>JAWPHD010000024.1:0-335000 GCA_037043455.1 Cyrtodaria siliqua | reverse complement strand
TAAAGTTATTGGTATACAGTTGCGAATCGTTTGAATATTTTCATTTAAAGGACCCTTCAGACAAAAAAGGAACTATCTTTAACTTAAGAAAACACACACGTTATGAGTTTGTTTCAGAAATACCATGTACTGTGTTATGAACTAAACTAATGGTTATTGACAGGACCAGCTTAAAGAAGTCCATCAGTCAGCCAGCCATTCAGTCAGTTAGTTAACATGTATTTTCTTTAACGGGGTGACTCAATTGTTGGCGTGCGTAGTTGTAACATATGCGCTCAACACACTTTTATTAACCAGCCTAGAACATCTCTAAACATCCTATATTGATCATTTACTCCACAGAGTTGGAAGTTCTTTGGACGTATTTGTGGCGACTATGTACAGGCCTGCGAACACGATGAAGACGTGAGCATAAACACGCTCTACAACTTCATGTCTGCACCTATTGACAGCATGGGGAACCAGGCGCGCGAAAGGCGCATGCGCGATATCGAGTTCAAAATTGAGGAGAATATTCAAGACGAAGTAGTCGAGTGAACGTTTGATGAATCAAGATTCTATACAGCTTTCTGGCGACCTGATATAATTATGGTTGTAAATCCAAAATACTTATCCCTATCTCACATGGATGAAATCATAATGGATTATTTTTCTCCCATTCTACGCTTAGTACAGGCATAACACAATACGTAACTTCAATAACTGTATTTGATTAACGCTAGATTAAGTGTGACGTCATGACGTCTCAGGTAAGATTATAAGAATCCATCATGAGTATCCATGTGCGATAGCGAAACCTCACCTGAGGGTCAGAATTGTCGAGTTCCTGGTTGCAGTTCTTATCCCGAGGGTGAGATTTACATATCTCACATGAGGAAAACAGATATCTCAAATGACTAGTAATGGGAGAAAACTAAACCCGTTTGCATGTTTAACTCTTTTACTCGTTTATTACACACATACTAATCATGTTTATTGATTTTAAATACTACTATGCACATTCCCTAATATATTTAGTTGATGTTGTTGAATGGTGCCTTGTTTTGAAGTGTGCATGTAGATAAAATGACTTGAAAACTCACACTGATCACCTCTTAAAATATACTCCACAAAGGTCACTTTTCTGGAGCGTTGTCTAGAAATATACGTCACAAACATCACTTTTCTGGAATGTTGTCTTGAAATATACTTCACAAAGGTCACCACTTTTCTGGAGCGTTGTCTAGAAATATACGTCACAAATATCACTTTTCTGAATGTTGTCTTGAAATATACTTCACAAAGGTCACTTTACTGGAACTTTGTCTAGACATATACGTCACAAACAGCACTTTTCTGGAATGTTGTCTTGAAATATACTTCACAAAGGTCACTTTTCTGGAACGTCGTCTAGACATATACGTCACAAACAGCACTTTTCTGGAATGTTGTCTTGAAATATACTTCACTAAGGTAATTTTTCTGGAACGTCGTCTAGACATATACGTCACAAACAGCACTTTTATTGAATGTTGTCTTGAAATATACTTCACAAAGGTCACTTTTCTGGAACGTCGTTTAGACATATACATCACAAACAACACACTTTTCTGGAACGTCGTCTAGACAGAGACATCACAAACAACACATTTCTGGAATGTTGTCTTGAAATATACTTCACAAAGGTCCTTTTCTGAGGCGTTGTCTTGAAATATACTTCACAAAGGTCACGTCGTCTAGACATGTACGTCACAAACAACACATTTCTGGAATGTTGTCTTGAAATATACTTCACAAAGGTCACTTTTCTGAGGCGTTGTACTGACATTAATGTTGAGTTTGTTTAAAGTCATACAATTACCATCATACCCATTACTATGTATACATACCCATTACTATGTATATAATTGAGATGAACGTATATATACCCATTACTATGTATATTAATGAGATGAACGTATATATACCCATTTCTATGTATATTAATGAGATGAACGTATATATGTTTTCGTCGAAAGTTTGTTTTCAGATCCTGTCAAAGTTTGTTTCCAGATCCTGTCCATTTACTATTATATGACATGTCTACATTTGTTGAATACATATTGTTAAATGTAGGCAAAGTTTCGAAATGTCTCTTGTTTGGATAAGTTTAAGTGGGAGAAAGAAATCACTAAAAAAAAAGATAAAAATAAGATCTCAAAAATAGCTTTTTTTTTCTTGCCGTTCGTTATAATAGCGAACTGACATACATGGTCATGAACAATATGTTTTCGTTGCAATGGTGGTAACATATCCTATGTTTGAATTACATATCGCCGAAGACTGAAATGACGATTGTAACTGTAACTGTTTTTCATGCTGGTGGTGGTTGGTTTTGGTGATGGTTGGTTTAAGTCTTTTAATTGTATCTTCATTCATTGCTAGTTGTATGTGTTTATTTTCATTTGGTCAAGTATCAATGCATTTTCATGTGGACATATCAAGGGTACTTTATTTATGTTTTGTATATTAATCCATGCATAACCAGGGGTACATGTATCCTGCATTATCATGGGAACATGTATCCCTGCATTCTCCACATGTGGTTTACGGGTTGCAACATGAGTGGTCGCAGAAAAAGAACAACATGGCACCAGTTTGAATGGCATGTCTGCAACAGAAATTGCAGTAGCTTTCATCTGCAAATGAGAAGGCTACAAACCCATTTAACAGAAGATTAACAATAGGTTGACTCTGGAATGGTAATTTCTGTTTGCACCATGGTTTGGTTAATCGTTATCCCCTAGTTAGCTCAATATGTTTTTTCGTTTTTCCATTCCTTGTCAGCTGTAAATAAACAATAAACTATGCTATGAAGAGAAATCTTCACCATTAAGAAACCGAAAGGGAGGGAGCATAACGACCGACCTCGATTTCTTAATGGTGACGAGTTCTCTTCATAGACTCTATCCTATACATAGTTTATTGTTTATTTACAGCTGACAAGGAATGGAAAAACGAAAAAACATAATGAGCTTTTAGTGTTTACAATATATTTTATCGATAGTCTACAGGTCACACTCTAAACCATGAAGAGCGCTGGTAGTAAAATCTTCATGAATAAATGGTGCAAGTATTTGAAATTCTGAGCCATCTGAATGGTTTAAAAAGTAGAGTAAACACTAAAAACTTTGAGCGTAAAATAAAGTTAATGCTATATTGTATACTTTGAAATCTCAACTTGATTTTACCCCATTCCATGATGTCACAATTTTGGTTATCAAATCCGACCATTTACTGGCGATGTTTTTTCTTTCTCTTTTAACTCTTTGAATTAAACCCATTTTTGTTATCTACTTTTATATCTCTCAAACATTGCAGAAATAATGTATACAATCATTATTTTCGTTTTTTTCAAATAACTTCATATTTTCACAAAATTCCTGAGCACCATGATATGGACCAAGATTGAATTATCCCTCATATATACTGATACAAATAAATTTAGCAAGTAAATAACAGATACTACTGTGTGTTGCAGCGGTCATGAACAATGTAGTTACATGCAACATAATTATCAAGTTTTATGCAGGATAATCGTTTAAAACGATATTTGCGGGGGAAAAATAGCAACATGTTATAATTTACCTGATGTATAGAAGTTATAAGTTCGTTCTTATTTCAATGTTAAGGGAGGTAATTTCAAAATTACAAAACGTTAGTTCGTTATTTCATAATAATGGCAAGGTTATACCCATTTACGTGTTTACGTTTTTTAGCACTTTAAACCCAGAACAGAACTTTTATCTAATAAAAAGTGGCCCCGTGTGGTTGCCGGGGGCCCCGTTTGGTCACGGGGCAAAGAATACGGCCACTGCAGATCCCTTTGGAGGGGTAGGCAGAGGGGTAGAATCCCCCCAAATTCATGTTCATTTTATCATTTTTTGTTCATGTTCATTAAAGGTCTTCATCACGATCCCTGCATTGTTTCAGGTGCCATCTCGCTCGCATTAAAAGAGCAGTGGCAGAAAAACAATAACGTGGCTCCAGCGTAAATGGAGTTTCTACGATAGAATTTGCAGCAACTCTGCAGTTCAGGTTGAGAAGGTTCTAGGCCCATTTTCCATATTTTATCTCGATGTACATGGAAGATGAGCCTGGCATGTTCATGCCTTTTAGGCGCCATATAACCTTTTCATGTGTTGGTGCGCCTTAAAATCCCAATTCAATTGGTAATATTCCTATTCTTTTAAAGGAAAACTGCTGTTTTAATGAAATGGGAGAAAACTCTGATAAGATGGCAAAATATATGTACGCTATGTCATGTAAATGTGATCAAACATTTCACATGATAACATACACTTTATATTAGCTAGAGGTGCAAAAAGTAGTTATAAACCTTTTTCTTTTCCGGTATATGATGAGACAAAAATAAAATATTGTCTTGTCTCTTGTCTGCTACGCTCTGTGAGCGTACACTGTCTTTAACCATAGTAACACTATATTGTGTGAATATGATCTGTTTGTTGTAACTCCTCTTGTTTGATATCCGTGTTTTACTAAGATGATTATTATCTGATCAAATCCCAGCGCCATATGTTTTCGAAGGTGTAAACTTATTGTACTGAACAAAAAACAATGTATCTAAAGGGACACACGGCAATCTTGATTTTTTTAAAAACTCACGGCATCCCGTTAGTTTTTCTCGTAACTTGCATTCGTTCAATTATTAATATTAATTGTAACAATAGTTCAAAGGAAACTGTTTTTACATATTATTGACTTTTGATAATATTGCACCAATAATATATTAAAAAATGTGTAAAATAATAAAGAAAAGAAAATTCTCATTTTTTTTATTTAATTATATGTAAGCAGTTTTAAAGTCAAAATGATTACAGGATTAAAAAATCACTGTACTAATTGTAATGCCTGATATAAAACTCAAGATTGCCATGTGTCCCTTTAAAATCGAAAAAGTAAAAATACTTTACAAAACGTTCCTTAAATAAAAATTAAACCTGATCGACCTTACTTTTTTATATTTGAAACACACACCGTGAATGACACACCGTGAATGATCGGGAAACACACACCGTGAATGACCGGGAAAAATACACAGTGAATGACCGAGAAACATACACCGTGAATGACCGGGAAACGACCGGGAAACATACACCGTGAATGACCAGGAAACATACACAGTGAATGACCGGGAAACACACACCGTGAATGACCGGGAAACACACACCGTGAATGACCGGGAAACATACACCGTGAATGACCGGGAAACTACCGGGAAACATACACCGTGAATGACCGGGAAACATACACAGTGAATGACTGGGAAACACACACCGTGAATGACCGGGAAACACACACCGTGAATGACCGGGGAACATACACCGTGAATGAGCGGGAAACATACACAGTGAATGACCGGGAAACACACACCGTGAATTACCGGGAAACACACACTGTGAATGACCGGGAAACACACGCCGTGAATGACCGGGAAACATACACCGTGAATGACCAGGAAACATGCACCGTGAATGACCGGGAAACGACCGGGAAACATGCACCGTGAATGACCGGGAAACATACACAGTGAATGACCGGGAAACACACAACGTGAATGACCGAGAAACATATACCGTGAATGACCGGGAAACATACACCGTGAATGACGGGAAATTACGGCATGTTTTCGACGATGACAAATATTGGGAACAAGCATAATTGCACGTTATCAAAATATGGATAAACACCCAGCCATCTGGTATGGCTTATGATTCCTATGTTTTTAAAACTCTAAAAAAGAAAGAACTTACTGTAAAAAGTCTACCAGCAGCAGCTGACCGAATCAGTTACGCACGTCGCGTCATTTATAACAAAGGTTTAAACAGTTGTAGAACAAAATCGAGTGTGGGTTACTATATATACATTTACGCTGTATTAAAGGATTGGACAAGAGTTGGACAAATTCGAAAACCAGTCAGATCGGATTAGTAACACAATAGTTATGGCCCTTTTTATTGTACTGAAAATGCAATATGCTGGGATTCAAAGCCGCAGCGTTGAGAGGCGAAAATGTTTACAACAGCATCGTTAACCACTCGGCCACGGAGACGCCACGTTTGATCAGTATCAAGCCTAGTTGTGCATATCGTCACCCTGTTCCGGTTGAATGATTTTGGCAAGGTTTAGTACACAAACTTTGTCCGGACTAGTTCTCCTGAACCCCTGGCCTGATTTCAGCGAAACTTGGCAAGGTTGATCAATATCAAGCCTAGTTGTGCAGACCGTCGCCGCGTTCCAGTCGAATGCTTTTTGGCGGAGTTATGGCCCTTTAAAGGTTTTAATATTCAAACTGTGTCGAGATTAGTCTCTTCTGAACTCATGGCCGGATTTCAGCGAAACTATTTAGGGGTTATCAGTACCAGGCCTACTTGTGCATATCATCGCCGTGTTGCGGTTGAATGATTTTTGGCGCTATGACACTTTAAAGGTTTAAGTACACAAACTTTGTCCGGACTGTGTTCCTGAACCCCTGGTCGGATGTCAACTTTGCAGGGAGGATCAGTGCCAAGCCTAGTTTTGCATATCATCAGTTATTGCCCTTATACACAAACTTTATCCGGACTAGTTTTCTCAAATCCTTGTCTGATTTCCTGTGCAGGAATGGTCAGTATCAAGCCTAGTTGCGCATAGTGATGTCGTGTTTCCCACCACAGACTCCATATAGCCAGTAGAGCGATACAGGCCCTCTTGGGCCTCTTGTTAAACTTATCCGAGCTGTCATTGATTTCATTAATCTGGCTAAGTTTGATAAAGATCTTGTACAAACTTAAGGTCCTAGAGGGTTCATGCGACAGAATATGGCATTTTAGTAAAACAAAGGTCATTACTCGGGTGTAACGATTGCAATATAGATGTTTTTCAAACTTTTCCGAGATTCCATTAATTCTAAGACTCTGACATATTTCAAAAAGATCATGAACGCCATGGTAGCTCGACTTGTAAGTGAGGAAGTGTCGATTCTTACGGATGGCGGGAGGTATACAGTACCGTTTCTACCCAGGAAAAGTGGGTGGTCTGCCTCCACCACAAAAAATAAAAACAAGGGACATAACTCTAGTGTTACTGATCCGATCTGGCTGGTTTTCAAACTCTTTCGAGCCTTCATTGATATTAACAATCTTTTTTCGTTTCGGGAAGACCAAATGATAAATGAAGGTACCAGAGCGTTCACAAGGCAAAATATGGCATTTTTCAGCAAATCAAGGGCTATAACTCCGGTGAAACTAATCCGATATGGCTGTTTTTCCCAGCATGCATTGATATAAAGACCCTCGCAAAGTTTTGTAAAGATCCTATTAATAATGAATTAATAAATGAAGGTCACCCAATATCACTAATAAGGCGCCAATTGAAGTTCGATTTTTTTTTTTTTAAAGTTTAAACTAACCTCTTATGCAAAGTCTAGATTTTTCTTAATCATTTTTGAAATGTTCAACCGCGCCCTTTCTTAATTAAACAAATTCCAATCTGACAAATTATGCATCTTTTTATGTCTAACACGTACGCGATCATTGACTACATTAGGTCAATGACTATTTTTATTCTACATAACAATATATTTTTAAAATTATGTGATTATGTTAAGTTTATATAGATGTCATGGTAACTAAAACATTTCCTTAACTTGTTTTTCTCTTTCATTTGTGGAGTCTGAGTTCAAACGAAATGATGACATTGAAACTTAGTTCCACACATTGCTGTAGTTGCTGCTAAAGCAGCATTATCTAATTCCAAATTACCTTATACTGATTTTAAAAGTTGTATTAACACTTAAATTCGTAACATTTGAAAAGCCGCTTGGGATTTGTCAGTTAACAATAAACTCCATTCAATTAAACCGTTACTCGGAGAATGGCGTTCTTCTAGTAGACCTATTAGTCGAGAAGAAGTTGTCCTAGCCCGGTGCAGGATAGGGCATGCACGTTATATTCATTCATATTTATTACATCTTGTGAATGTGTAGACGTTTATGTCAAGCCAATTGTCCAATAATTACGTGAACCCAGGTTTACGGTCGAAAAACTAGGATTAACGATCGATAAACTAGGTTTTTTTTAACGTAAAAGCATGTTAACCTATACTTTCGAGCGAAAACATAGGATAACGTCCGTAAACCATAGTTCACGCTCGTAAACGTAGGTTTACGCTCGTAAACCCCGGTTCACGCTCGTAAACATAGGATAACGACCGAAATTCATAGTTCAATGGAGAAACCTAGTTTATCGAACGTAAACCATGGTTTACGGTCGATATACTAGGATTATCAAAACAATTATGAATTTCGGGCGTGAACATGGGTTCACGATCGTGAACATATGTTTACGACCGTGAACCTATGTTTACGACCGTGAACTATAGTTTACGACCGTGAACCATAGTTTACGGCCGTGAACCATAGTTTACGAACGTGAACCTATGTTTACGAGCGTGAACCATAGTTTATGGACGTAAACCTATGTTTACAACCGTGAACTATAGTTTACGCTCGTAAACCTATAGTTTACGCTCGTAAACTATGGTTTATGCTCGTAAACATAGGTTCACGCTCGTAAACATAGGTTCACGTTCGTAAAACCGGGTTTATCGACTTGTAACTATGCTTTCGGACCGGTATCTGTGATTTACGAGCATAGACAATCACGACCGTGAACCATAGTTTATGAACGTGAACTATAGTTTACGAGCGTGAACCTAGGTAAAAGACGTTTATGGCAACCCAATTGTCCAATAATTACGTGTTCACGGTCGAAAAACTAGGATTAACGATCGATAAACTAGGTTTTTCGAACGTAAAACCATGTTTATCGAATACTAACCTATATTTTCGAGCGAAAACATACGATAACGGGCGTAAACCATGAACATTGGTTTACGACCGTGAACATAGGTTCACGCTCGTGAACTTAGGATAACGACCGAAAATCATAGATTTGTTCGAGAAACCTAGTTTAACGAACGTAAACCTAGGTTCACGTTCGTAAACTATGGTTCACGCTCGTAAACCCAAGTTCACGCTCGTAAACATAGGTTCACGTTCGTAAACTATGGCTCACGCTAGTAAACATAGGTTCACGTCCGTAAACTATGGTTCACGGTCGTAAGCCTAGGTTCACGTCCGTAAACTATGGTTCACGGTCGTAAACCTAGGTTCACGCTCTTAAACTATAGTTCACGTTCGTAAACTATGGTTCACGTTCGTGATTGGGTATGCTCGTAAATCACAGATACCGGTTCGAAAGCATAGTTATTAGTCGATAAACCCGGTTTTACGAGCGTAAACCGGTGTTCACGAGCGTGAACCATAGTTTACGAACGTGAACCTATGTTTACGAGCGTGAACTTGGGTTTACGAGCGTGAACCTATGTTTACGAGCGTGAACTATGGTTTACGGACGTTATCCTATGTTTTCGCTCGAAAGTATAGGTTAACATGCTTTTACGTTGGAAAAACCTAGTTTATCGATCGCTAATCCTAGTTTTTCGACCACGTAATTATTGGACAATTGGCTTGCCATAGACGTTGATCCTAGTTACTACAATGTTAATCATGTTGAAAGAGTTATTTGAAACTATAGATTTTAGTCTTGTTTTAGATTTCCTGAAAGAAGTCGGACTATATTAATCATTATATTATGTTCTTATATATCTGAATCTGAATCTGAGTAGGTACGTCGAAGTAACCAATACTGGCTTTTATTCAACGGGCTGGTTGCGCGTAAAATTTAGTCTGGTAATGTTAATTCACTTTTGAAGCTTTCGATGGTCTGTTGGTTCACAATATTGTCACTGAGTTTATTCCAATCTATCACTGTTCTTGGGAAGAAAGAGTATTTGAAATTATCACTATTTGTCTGTATTAATTGGAAACACTTTGTGTTATTGTTCACTTGGTTTGCAACAATGTTTTTATGTATGTAGTCCTCGTATTTCTTAGCTCTAATTGTTCGTTTAGGCCTAAGGGGGTTCAGACAAGCTGGGACGTGCCCTTCCACCACCTTGTACAGGAACGTCAGCCGCTGGTGGCGTCGTCTTTCTTGTAGTGGGGCCAGTTCCAGGTCCTTCAGCATGGCGGTCACACATCCATCTTGTCTGGATCTGTAATCCTTCTTGATGAAGCGTGCGGATGATCGCTGTATCCGCTCTAGCTTTTCGATTTCACCTTGCTGGTATGGGTCCCAGATAACACACCCATATTCCAGTTTGGAGCGAATCAGTCCGAGGTAGGCGTTCTTCCGGCAGCTAGAAGGACAGTGCCTTAGGTTTCTTCTCATGAATCCAAGGGTAAAGTTAGCACGTTTGGTGATTTTCGATATATGTGTAGTCCATTTCAGGTCATCAGAGAATGTAATTCCAAGGTAAGGACTTTCTTGAACTTGTTTTAGAATTTCGCCGTCGATGGTGTAAAAATAGCTGGACTTCTGTTTGATGCTGAGGAGATAGCATTTCTTGGCGTTGAACTTCATACCCCAGTCATGCGCCCATTGTTGTAGATTTTTTAGGTCTAGTTGGAGGAGTTCGTGGTCTTTGATGGAGTTAATAGTTCTGTATAATAGACAGTCATCCGCGAACAGGCGTATGTGGGACTTGACTCTCTCGGGCAGGTCGTTGATGTGGCAGAGGAACAGCAGAGGCCCTAACACCGTGCCTTGGGGTACGCCGGATCCTACTGGGACGTGTCGGGACTTCTCACCTTCCACCACCACGCACATTTCACGCTGTTGGAGGAAGTTGGCAATCCAGTCGAGTAGGAGGCCACGGATACCATAGTTCTCTAGCTTTAGGAGAAGTCGTTGGTGCGGGACGGTGTCAAATGCTTTGCTGAAGTCCAGTATCATTGTGTCGACCTGTTTATTCTTGTCATAGTAGCCGAGTAGATCGTGAGCTGTGACGGCTAGTTGTGTCTCGCAGGAGTAGCCTGAACGGAAGCCATGATTGAGATCGGTAAGTACCCTGTGTCTGTCTAGGTGGTCGAGCATATGGTGACAAATGATATGTTCCAGTAGTTTGGATAGGACACAAGTGAGGGACACTGGGCGGTAGTTCTCTAAAGTATGGCGATCCCCTTTCTTGAAGACCGGCGCAATGTTGGCGCTTCTCCAGTCCTTGGGTAGCTCACCGGTGTCAACTGACTTTTGGAAGATGGCGGTAATGGCTGGGGTGGCTTCTGTCGCACACGCCTGTAGGACTCTGTTTGGTATCTCGTCTGGGCCAGTTGCCTTCCTAATGTTGATATTTTTTAGAAGCTTCAGTACCCCTTCTTCCCCGATATGTAGTGCGGGTATGCTCTCATCTATGTGGTTGGAGAGTGGAGGGGGTGGCTGGTTGGTGTTGTCCTTCGTGAAGACTGACTGGAATTGGTTGATCAGGATCTCCGCTTTACCTTTACAGTCGCTGACAAGGTGGCAATGGTTCCGTAGAGGGGCGATGCCTATGTTGTCTTCCTTCTTGGACTTAACGTAGTTGTAGAAGGGTTTGGTGTTGTTGTTTTACAGGCCTTCGTTGATAACTTTGTTGATATGGTCCCATTCGGCTTTGCGGATGAGCCGTTTAGTTTCCTTTTGGCATTTTCTGTAGTTTGTCCAGATGTTGGTTTTCTTGGCCTTTTTGAAGATCCTAGCTTTCCACTTGAGCTGTCTTTTTACTTCTCTTGTGATCCATGGTGTTGCGTTTCGTGAAGTCTTCATTTTGGATGGGATGTTTTCTTGAATTGTTGTGTTGAGCATTTCTTTAAAGGTGTCCCAGAGATGGTGTACATTGGAGTTGTTTCGGTATAGTCGTAGGATTTCTGTAGAGATGGTTGATATGTCTTTCTTTAGAGTTTCCCAGTTGGCCTTGGAGAACGTATAACATTTTCTGGGTTTCTGTTTGGCATAGTATGGCTTGGTAACGGAATCAGCAACTACAATGTCATGGTCGGAGATACCAGGTGCGTTGGAAGTGGATTTAATGAGGGATGGATTCGTGGTAAATATAAGATCCAGAATGTTGTTTTCTCTAGTTGGCTTGTCGTGCTCTTGAGTGAGATTGAAGTCAATGGACAGGTCAAGTAGAGCCTGTTGAACATCTTTGTCTTGAGCATCTCGCGTTACAGAGAGGTTCTGCTAATCTATGGCGGGGCAGTTGAAGTCGCCGGCTATAATGGTGAGGCGTTCTTTGTCGTTCATCGCCAGGTTGATTGACTTCCGTAGTTCGTTCACATCAGCCATGTTTCGATGGGGCATGTAGAATGAGGAGACTAGGAGGTGGTTCTTCATACCCTTGAGTTTCACTTGGACCCATTCTACTTCACATTTCGTGACCAGTTCAGGTTGTTCCTCAGCTATCAGATCCTCGTGTACTAGGACGAAAACTCCCCCTCCGAGTGTTCCTCTATCGTTTCTGTAAGCTCTGTAGTGGGTTGGGAATACTTCGCATGACTGAATGGCGTCGGGGGCTGGAGATTTACCTGGCTGAATGCCCTTTAGCCACGATTCTGTGCCGCAGACTATGTCAGGCTTTATGTAGTGGAGGGCTGCTTGGAGTTCTGCGCTTTTCCCACCACCAATGCTCCGTCAGTTGACGTTCATAATCCGAAGATTCTGTTTTTCTGAAACGCAAAACAATGAAGAGGTGTTGGTCGGGGGCTTGGTCGATGAGGAAAAACCCTGTTGACGTGATCTGCTGTGTCTTTCAGCTGGACTGCTGACGTGCAGGGGGCTGAACGCTGAACTAGATGTGAAAGAGTCTATGGTAGAATCAATGGACGATAACGGATGGAAATTGTTTGAAGTACTCAGTTCAAAACTTCTAAATGTAAAACTAGTAATGTTTATGCTATCACATTTACAACATAACCACTGTACATGGGAGTGCTTCGCAAGTAGGTCGTAATCTGCAGAGCATAGTTCAAGGCAAGATCGATGGTGCCATATATCACAGCCATCACAACAGAGTCCATCCTTGTGTTCCCATGTGACTGGTTGCTCGCAGAGACCGCATGGGTATACCTGTGCATTTCCTGCTGGTCCAGGGTTGGGTTCGATGTCACCACAGAGTAGGAGGATGTTAACTAGTAGTGTTGTTCCTTTACTTGGGTGGTGGGGCTCACCAAATAGCCAGAGTCTATGCCTCAGGATATTAACGGAGATTCCAGTGAGGAAAGTTGGTAGGTGGTTGTGAGGTGGGGAAATTCTTGTCTTGATGTTGCTGATTACGAGTAGTGTACAGAATACGACTCCAAGTGTCATGGTAAAGCTCTGTGGATTCCTTCGTAGCATAGCTTGGTGGGTGGGGTATGGCCAAAATGTACAAGGTGGTTTCCAGACACGTACTCAGCAAAGGGGAACACTACTCAGACATATTTATACAAAGCAAACCTGTTTATACACTTTTATGCACTTACAACTCGAAATATGTAATGAGAAAACACTGTATTTTAATAATAAACAGGGTGTTTTTTCCCTTTATAAAAATCGCGACATTTTCTCGCGCATGCGCACACCAGGTATATATATTTACTTATTTATATACCCGTTGACGGGCGTTTGTTGATTTACATATACACTACTCAACTTTTATAATCGGTCACTTTTAATAGAATTATATATCTTTTAATCATTCATATTTTCATTTGAAATTTTAACTGGCGTCGTTTAACAAATATCGCTAGCGATTTATAAAACTTAATCTGCCTTGATTGGACTAAAAACCTTTTGATAAACTTAATGAAATTTTGATATGTGTTTCTGTGATTTCCAGTTTTTAGTATTTCGTGTTATTTTCAAAAAACCTGGGTGACCGATTATAAAAGTTGAGTAGAGGGTAGTTTATATTACTACCATATCATCACTTATTTTAAATAGTTGTATCTTTATATATTTACATTATTTTTTAATTACTACTTCATTTCTTCATCTTTCATCAGCCGCCTGCATAACAAGGCCTATATCTTTTCAGCGGAACTTAAGCCAATTGAACTTGCCCTAAAATTTATATTCGGGAATCTGATGATGACCATTTTGTAATCTTTTCTGACTCCCTTTCATCTCTTCAAGCTCTGGGTAATATGAAACATAATAACCCAGTTGTGCTTCAACTTTTAGAAAAGTACAATTCTCTTATAGTTGATAATGCTATTATTTTCTGCTGGCTTCTAAGCCATGTAGGAATACGTGGTTATGATAGAGCTGATAGTACTGCTAAAGCAGCATTAGTTTACTTATATCTAATGCTAAATTACCTTATACAGATTTTAAAAGTTGTATTAACACATATATTCGTAATTATTGGCAAGCCGCATGGGATTTGTCAGTTAACAATAAACTCCATTCAATTAAACCGTTACTCGAAGAATGGCGATCTTCTGATAGACCCATTCGTCGGGAGGAAGTTGTCCTAGCCCTGTGCAGGATAGGGCATACACGTTATACTCATTCATGTCTATTACAAGGTGAGCAATTACCAGAATGTATACCCTGCTTTGCACCATTAACGGTCAAACACATCTTGTTGGAATGTGTAGACGTTGATCCTATGCGTCAAACGTACTACAATGTTAATACTATGACCGAGTTATTTGGTGCATTGTTTTAGATTTCCTGACTATATAAATTAGTATAATATGTTCTTGTATGTGCTTGCTTATTTATATACCCGTTTTCGGGCATTTGTTGATTTACATATATAGTTTATATTACTACTATATCATCCTTATTTGTAAATAGTTTTATCTTTATATATTTACATTAATTTTTAATTAAACCTTCATTTCTTCATCTTTCGTCAGTTTTTGGGCACAATATGACCTATATATGTGTCGATGTGCCGTAAAACACCATTCATTAATTCATCTTTCATCAGTTTTCGCGTACAATATGACCTATTTATGTGTCGACGTGCCGAAAAACACCATTCATTCATTCATTGCTGTAGTTGAACAAATAAACGTTACAAATGAACCAAGCAAATACACATTCCAATGCGATACAGTGAATATATCGGTCAAATTACCAAAACGAATATGTCACAATAAAGAAACAAGTCATACTGGTGTCTTAGACCCTTTTGCATTCGAATATTAGCTCAATGTCAACACACCGCTATAATGTAACGTATGTATTAACAAGTAATAATAGAAATGTGGATTTTAATTAATATCAGATTTTATAGCACATGATGGAATTAGTTGTGATATCCTATACTGAGCAAAGTTTGTATTGTAAAGATTTTAAATTATCAGTTATATTTCGAAAATGACTAAATCGAAAGCAGAAATAACAATTATTAATAATTTTGTAACGACAGTTGGGTTTGATATAATATTGCAATAATTTTGAATGTAAACTAACTTGAATAAATTGAGAGGGAAGTATTTAGCTAAAAAGTATGGGAAGTATACTTCTTTAAATTATGGAATATTTAACAGCATTAACTGTTCATTCATCATTAATCATGCTTGACGGTAATGTATGTACCTCTAATTGGAAGAACTATATACCACTGACAGCAAGTCTATACGGATGGATTAGTTGGTTAGCAGTCATGTGTTCAACAAAATGTTTTTTGTTTGTCAATTGGAAATGCAAAAACGTCTTAAACTAACATGAATGCACATATAAATTGGTAACGTACGTATCTCTGCTCTTACATGACAGTCAAACTCATACATTATGCCTTATAAAAGGATGTTATAGCTTTGAAAGCAAACTTATTTTTGATTTTTTCTTTCTCCTCATCAGAACTGTTAAAATAGTTTTTGGGACTACCAAGACTTTATTAATCTATCTACACTCCCTGGGACTACCCAGAAGGAGTAATAAAGATAGTTTTACAAAGAATCTGTGTGTGGTCAATCCACATGCTATCCAGTATCCGTGGCCATTTATGCATGTTCTTTGCATGAAACATGAATTTCACTTCATAGACACCTATATCTCTGTCTGACTTCTATTTGACCGATGTATTGTTTACTTAATATAAAATGCAGCAACATATTACTGCCAACTTGTACGTTTACGTGGACTGTTGTGGAGTTAACTGCAATTGAAAGGTTGCTCATCTGAGTTCGGTTGAGGAGGCCTTGTGTGAATTTATCAACGCTGTGAGTGATTTATTCACTTTCAGTGATAGTTTGGATACCTTAGATTATTTGTGTGCAAGTATAGTTCTGTTCTTGGCAGATATCGCAGTTGCCTCAACAATGCAAAATAGCAAGAGGTTTCTCGGACTTGTCGTGTTATATTTTGGTATACCTCCGGCCAGCATTTCATGATAACTTTAAGCGGCTTTGCACCGATCACTTTTATAGCTTCTTGATTTGTTTTAGTTACATCATAAGATACTTATATGAAGTAAACCCCTTTCATACTAGATTTCTCTACTCTTGCTTAGAACTCCGAGGAATCGTGACAGCATTATCATGTTTATGGCATCGTTTGTCATTCTGTTCTGTGGTGCCCCCAAGACCGTAACATGAGCTCAAAGCCTCAACATTATATATGGTTGTATATGGCTTGCCATGGTGTTGACAATTATGAACTCTAAAAGATGAGTCGGTCAATAATGAACAACTCTCAGTTGTTGATGTATACGTTTCAGAGAAGTCAATTGAATTGAATTGGGGTTTTAAGGCGCACCAACACATGAAAAGGTTATATGGCGCCTAAAAGGCATGAACATGCCAGGCTCATCTTCCATGTACATCGAGATAAAATATGGAAAATGGGCCTAGAACCTTCTCACCCTGAACTGCAGAGTTGCTGCAAATTCTATCGTAGAGAAGTCAAGAAATTCGCTAGACGAATGAGACATTTCATCAGTGACAACGACGCAGCTTCAATGGGGCTTTACTGTATCTCCCTCTCTTTAGTACACAGCAATTGTATGAAGTTTTACCATGGACCGATTGCAGTGACCTGTTTCAATTTCGTCGAGAAACCATTATGAACATTCTCGGAATTTGCAGGATAATTTCTTCTTGGGGGAGGTTTACTTTTATAATTTCCTAAAGTTCTGAAAGTTCCTCTTCTGTATTTTTTCATTATATTTTTTTCTACATGGATGCTACAATTGCCCTGCCTTAATCTCTCCTATTCCTGGAATATTGCCTTTTAATTTGCTTTGTGTTGTTCTCTGTAGACCTTTTGCATTTGGTCATTCTCGAGCGATAGAGACATGTAACGTAAGTATCGATACATACGTTACCAAAATAATATTAACATAATATCGATACAGTATCTATTTCGTTTAGACTTTCTTGGTAAGATGTGTGTTGTATCATTTTAAATAGAATACCATCTATTTATAAGAGGCAAAATCATATTTATTTATTAAGCATTCAATTAAGTCAAACATGTTTATAGAATGGGAATCATAATGTGTGGATTATGTTAATGACCCCGCTTCATTTGAAATGTTTGCTTTCTATAAGAATTGTTTCCCGGAAATATAAATAGTACCATCTGTATGTACATTGTAGAAATGATCATGGGCACGTGAACAAAAAATCATATCTTAAATTATGTATGTCCCGAAAGAATAATACATACATTACCAGCGGTAACATAATAACGTAATATTAACAACTTGTGCAAGTTTGGTAAAGATCAAATAATAAATGAAGGTGCTAGAGTGTTCACAATGCAGAATATGGCATTTTTTCATCAAATCAAGAGCAATAACTCCGGTGAAACTAATCCGACATGGCTGGTTTTCGAACTAGTCTGAGCTTTCATTGATATAAAGACACTGACAAAGTCTGATATAGATCAAATAATAAATGAAGTTGCGAGAGTGTTCACAATGCAGAAATTCGATTTTCAGCAAAACAAGGGCCATAACACTGGTGTTACTGATCCGATCTGGCTGGTTTTTGAACTTGTCTGAGCTTTCATTGATATAAAAACGCTGACAAAGTTTGGTAAGGATCAAATAATAAATGAAGTTGTTAAAATGTTCACAAGGTAGAACATGTCATTTTCAGCAAAACAAGGGGCATAACTCTGATGTTACTAATCCGATATGGCTGGTTTTCAAACTTTTCTGAGCTTTTATTAATATTAACAATCTGTGCACATTTGGTAAAGATCAAATGATAAATGAAGGTGCTAGAGTGTTCACAATGCAGGATATGGCATTTTTCAGCAAATCAAAGGCCATAACTCCGGTGAAACTAAACCGATCTGCCAAGTTTTTGAAATTTTCCGAGCTTTCATTGATATAAAAACGCTGAGAAAGTTTGGTAAGGATCAAATAATAAATGAAGTTGTTAAAATGTTCACAAGGTAGAACATGTCATTTTCAGCAAAACAAGGGGCATAACTCTGATGTTACTAATCCGATATGGCTGGTTTTCAAACTTTCCTGAGCTTTTATTAATATTAACAATCTATGCACATTTGGTAAAGATCAAATGATAAATAAAGGTGCTAGAGTGTTCACAATGCAGAATATGGCATTTTTTCATCAAATCAAGAGCAATAACTCCGGTGAAACTAATCCGACATGGCTGGTTTTCGAACTAGTCTGAGCTTTCATTGATATAAAGACACTGACAAAGTCTGATATAGATCAAATAATAAATGAAGTTGCGAGAGTGTTCACAATGCAGAAATTCGATTTTCAGCAAAACAAGGGCCATAACACTGGTGTTACTGATCCGATCTGGCTGGTTTTTGAACTTGTCTGAGCTTTCATTGATATAAAAACGCTGACAAAGTTTGGTAAGGATCAAATAATAAATGAAGTTGTTAAAATGTTCACAAGGTAGAACATGTCATTTTCAGCAAAACAAGGGGCATAACTCTGATGTTACTAATCCGATATGGCTGGTTTTCAAACTTTTCTGAGCTTTTATTAATATTAACAATCTGTGCACATTTGGTAAAGATCAAATGATAAATGAAGGTGCTAGAGTGTTCACAATGCAGGATATGGCATTTTTCAGCAAATCAAAGGCCATAACTCCGGTGAAACTAAACCGATCTGCCAAGTTTTTGAAATTTTCCGAGCTTTCATTGATATAAAAACGCTGAGAAAGTTTGGTAAGGATCAAATAATAAATAAAGTTGTTAAAATGTTCACAAGGTAGAACATGTCATTTTCAGCAAAACAAGGGGCATAACTCTGATGTTACTAATCCGATATGGCTGGTTTTCAAACTTTCCTGAGCTTTTATTAATATTAACAATCTATGCACATTTGGTAAAGATCAAATGATAAATAAAGGTGCTAGAGTGTTCACAATGCAGGATATGGCATTTTTCAGCAAAACAAGGGTCATAACTCCGGTGAAACTAAACCGATCTGGCAAGTTTTTGAAATTTTCCGAGCTTTCATTGATATAAAAACGCTGAGAAAGTTTGGTAAGGATCAAATAATAAATGAAGTTGTTAAAATGATAACAAGGTAGAACATGTCATTTTCAGCAAAACAAGGGGCATAACTCTGATGTTACTAATCCGATATGGCTGGTTTTCAAACTTTTCAGAGCTTTTGTTAATATTAACAATCTGTGCACATTTGGTAAAGATCAAATGATAAATGAAGGTGCTAGATAGTTCACAATGCAGGATATGGCATTTTTCAGGAAATCAAGGCCCATAACTCCGGTGAAACTAAACCGATCCGGCAAGTTTTTGAAATTTTCCGAGCTTTCATTGATATAAAGACACAGGCAAAGTGTGGTAAAGATCTGATTAATAATGAAGGCCCTATCGTGTTCACAGGCAAAAATTAACGGACGACGGACAACTCTTAATCCCATAAGCCCCGCTGGTTAAAATGCTGAGAGGTCGTTTAAAATTAAATATTTTAAGACGGGGAACGACGGGCGAAGATCAGATGGGCTAAACAAAAAGCCTAGAACCATTCATCGGCTGGTTTATGTTGCCTGCGAAGTGAGTTCTACACAGTGAAAACAGAGAAGCAGTCTTTAATCACCATACATACTGATATCGTTATTCATTTTGTGCATCACGTGTAAGCTTCTTTAGATCGGATTCCCTCTACATCTTACGGTGTCAAACCAGTCAGTAATTACTTCCGGGTCGTAAGGTGCTAAAATAGTTCCATTTAAAAAACTCAAAGTGTCTCATTTGCATGTGTTTCCCTCAAAATTGATTTTCATTTCACAATTAAATTTACCCTGATGTTAAAATGTCATGTCTGCTGTCACTAATAACAAGTATTTTACTGTGTTTTTCAGGACTATGTCTTCGGCGCGTATGAGCACAGAGGTTAGGTAGAGATGCGGCTTCGACATGTGTTTAGTTCAAAATATGCATTTTGTATATGAATGACATGAACTGCTGAAAAACTGAATCGGTGTTTTTTTCCTGGATATAGGACAATTTGAGAGCCAATGATGTGTGATTCACAGGATTAAATTGACTGTGTATATAAGTGAACGAATGTTGTGGAACGTGTGACTGAGCCCCAAACAGAGCTTAGTTTGCATTGTGTTCAATCGGCTGTTTTTAACCGGTCTGATACCTAGATCTCAGCCAGCTGAAAAACATTAAAGTTGAATGGCGAAGTGAGTTTCGGTGTTAGGAACTTAGGATTTCACATGGGAACAGCTTAAAGTCATCGAACCATGAAATTTGATAGGAATTGTTTTCCGTAAGTCGTTTTAATTTTAATTTAATTTTAAAAATAACCGGAGTTTAAATTGGTAGCTATGTTCTTAAAATTGCTTGTATTTGTCCCGTAATGCATTGTACCAGTCTACATGTTAACCTTTCTGATCAAAAGTGTCGTCTGCTAAATACTTATTCTGCTGTACTGTTTTTCTATACTGTTTTGTTTACTTGAAAACGTAATTTAAAATAATTTTTTATTGATTTTAAAATTTTAAAAATGGAAAAAATCTTTAACAACTGTAGTGAAAAGTTAGGTTTTCAATCTAAATTGCGTTTAAATGGACAATGCATCATTGGACTGGCAGTTTAAAAAAATGGCTATGGACAGTTTAGGTACAGAGACCCAAGGGACCCGCTTAGTGCTGGACACCGAACCAGATCTGCACATCGGATGGCCCTCATGGTCGTGAACAAAAACCTTGACGTACCGCCATCAGTGCAATGCAGCCATTTGTGCAACAATAGCCTGTGTATCAACACAAATCACTTGGTTTTAGAAAATACTTACTGTAACAATAGTAGAAAGACATGTTTCAGTCTCAAAAGGTGCACCAGTCATGAAGATGTGGAGGGACGGAGACTCCCAGGCTACCTGGGGGAGTTAAATGAATGTTTCGATGATAAATTACGTTTACCGGAATTAACTTTTTTTCTTATTACAAGACATGCTTTGTTTATTTGTTGTTAATGTGTTTCTTACTCAGTCTTTTTCCTTCTTTTATTTCAGAACCCTGTTTCGGCTAGCTTCAAGCCATCCTCAGCACGGCTGCTACCGTGGACATAGTTGTTTCCCGCCTGGACGTGTGTGTGTGTGTGTGTGTGTGTGTTGGTAAGCATTCAGTTTGGTGGTACGGGATGACATTCTCGTGTGTACTCGAAGTCATATTGTTTTTAGCATTTCTTTGTAACAAACATATTGGTATGATTGCTGTAGCTGTGATCATCTGCAGTACTAAGCATCATCAAGAAGTCTTTTTCTGTAATCTGGCTCCTGTACATCATTTCTCTAAGAATCGCACGATTATTGAAAGTTCGCTTATTTCTGTATGCGCTGGTAGTCGTATATTTCTTATTGTAACTGGCATGTTTTGAAATTAGTTCCAGATGATGTGATGACTTTTCCAAAAGGGAACTTCCAGAGACAAACTGTAGTTTTCTTTTTACAGACTTCGCTAATGTGATGTTAGATTTCAGGACTTGTGCTGCAAAACGGCCGCCAAAATTTCTCGAGTAGTTAGTTTCTTTACCATGTTTACTGATTGTCGAAACAACTGCACGATTGAAAGCTTCATTTTTCTGTGTTGAAGTTTTTGAACTTACACTTCTGACAGCTGTCTCATTTGTAGAATTACACTGATCCCCCTTTTGGTACGCAGTATTCAGGGTGTTTTAGGCGGTATTCAGTACGCACGAGCCTGGTACGCAGTACTCGCACAACACACTATTTAGTATTTAGTACTCACAATGTATTTTTAAAACCAAATATTGATCATTTGAATGTAAAAAAAAAAATCATAAAATGTAAATAAAGGTCTAATTTTGATAAACGGTCTTTCATTCGTCTAGCAGATCCCGGCTCTTAGGTGTTTTAGGTCCCGCATTATAGAGTGCGCTTTCGACAGTTGAACACAGATACGTCCCTTGTTGGTGGCTACTAGAAGACGGGACGATTTTAAATATAGTTAAAATATAGTGTGTGTGTGTGTGTGTGTGTGTGTGTGTGTGTGTGTGTACGGTATGTCCAATAACTCTTAAACGGGTTGACACTTTGTCTTATATATGGTTTATTTCAACGCAGAATGAATTAATCTATGTGACACACAAAAAGATAATCAAAAATAAATAAAAAATAATTTAACTTCGTAATTTAGCAATAACTTTCCGGGACCTGTTATCAAAAGTGATTATCAGTCTTACTCATACTATTATTTGTCATAAACTATCGTGTTCCTATAATTAAAATTAGTATATATTAATGTAGAATGGTCTTGCGGACATAAATATGTAAAAAACTTTTATGTAATTATGTTAAAAAATGACTTTGTAATTAATGATTTACTTTCCAGGACCGCCTAAAAATAGACAAGATTTTTGTCTAAATGACTTGGACCAGTTTCACTCATAATATTATTGCTCATAAACTATCGTGTTCCTATAATTAAAATTAGTTTATGTTAATGTAAAATGGTCTAGCGGACATAAATATGTATTTTTGAAAAATGACTTCCCGGTACTGCCTAAAAATAGACAAAATATTTGGCTAGATGACTGTGAGCTTTCTAATTCTTCTTTTAAATTCTCAATAACGAACACACTTTTTTTTTTACTAAACTTGATTTATATAAGAGCAGAAGTTAGGGTTAGGGTTATATTTTAAAAAAATATGTACATATATTTTTAATAACTTTGTTATTTAACATTTAGTTTCCGGGACCTGATTCTTTATTTAAATTTCTATCCAAGTTGGGTCACACATGTTTGCCATATGTATTTTGAATGATATTAAACCAGCATTATTTATTTTTTGTGAATAGTTATACTAACAAACTAACAAACATAAAGAAGCATTTATGTAATAAACAATAAATGTGTCCACGATACACGGATGCCACCCACTGCAAACCATCTGCCTAACTGTGACCTTGACCTTTGAGGCATTGACATGATTCTTGCACGAGACACACCTTCTCATTGTAATGAACATTTGTGTGAAGTTTGACGCATTAATCCTTCAGTAGATTTGGACTAATTAATGGCTGACATGAAAACAATTACCTTTGACCTCCAACTGTTACCTTGACCTTGGAGGCACTGACATGATTCTTGCACGCGACACACCTTCTCAATTTGATGAACATTTGTATGAAGTTTGAAGCAACTCCCTTCAGTAGTTTTAAAGTAATGACTGAGACATGATTTCTTTTAAGATTTGTTGACCTTTGACCTCCAACTGTGACATTGGCCGTTGAGACACCGACATGATTTTTGCACGTGACACACCTTCTCATTGTGATGAACATGTCTGTGAAGTTTGACACAACTCACTTCAGTAGTGTCCAAATAATGGCTGAGACATGAATGTTTGACGATTTGATTACCTTTGACCTCCAGGTGTGACCTTGACTTTTGAGACAGTAACATGATTCTTGCGCGCGACACAACTTCTCAATGTGATGAACAGTTGTGTGAAGTTTGACGCAACTCCCTTTAGTACTTTCCAAGTAATAGCTGAGACATTATTTCCGACGGACGGACGGACGGACAGTGCGATTACTATATACCTCCCTATGGGGGCATAAAACAATATTAAGCGGCTTTGTAATTAAGCATTAACGTTCCGGGATTGCATGAACATGTGCTTTAACATATACTGTTTGATAGTTTTTATAACATGAGTAGTTTGCAATCAATAATTATCTTATCTTTATTTTTACTTTTTCTTAATATTTTTTATTTTAATATGTAAGTAACATATCGAGGGTATTATAGGTTATTGCATTTGTATGGCTAAATATTACTTGGAACGAGTTGTTTTGGCAAAGGACGACGAGCTTGCGAGTCGTCCTGCGCCAAAACAACGAGTTCCAAGTAATATTTAGCCATACAAATTCAATAACCTTTTTATTGTATACTTTCATATTGTTTTCGATCAATGTTAATTGTATGACTATTATTTTTCATTGTATTTGTGTAATTTTTATAGCTTTTGATGGAATTCCTATCTTGTCATTCAGTTTCATTTTGTGTGGATGGTTATTTTGCGCGAAAACGACGTCGACGTCGGATGACGTCATTTAAAACATCGAGCGATTTTCTAAAGTTTGTTTACCATTCAATAACGTTAAAAACAGTGTGTGAGTGACCATTTTAATTATTTTCTGACCTAAAGGTTGAAAAAACACGTATTTTTTGTTGACACTATAGGAAGGATTCCGTTATTTTATTAGAAAGTAGTTCCTTATTTCTATTTAGCAAGCACGAGAAAAAGTTCCGGTTCAATATCAATGTGTGCAATATCGTAGAATATTGCACACTTAGCTCAGTGCAAACTATACGGGACAATACGAAAGTATACAATAAAACACCTTATTGTATACTTTCATATTGTCCCGTTTAGTTTGCATTGCGCTAAGTGTGCAATATTCTACGATATTGCACACATTGATATTGCACCGGAACTTTTGCTCGTGCTTGCTAAGAGCCGCGAAATAGAAATAAGGAACTACTTTCTAATAAAATTAACGGGATCCTTCCTATAGTGTCAACAAAAAATACGTGGCTTTTTTCGACCTTTTATGGCAAAAATTGATAAAATAATTGAAATGGTCACTCACCCACTGTTTTTAACGATATCGAATGGTAAACAAACTTTAGAAAATCGCTTGATGTTTTTAATGACGTCATCCGACGTCGACGTCGTTTTCGCGCAAAATAATCATCCACACAAAATGAAACTGAATGACAAGATAGAAATTCTACCAAAAGCTATAAAAATAACACAAATACAATGAAAAGTAATAGTCATACAATTAACATTGATCGAAAACAATATGAAAGTATACAATAAAAAGGTTATTGAATTTGTATGGCTAAATATTACATGGAACTCGTTGTTTTGGCGCAGGACGACGAGCTTGCCAAAACAACTCGTTCCAAGTAATATTTAGCCATACAAATTCAATAACCTATAGTACTGTACTATATCTACACATCTATATAGGAAATATTATATAATAGAAGAAAAAGACAAGAAGTAACACATATACTTGTACAGTTTCATAATGTTTAATTCGTCATTTTATTATTAATAATGTTACAAGCCTGTTGGATCCTTTTTTTTTTAGATATTTAATCTTGTATAGGTATGATAGCAGAAAATGATGATGTCGTGTAAAAAGACTAGAAGAAAATGCACCTAGATTCATTTTCCATAGGCCTACCTGATAGCTCTAAGCTCTGTACTGAGTTGCCTGATATATGAAGCTATATTTTTTATTATTTGTTTTGAAACACCTATCTATCTTAGTTTTATCATAAAAAAAATAATTAACCATATGTTAAGTATGTTTTGAAAAAGCTGTTTGGGTCGGATGGTGCTGACCCACCTACTTGCATGTAGAAACATGAGGAAAATTTAAAATATACTTCTTTTTTTGATTATGCTACACATTATGAATACATTGCACAAATGTATGATTTAACCTTTATAAGTACTCTTCAAAAGTTGAATTTTAATTTTTTGGTTTGTTTACCTTGTCAACCAATCAAAAAGAAGAAATTATGTGTAATAGCTCCGAATTTACCCTGGAACTTTTTCCCTGCCCGCTGATTGGTTGGTAATTGGTGTAGTCTGATCTACAGTGATGGTTGGTAGTTTGTGTAGTCTGATCTACAGTGATACTGTCTTTTCAAATGGTCTTAATCAATCCATAATTTCTCCATCAGATGGAACGTTATATGTGTAATAAATAGACGGGATGTCTCACATGACATTCTGTGTTGTATATTAAATGTCAAGGCCATGGACCAAGGTATTCATGTTCCGTAACTCCTGAACAAGAATGCAAATTAATGTGTGTATGTACCAAAGTTTCGTTGAAATCTGGCCAGGAGACCAGGAGAACTAGTCGAGACAAAGCTTGTGTATTAAAACCTTTAAAGAGTCGCAACTCCACCAACAATCATTGAACCGGAACACAACAATGATATGCGCAACTTCGCTTGGTACTGATCATTCCTGACAAGTTTCATTGAAATCCACCAGGGGGTCAGGAAAACTAGTCTGGATAAAGTTTGTGTATAATGGGTCATAACTCTGTCAAAATTCATTCAATCGGAACACGGCGATGATATGCGCAACTAGGCTTGGTACTGATCATTTCATTGAAATCCGGCAAGGGGTTCAGGAGAACTAATCTCACATAGTTAAGTTATTAAAACCTTTAAAGGGCCATAACTCTGCCAAGATGCATTCAACTCGAACACGGCGATGTCATGCGCAACTAGGCTTGTTACTGATCATCCCTGCAAAGTTTCGTTGAAAACCGGCTAGGATATCTGGATAACTAGTCGGTACAAAGTTTATGTATAGCAGCCTTCATTCAACCAGATCACAGCAACAATATGCAACACTAGGCTTGGTACTGATCATTCCTGACAAGTTTCATTGAAATCCAGTCAGGAGTTCAGGAATACTAGTACGTATAAGGTTTGTGCATAATGGAACATAACTCCGTCAAATATCATTTAACAGGAACACGGGGATGACATGAGCAACTAGGCTTTGTACTGATCATTCCTGCCAAGTTTCGTTAAAATCCAGTATTTTTCACCAAATCAAGGACCATAACTCCGGTGAAACTAATCCGATCTGGCTGGTTTTCGAACTTGTCCGAGTCTTCATTGGGTGAGTCGGGCTACATTATTGTATATGTAGTGGGTGAGTCGGGCTACATTATTGTATATGTTGTGGGTAAGTCGGGCTACATTATTGTATATGTTGTGGGTGAGTCGGGCTATTGTATACGTAGTGGGTGGGTTGGGCTACATCATTGCTTATGTAGTGGGTGAGTCGAGCTACATCATTGTATATGTAGAGGGTGAGTCGGGCTACATTATTGTGTATGTAGTGCGTGAGTCGGACTACATCATTGTATATGTTGTGGGTGAGTCGGGCTACATCATCGTATATGTAGTGGGTGAGTCGGGCTACATTATTGTGTATGTAGTGGGTGAGTCGGGTTACATTATTGTATATGTAGTGCGTGAATCGGACTACATCATTGTATATGTTGTGGGTGAGTCGGGCTACATCATCGTATATGTAGTGGGTGAGTCGGGCTACATTATTGTATATGTTGTGGGTGAGTCGGGCTACATTATTGTGTATGTAGTGCGTGAGTCGGACTACATCATTGTATATGTTGTGGGTGAGTCGGGCTACATCATCGTATATGTAGTGGGTGAGTCGGGCTACATTATTGTGTATGTAGTGGGTGAGTCGGGCTACATTATTGTATATGTTGTGGGTGAGTCGGGCTACATTATTGTATATGTAGAGGGTGAGTCGGGCTACATTATTGTATATGTAGTGGGTGAGTCGGGCTACATTATTGTATATGTTCTGGGTGAGTGGGTGAGTCGGGCTACATTATTGTATATGTTGTGGGTGAGTCGGGCTACATTATTGTGTATGTAGTGTGTGAGTCGGGCTACATCATTGTATATGTAGTGGGTGAGTCGGGCTACATTATTGTATGTGTAGTGGGTGAGTCGGGCTACATTATTGTATGTGTTGTGGGTGAGTCGGGCTACATTATTGTATATGTTGTGGGTGAGTCGGGCTACATTATTGTATATGTAGTGGGTGAGTCGGTCTACATTATTGTATATGTTGTGGGTGAGTCGGGCTACATTATTGTATATGTTGTGGGTGAGTTGGGCTACATTATTGTATATGTTGTGGGTGAGTCGGGCTACATTATTATATATGTTGTGGGTGAGTCGGGCTACATTATTATATATGTTGTGGGTGAGTCGGGCTACATTATTGTATATGTTGTAGGTGAGTCGGGCTACATTATTGTATATGTTGTGGGTGAGTCTGGCTACATTATTATATATGTAGTGGGTGAGTCGGGCTACATTATTGTATATGTAGTGGGTGAGTCGGGCTACATTACAGTATATGTTGTGGGTGAGTCGGGCTACATTACTGTATATGTAGTGGGTGAGTCGGGCTACATTATTGTATATGTAGTGGGTGCGTCGGGCTACATTACTGTATATGTAGTGGGTGAGTCGGGCTACATTATTGTATATGTTGTGGGTGAGTCGGGATACATTATTGTATATGTTGTGGGTGAGTCGGGCTACATTATTGTATATGTTATGGGTGAGTCGGGCTACATTATTGTATATGTAGTGGGTGAGTCGGGCTATATTATTGTATATGTTGTGGGTGAGTCGGGCTACATTATTGTATATGTAGTGGGTTAGTCGGGTTACATTATTGTATATGTTGTGGGTGAGTCGGGCTACATAATTGTATATGTTGTGGGTGAGTTGGGCTACATTATTGTATATGTTGTGGGTGAGTCGGGCTACATTATCGTATATGTTATGGGTGAGTTGGGCTACATTATTGTATATGTTGTGGGTGAGTCGGGCTACATTATTGTATATGTTGTGGGTGAGTCGGGCTACATTATTATATATGTAGTGGGTGAGTCGGGTTACATTATTGTATATGTTGTGGGTGAGTCGGGCTACATTATTGTATATGTAGTGGGTGAGTCGGTCTTCGTTATTGTATATGCTGTGGGTGAGTCGGGCTACATTATTGTATATGTAGTGGGTGAGTCGGGTTTCATTATTGTATATGTTGTGGGTGAGTCGGGCTACATTATTGTATATGTAGTGGGTGAGTCGGGCTACATTATTGTATATGTAGTGGGTGAGTCGGGCTACATTATTGTATATGTAGTGGGTGAGTCGGGCTTCATAATCGTACATGTTGTGGGTGAGTCGGGCTACATTATTGTATATGTTGTGGGTGAGTCGGGCTACATTATTGTATATGTTGTGGGTTAGTTGGGCTACATTATTGTAAATGTTGTGGATGAGTCGGGCTACATTATTATATATGTTGTGGGTGAGTCGGGCTACGTTATTGTATATGTTGTGGGTGAGTCGGGCTACATTATTATATATGTAGTTGGTGAGTCGGGTTACATTATTGTATATGTTGTGGATGAGTCGGGCTACATTATTGTATATGTTATGGGTGAGTCGGGCTACATTATTGAATATGTAGTGGGTGAGTTGGGCTACATTATTGTATATATGGGGGTCATGGTATGGGTGGGTGGGCGATTGGGTTTTGGGTGGGTGGGTCTTCTGTATCACATGATAAAGACGCAACAAAACAGCTTCTTTGACATTGTGTCATGGAGATGGATTTCAGTTACAGTTATTTTACAGACATCCTTTGTCAGACTTGCATCCACACTTAGGTGCTCTTGACAGGATGCTTGCGAACGTGTTTTCCAAATTGGTTTCCACATTCCTGGTGATTTGCATTTCCATTTGATCCAATCCCAGTGATCTATGCAGGGTATTTCAGGTGCCGGATTAAGTGCCTGTTCTCAGCAGTATCCAGCTTGGTAAGCAACTCGTAGTGTATGTTGTAGAAGAGCTGACGATGTCGCAGGAATTCCATCTATAGACATGCCTGCGCGTGTGAATAATTATTTGCGTGCTTCAATTACGACCATGACAGAACTTGATCGGTCATACGTCACTGTACATTAGCACTACAAAGTGCTCAAGGAAGGGCATAACTGCCCTCCGTTGGGACACTGCTTAAACTTTCAAAAGCTAAGGTGACACCCTCAAAATCCTTCCAAAATTCCCAAGCCGTTTCTTTTCCACAAAATGCTGAGGTCTTGCCACATCCAGTGAAGGCATGGAACGCAGGAAGAAATCGTGATTTCTCTTGGCCATATTTTAAGACTTCGGTGAAAGTATTATGGCAATATAAATTTCACTGTCGTTTGACATGTTAGTATTTGTGTGTGGTTTTACACATGATTTAATAGTCAACAAGCATCTATGAACTCCACTGAAAAAATAATCATAACTGATAAAACGATCACAGAGCTAGTAACAGCACTGCGCATAGGTTATTTAATTCATAATATAATAGTTTTCTGCAAATTTGCACCAAGTCAAGTAGGTCAGTTATTTACCGGTTTTCTATAACTGCAGTAAATTAGATTTAAATATCCTTGTTATAATATGCAAGTCATTACATTTGTTTTTGCATTATGTGTACTTTCAGAATTATTAATAAATTATTGGTTTGAAACTATTTAAAACATCTTTTGTGAATTTAAAAAAAAGTATGATAATGGACCTTTGGAAACGGCCGAAAACGACACATACGAAAATTGCAGTCTCAGTTTGATTGAGAATAATTTGGACTTCGCGAAAATTGATCTCTTCTTCTTCTTCTTCTTCTTCTTCTTCTTCTTCTTCTTCTTCTTCTTTTTCTTCTTCTTCTTCTTCTTCTAACCAGACATGAGTTGAAAATGACGTAAAACATACAAATAAATCTTCTTCTTCTTCTTCTTCTTCTTCTTCTTCTTCTTCTTCTTCTTCTTCTTCTACTTCTTCTTCTTCTTCTTCTTCTTCTTCTAACCAGACATGAGTTGAAAATGACGTAAAACATACAAATACATCTTCTTCTTGTTCTTGTTGTTCTTGTTCTTGTTGTTCTTCTTCTTCTTCTTCTTCTTCTTCTTCTTCTTCTTCTTCTTCTTCTTCTTCTTCTTCTTCTTCTCAGGAACACTTTTCATAGTTATAATGGTCACAGCGCTTAGAAACGTTAAAGGTATGTACAAATCAGGCTGGAATAGTGCACTGAACATTTTGGAGTCATGACGTCATCCAAGATGGCCACCACTGTCGTTTATATGAAAATCGTGTCATAACTGTATATCATGAGTTTTTAATCTGATTTAAATGAAACTTTTACAGATTGTAGAGTTCAGGGTCCAGTTTTGCAAGAACGACACAGAGTGCATCTACGTCATGCGGGGGTCAGTCGGGTCTGATTAGAATTTAATTTAATTGGGGTATTACGGCGCACCAACAAAAACGTTATATGGCACCAACTTTCATGAACATTCCAGGTCCATCCATTACATCTAGATAAACATATTCACGCTCCATTTATCGCTGGAGCCACGATCATAATGAAATTAAATGACAAGATAGGAATTCCATCTAAAGCTATAGAAATAACATAAATACAATGAAAAATAAATATAAAACAATCCATGTCGATCGACGATGGAAAACAATATGAAAGCATACACTAACAAAGGTATCGAATTTGTATGGAGAAATGTAACTTGGAACTCATTGTTTTGGCGTAGAGTAACTCCCAAGCTCGTAAACCCCGGCAGAAGAAAGAGTTGCAAGTAATCTTTCTCCATGCAAATTCAATAGCCTATAATATTATTCATGAGATGCATCTTCTTTCAATATATTCTTGTCGTATATTCCTCAAATGCTTGGAGAGAACATCACCATCGTATGGTATTATATGGTTTTGATAATAACAACTCGAAATTATATTGCCTAATGCACCTATCAATATTTTGCCCCAGGGGGGGGGGGGGGGGGGGGGGGGGGGGCGGCGGGCAGACCCAGGGGAATTAGACAATCCTTTCTTTTTAGGGTCTAATTCCCCACCCTAGAGCCAATAATTTTGTCTAAATCTCCATAGTGGGAGATGTTGTGAATCAAATGCCCCGGGGGTGAAGCAAGCTAGCGCCAATATTGCCAGTTTAGCATTTTTCCACCATGAACTGGCTACAAATCAGCCAAAACAATGTCAGCAATTCGACAGTTTAACCAATGGTTTATGGAGAAAAACCTAGCATCAATTTAATACTTTAGTATTCTGATAGAAAGCAATGAAGGTAAAAAGTTACAGCACACTGTAAATTTCATATTTTATTTTGTTTTTTTACATAACAAATTCACTAAACATCCGCCACTTTCTCTTCCGCCCAAATCTTGACAGTTCAACAACAATATCTGAAATATAGATTACTTAATTAAGTCTATGAATAATGCAGACTTTGTTACATGGGATAGATGCCTACATATTTTTGGAAATCAATTACATAAGGCTTAAAAACATTTTTTCTATTTTCGTAACAAATTCGTCTATCTTCCTTTGATTGGGACCGTGAAGGTCATCGCGAAAACACACGACAATAGAATGGCATTACAAAGAAAATACATATACGTCAACAGAAATGAATAAGAACATTTCCTGTACCTTTAAATATCTTAGACAGGTCTGGGGATATTACCCCAACCCAATCACACATGTCTTGGACAGAAAAATGTGATTTAAACGCTTCCATTTTTTTCAAAATTTCCGCCATTTTGTTAATACAAATGGTTTGTCTAAATCCCGGGTACCGAGTCGTAAAATCCGTCCAGTCTATTTCCCGGGACCCGGAATAATTCGGCGTGTCAAACTCCCGCCTATCGGGGACCGTCTTCTTGTCTAAAGTCCCATGTATGCCCGCCGCCCCCCCCCCCCCCCCTCCCCTGGGGCAAAATATTGATAGGTGCATAACAGCTGTTTATATTGCATACTGTATATTCTTAAATTTTGACTACACAACTACGTCTGACGACGATTTTTCAAGCATTTGTCTTTTGATAACTTATCTATGTTTCCATTGGTATTGATAACGAACGTGGTTTTGTTATTTCTGATTTCTCTATAACATAACAAAGTTTTCTGGTGTAGAACATAGCGTGGGCTTAGTGGAAACGTATTGCATATTGTTCTTTATGTATATGTAGTTAAAACAATTTTCCCTCGATATTATTATTAGTGGGTAACAGTATATATGTGATGTATATTATATTTTTAAAATATGTTTTATGTCTATTACATTGATTCTTTGGATCGATTCTGGGGACAAGCGCCTTTTACCTATATACATGATAATAATAACAGTAATAGTAACATCGTTTTGTGGAATTGTATATTGTAGGTAATCGACCATATATACAAGACGAGCGATGATTCAAGGTGACTGTATTGTTGTCTCTTTCGGCTTGCATACAGCCACTAAAGACGGGTCCTTGTGAAGCTTTACTCAAACGATATTACTTTAACATCCATACTTGTCACTGTGAATAGTTCAACTGGGGAGGTTGCGAACCCAATGGCAAAAACTTTGTGACTTTGGAGGCATGCAGTAACCAATGTTTAACTCACATGGCAAATAACGACATTTGCGACCTTCCTATGCAACTGGGTAAATGCAAGGTCTACATTCCACGATGGCATTTCAGCAGGAAGACATGTAAATGTGAGCCGTTTATTTATGATGCAAATAGTAACAATTTTAAAACAGAAGCGGAATGTAAGATGACGTGCGGTTGTTACAACTGTCCAGTTTGTAATCTACCAGCCATTAAAGCTGACATCGACGGACAGATGTGTCTAGCCATCATTCCGCTGTTTTTATTCAATAGGTAAACCTGTCAGTGCGAGACTTTAGAATATTCTGATTGCGGCGATAATGGTAACAACAGTTTGACTGAGGAAGTTTGCGAGGACTTTGGTTGCTCCCTGTGTTCCTTGCCTTTCATGACAGGTGGACCAGTGAATTTCTGCAGAGGATTTTTCCCCATGTACGGGTTCAACACGACGCCATGTCAGTGTGAGAAATTCATATATGGCAGTTGCGGTGGTAATGCCAACCGATATCCAGCCCAAGAGGATTGTGAAAAGCGATGCAGGAGTACAGAATGTAACCCAGCAATTGCGGGTTACATTCCAGCGAAAGTCTGACAGGGGTTGCCTCGTTATTTCTACATAAGAACACATGCGAATGTGAACAGTTTTTCTGGGGTGGATGCGATGCCAATGCTAGTAATTATGCTTATATAATTTCTCCAATTTGCTCTCATTTTTCAGTCATGTACTTCAATTTATGATATCGTAATCGGTGTTCATAAGTAATTTATATAGACCCCACGTACCGTATATAGGCACCACCTACAGTATATAGGCCCCACCTACAATAAATAGGCACCACCTACAGTATATAGGTCCCATCTGTAGTATATAGGCTCACCTACAGTATATAGGCACCACATACATTAAATAGGCGCCACCTACATTATATACGCTCCACCTACAGTATATAGTATATATAGTCCTACCTACAGTATATAGGCACCATCTACAGTATATAGGCCCCATCTACAGTATCTAGGCACCACCTATAGTATATATAGACCACCTACAGTATACAGGACCCACCTACAGTATGTAGGCACCACATACAGTATATAGGCACCACCTACCTGCACCTATCTAATTCAGTTGGAATAAGGTGATAGTATGTTCTAAAATTAGAATCGGGTTTTCTTACGATTTAGCAACCACAAAACCTGGGTCTGTTGTGGTTTCGTCCTTCCCAATGATATGGGGCGTGAGAGGTATTGCTCTTCATATTACCCCTCACGAACAGACTCAATAAAACCGAGTCTGCTACTTTTCTCTTTTGTTTGTGTTTGTTGCTCTCAATGGATCGTTTTCCAACATGTATTCGTTGAAGCGTGATGAATTATCAGTTTTCTACAGGACACACGCTTGGTTAACCCGCTACTATTTGGGTAACCACATTTAATTGGAAGAAATGAAAAACAACATTATATACATTATACCATATATTTGAGTCTGTTGTTGTTGCCTAAATAATAATAATATGCTGTCTACCTTATAAATCGTTCTCACTACCATCACCATTTCCAATGCAGTTCATTCCAAGGTGTCCACATATTTAATCAATACATTATTGTATGGGCTACATAAAATAGTTGTATTGAATAATTGTATTTCAAATGTGGTACCCGACAAGAAACATGCATCGTTAGACAGGTAAATGTATACTTCACAAACAAAACTAGTATATGTGTATGTATAATCAATAATAATGTAATTTGTTGTAATGCTCAGTTGAGCATCAAACAATACTCTGAATACTTCTAAGATAGAACAAAGAGTGTCACTTGCATTCAAGGCTCTTTTCTAGGGTTATTGGGTGCGTTGAACGTTTACTTTAATAAATTAATATTAACACATTAATCATAATCTAGCCCAACTATCTACGTGTGTGGTAACAAAGTTTATATTTCCTGATATATAAGTACAGCTTGCAAACCAATTACTGAACATTATATACTAACACATATAGAAATAAGGTAATATACTGTTTATTGGATAGTGTGGTGAATTATTCTGTAATAAATCACTCATCGTAAGACACTGCAGTATTTCATCAACCAGTTTAGCTAGTCTTATCGAGCCAATTACTACCACATACTCTACCAGACAATCCAATTAAACGTGTATATCTTAATTTTATTTGGGATGCATTTTAAAATAAACTGGTTACACATTTCAAGTATAATTCAATCGGTGTGTTGTGATAATTAACTTCCCGCGGATATGAATACTTATTGTAATTCATTAATACAATGGCATAACAATTTACTGTTGCATGGTCGGTGGCATTTCCTTTGATGAATGCAGAGCATTAAATCGTTTAATTTAGGGTAACTAAATGAGCATGGCTATACCGTACTACAACTACCGGATATTGAAATTTAGAGTACGGTCACTATGACGTCACAGTGTTACAACAACATGCCACAAAAAAGATAGAGTCAGTCTCAGCCCGTTGGTTATTTAAACACCTCGATTGGCTACGCCCATCTCGTTGTTTAAATAAGCCAACTCGCTGAGACTAGACTCTATATATTACATAATGTTACTTATACACTTGTAACATCACCACGACAACTTCAATTCTCATTAATTTTAAAATAAATCTGACAACAAGTATCCTGCATAAAGTAACTACAATTTAACACACTCATGTGTTTTAACATTGTCGTAAAATACCTTTTTTTTAAAGAAGTATACAAACTCATATGAAAGTATAATTCAAACAGATGTCGGACTCACTTAGCACAACAAAATTGATGTTCATGTCGTGTCATATCATTCATTAATTCATACATTAATTAATAATTTCATTCATTTTTTCAATTAATTCTTTTTTTTAATTGATTAATTATATCAATCAATTAATTATATCAATTAATTAATTCATTCATTCATTCACTCAATCATTTACTCATTCATTAACTCATTCATTCATTCTTTATTTCATTCATTAATTATTGTATTGCTCGTATTTCTTTCAACAAATAACTATCTACAAATTATATATATATATCAATGTTACAATCAGTTTGTAATAACAGTATATAAATATAATATTAGATCGCTCAGATGCAGAATTATAGGAACCAATCAGATTGCAGATCGTAACAATTGTTATATGTGGTGCAGTTGGTTAGAGCGTCTCTGTTATTTATCTACTGACCTGAGGGTTTAAAGTTTTAGTCCCATATAAGGCAACAATTTCTAAACCATATTATTGTAAAATATTTCAAAAATATTATACGAAACTACTACGAAATAAATCTGATTGTTTACTATCATTCGGCATGTGAGTACTCTATTATGAGTAAACTCCTTGCACACATACGCAATTTAGTTCAGAGGTTATAATTATTTAAAATTATAATACAATGTTTACATTTTCAAAATGTAATATGTAATAGTCGTAAGTAACAACACATGATTTGTGTTTCTCTTGAATCAATGTGTTTTCCTTCCAGACTTAATATAACACGTAAAACACGGATTTAATATAACACGTATATATAACACGTGTGTATAACACGTATATATACGTGTTATATAACACGTTTATATAACACGTATATATACCACGTGTGTATAACACGTATATATAACACGTATGTATAACACGTATATATAACACGTATATATAAACACGTATATATAACACGTATATATAACACGTATATATAACACGTATATAACACGTATATAACACGTGTGTATAACACGTATATATAACACGTATATATATATAACACGTATATATAACACGTATATATATAACACGTATATATAACACGTATATATGACACGTATATAACACGTGTGTATAACACGTATATATAGCACGTATATATAACACGTATATATAACACGTATATAACACGTTTGTATAACACGTATATATAACACATATATATAACACGTATATATAACACGTATATATATAACACGTATATATAACACGTATATATAACACGTATATATGACACGTGTGTATAACTTGTATATATAACACGTATATATAACACGTGTGTATAACACGCATATATAACCCTTATACATAAAAGGTAGATATAACACGTATATATAAAACGTAGATATAACACCTTGAATGCTACATTTCCTCTGCGACTTTTATATCAACTTCTGTTTCTCGGATTATGATACACCATTTTGGTGGATATTCATAGCTCTAAGAGGTGTTGCAGTCATTTTGTAATGCTGTGTGTGCATTTCTTACAAATGACCAATTACCAAATACTGAATGCTCTAAGTCTTAAACATTACATATCAAATGTATAAATCCTATGTAAATAATGTATACAGATGAACAAATGTCTACTAAATAAATAATACGTACAGAAGAACACAGTTCAAATGTAATCATACTATTTGTAAATATATTACCATTTAACTGCCAATTTCCAATCTTGAAGCTATGAACAATAAAAGGAAATGTTGTATTTATCTTAGTCTTAACTATGTACACCCCTACCAAATGTCCTTCTTACATATTTCATATCAAACGTATAATAAATAATCTACGTTCGGACGAACAAACGTAAAACTTATTTTGTAATTGTAATATTTTTAAACATATTATATATTAAACTATAAATTGCCAATCTTGAATCTATGTACAGTCAAATGAAATGGCCGTTACCTATCTAAAAAATATGAACAGTCCTATCAAATGTCCTATCATACTGTCCTCATTTCGAATCTATATACACTCATATACAAATATCCTATCATTTTGTCCTCATCTCGAATCTATGGACACTCATGTAAAATATCCTACTGCTTTGTCCTCAACTCGAATCTATGTACACTCATCTACAAATATCCTATTGTTTTGTCTTCATATCGAATCTATGAACACCTATCTACAAATATCCTATCGTTTTATCCTCATCTCAAATCTATGTACACTCATATAAAATATCCTCTCATTTTATCCTCATCTCAAATCTGTGTCCACTCATATAAAATATCCTCTCATTTTATCCTCATCTCGAATCTATGTACACCCATATGCAAATATTATATCGTTTTGCACTTATCTCGAATCTATGTACACTCATATACAAATATCCTATCGTTTTGTCCTCATATCGAATCTATGTACACTCATATACAAATATCCTATCGTTTTGTACTCATATCGAATCTATGTACACTCATCTATAAATATCCTATCGTTTTATACTCATCTCGAATCTTTGTTTACTCATATAAATATATCATATCGTTTTGTACTCATCTCGAATCTATGTACACTCATATACAAATATCCTATCGTTTTATCCTCATCTCGGATCTGTGTAAACTCATATACAAATATCCTATCGTTTTGTCTTCATATCGAATCTATGAACACTCATCTACAAATATCCTATCGTTTTATCCTCCTCTCAAATATATGTACACTCATATAAAATATCCTCTTATTTTGTCCTTATCTCGAATCTGTGTACACTCATATACAAATATAATATCGCTTTGCACTTATCTCGAATCTATGTACACTCATATCCTATTGTTTTATACTCATCTCGAATCTATGTTCACTCAAATACATATATCATATAGTTTTGTACTCATCTAGTATCTAAGTAGACTCATATACAAATATCCTATCGTTTTATCCTCATCTCGGATCTGTGTTAACTCATATATCGTTTTATTCTCATCTCGAAACTATGTACACCCATCTACACATATCCTATCGTTTTGTCCTCATCTCGAATATATGTACACTTATATACAAATATCCTGCCGTTTTACCCTCATCTCGAATTTGTGTACACTTATATACAAATATACTATCGTTTTGTATTCATCTCGAATCAATGTACACTCATCTACAAATATCCTATCCATTTGACCTCATCTCGAATCTGTGTACACTCATGTACAAGTATCCTATCGTTTTGTCGTCATCTCTAATCTATGTACACTTATTTACACATATCCTATCGTTTTATCCTCACTTCGAATATGTGTACACTCATATACAAATATCCTATCGTTTTGTACATATCTCGACTCTATGCACACTCATATATAAATATCCAAATGTTTTATACTTATCTCGAATCTATGTTCACTCATCTACATATATCCTATCGTTTTGTACTCATCTCGAATCTATATACACACATATACAAATATCCTATGATTATGTTCTCATCTCAAATATATGTACACTCATATACAAATATCCTATCGCTTTGTCCTCATACACTCATATACAAATATCCTATCGTTTTGTAATCATATCGCATCTATGCATACTCATATCGAAGGACCCTGTAGTTTTGTACTCACCTCGAATCTACGCACACTCATATCGAATGATCCTGTAGTTTTGTACTCATATCGAATGTATGTAAACTTCTATCAAATCTTGAATGAATGCAAAATCCAAATGTTTCTTTTCATTATATGTATGGAATCTGTCTACAGTCTATCAAATGGACATACCCCTTTGTAAATAACTATTCTATATGTACACTTCTATCAATTGCCATTCATAATTTTTTAATTATCTTGAAACTATTCTGACATCGAATGTTAATGTGTGTTTGTCACTTTCTATATCCATCACATATACAGATCCTGTGACTGACTCATCTAGAATTCTACCTAATACACTAATATCCGACTATTTTACAATTATCAAGAAATATGTATTCGTGTATCAAATGTCCATATATGAGTGTAACTACACAGAATCTATGTACACTTCTATCAAATTGTTCGTGTTGTTATCTTTAATCTATATACAATTTTATCAAATATTTTTGTAAGTCTGTTAAATCAATGAACAATCCTATCAAATGTGACTTTTCTATGTACAATTCTGTTTAACGGCCGTTATTTGGATACTACTATTAATACTATATGTACTAGTCTATCAAATGTCTATATTTTATTATTTACATTAATACTATATGTACTAGTCTATCAAATGTCTATATTTTATTATATACATTAATACTATATGTACTATTGTTTGGGGCGCTTGTTTCAGCCAAAGGTTTTTCTGCAGTAACTTGAGCAATTTAAATAATATGCACATCAGTTATATATCGTCAGAACTGGCATGTTTAGTGGTAAATAAAACTACTTTAATTTTAAAAATCGGTTGAGAAATAAATATTTTACTGCCAAAATGATTTTTTGATGGGGCTTTTCCTATGCTAACAAGGGACGTTATGTGATAATACTATATATACACTAATCTATCAAATGTCTATGTTTTATTATATATACACTATGTACACTTCTGTCAAATGTATTCTGTCTTTGTGTAATTATATATTTATTTCACACTCCTCTTTGTTATACAGAATTTACACCTGTTATAATGTATCAGAACATGACCAGCTCAGTTGCCGTCCCATAAGGACAGAATATTCTTCTGAATTTATAAAAAGTAAAAACACATAAACACAACCGCTTCATCTACCCATTGTGTAAAGGTTTTGAATAGAGACAGTGATGACCTCATGTAATTAGGAAATCGTTCTATCTTTATATCATTAAATACCGAAATATATCAGTATTAAAAATAATTCCGCTAATTAAATGCCTCGCTAACACTGCGCTTTAATACACATACACTTACACATGAACTACGTCTAAACAGTGCTCGAATTTAGCATTTTTTCCAACTGGCGTCTTTTTGCCAGTTGATTAAAACTGAACTGGCAAATTGTAGCTAACTCTAGCAAACAATAAACAACAGCTCTTTTTCTTATCATTTTGATTGGTGATTTATGCCTATAAACTATATTATGCCTAAACATTTTACTTTTTAGAAATATTCTAAACTAGAAAGCTGTTAAACACTTGCATAATATTGCCAGTGCTTCAAATGTTTACTGGCATTTTGATAAAATGACTGGCAAAATGCCAGTTAAACAGCTTAAATTCGAGCCCTGGTCTAAATGATGTCAACATTTGGTTGATTTTCTAATTTTAGGGAAACAGAACCGAAATGCAAAACTTAAATGCAAAATGTACTAAGTTCTCTGCCCTTTGTCTGGAGGGTCAATGTATGTCTTGTTGAGTTGTACACCAAAAGATACAAAAACATATAAACAACGTTTGAAGTCTCTTATGAATACAGTTCCTGAGAAAGTGACCTTAACGCAAAAGCTGAATGTACAAATTATTAAGTTATCTGCTCTATACACAGAGCGTCAAGGTCATTCTCGATCTGCTATGTCACGTCGATTTGTAATACCCAAGAAAAATCATATAGTTTCAAGTCTCCAATGCATACAGTTCATGAGAAAGTGACATCAACACAAAACTTAAATGCAGCCTAAAGGCAAAATTTGAATGTATAAATTACTAACTTAACTGCCCTTTGCATGGACGGTCAAGGTCACACGTAATTTGCTCTTTTAAGGTTGAGTTGTGCTACCTCCGAAGATAAAAAGTAAATTAAAGTTTGAAGTCTCTAGTGTAAACAGTACCTGAGATAATTGCCTAAACGCACAACTTGAATGTATATTTACTAAGTTAGTTGTCTGCCTTTTCCCTTGAGCATCAATGTCACCGCCTGTATTTGCTATGTTACGTCGAGTTGTACTACTCAAAATACAAAACGTAACCGAAGTTTGAAGTCTCAAGTGCATACACTTCCTGAGAATCAAAGCTAACGCAAACACTTAACGTTGACGCCATTGCCTCTTCGCCGTCACCGTAACAGACGGTAACGTAACACATCTCTTTTTTTTCTTCGAAAAGGCGAGACAAATAGCGAGTAAGAATTTTCTAATCTTCACATTTGAATAACAAATTCCTTGTAACAAGTAAGTTGTATCGTTCCTCCGTCTTTTCTTTTGTTTTTAAATATTATTAAATAATTCCTCATTAAAAATGTATTTAATGTTATTTCAACATGTTCAATGGATGAAATATTACACATTACATTGTTTTCAAAAAGTTTACACAATGGATGATAACTAACAAGAGACACTGTTTTCAAAAGAGGTAAAACTGAACGAGCTCTTAAAGAATAAACTGTTTTTCAAAAGGTAAGCAAATGCACGAGCTCTTAAAGAATTAACTGTTTTTCAGTCATATGCATAATTTGTATTATCGTATTTTAAATGGATTTTTAATAGACACTTTGGAATGGGAATTAATTTTGTGTTACGGAGTTTATGCCTATATATACTTTGGGACTTAATTCAACTTGTTTGTGAGTCGGCAAAGTTTACTCCATAAAAAAGGTATGTAATCTTATAATATCACATATTTAATACATTCTTTTATTTTTTACAAATATTGCTTAATTCTAGTGAGTTTGAGAGCAGAACTTTTCATCCATGTTTACGAGTTCAGAAGAGTACAATATTTTGAATGAAAAAAAGTAATATTATTCCTGCGCGATAAAAACACTTTTAAAGTCTGTCATTTAATATCATGTTTTAACTTGCTTCTGTTTTTCGTGAAATTTAGAAATATATATACACTTTAAATAAACAAAACAAAAATATTCTGTGCACCTATTTTTCAAATTGCATACCCTTGTTACCAAATTCTACATAACTTTTCCGTCATTTTGCAATGCAGGTGCCCCTTAAATATTCTCCTTAGCACTTATACACTGATGCCACAATATTCAGTATCTTCTCCGTAATGTCACGCACTTCAAGTGTACATTTTCGGTGGTAGGCCGTTGCTGGAATTGTATTTAAGGAATGCATATCTGGATACCGCATCCTTGTATGTGCGCCCGTCAATGCGTTCAGCTGTCCTGCCAACGGTCCAAGTTGTGGATCAAGTCCTATGTTAAAAATGCCAAAAAGTAACAGTTGAATAAATATGGCATGACGAATGTTGTTTAAAACATGTTTAAAGCAACATATGCAATGTTGGTGACATTGATTATTGTGATGCCATATTGTTGTCTTCATGAGAAGCTTAAAAAGGGTAAAGCACAATATTTTGACCTTGATGATGGTGACCATAATAAAGATGACGAAGATGATGATGCGTCTTTTCACAGTATACTAATATGGACTTTTAAGTATATAGCAAGCATAAAAGAAAGCACCTGCATGTATTAGTGTACTACCGGGTGGCGGTGGGCAGGGACAATATATCGATTCATTCCGTCATTCCGTCAATGCTTAAGTTTCCCCTGAGGGAGCTTTAACGAAACTTCACCAATCTGACTGTTATTATAAAAAGGAAATGTTAGTCTTCGCTCAATAACATTAGTTTCCTTAAGGTATTTTAATGATTACCACAAGCTGCAACTGATAAGAATAAAAGCTCGAACTTGTTATTCGGGTCATTTGGTCAAAGTCAAGGTCACACTTGTCTCCACTCAATAACTTTACTTTCCCTGAAGGGATTTTAATGAAACTTCACCGCAAGTTGCAACTCATAAAACTAAAGCTCTGAATTATTATTCGGGTCATTTTGTCAAAGGTCAATGTCGCTCTAACTATAAATATAAAAACTGTTATACTTTTTATGAAATTTGGCAGGTATTTTAAGTGCAATGAGAGGATTATGCATGTGCAGAATTTAAGATAGTAGACCTACCAATAATTCGCTTAATTTGATTGTTAATCTAGCATAATATTTACTTTAAAACTGCTTACGTATCATTAAATTAAAAGAAGTAAACTATGAAGATTTGTGGGTGGGAAAATTTTACCCTGGTGACATCATTTGAACAAATTCAATTTCTTTCCATCAATTGTCAAATGGTTCTTGAGAACAAGATTTTCCCAAACAAACTAGGTAAACGAGTTAAATGAAATAAAAATAAAGTTGGAATATTTCCATAGCGTTGCTGAACTCGTGTGTATCTATACTCAGCAAAAACATTAAAAACAAAGGTGTGAAAACGAAATTAACAAAACTTAACAAATGTAAAAATTAGCTGCAATAGCACAGATTTAGCAGTCTAAGCCCATTCAAATACACATAAAATGTCAAACCCTGGCTAATATCGCTTGTGTCCACCGTTACTAGAAATACACCCAAAAATGCGACGTCGCATGTTTCTCGAGCATATTTTGGACGTGGTGTACGTCAGGATGACCCTATCCAAAGTGTTCAGGACCATGCAGCAGCACTTGTCCGCAAATGGAACGCATTAGCTCCCGAATTCGTCAGTTACGTTAGAAGCATGCGACGTCGCATTCTTGGGTGTATTCGGTATAACGGTGGACACATGAGATATTAGCGAGGTTTTTAATACTTTTCTGTGTATTTGACTCGACTTAGACTGCTGAATATGTGCTGTTGTCGTTACCTTTACATTTGTTGAGTTTTGTTAATTTAGTTTTCACATCTATGTTTTTAAACTGTGATTTATTTTTTCATTATTTGGTATATTTCGATTAAATTTTGTGTGAACATCAAGGAAAGATGTTATTAAAAGAAAATCATGCTACAATTGTTAGTTCTTCCTTACTGTCTCAGATTTTGTAGAAAAACAAAGTGGATACTTTTTATTTTTGCTGAGTATAATATTATACATGTATATTATATATTTTTAAATAAATTGTATTCAAAGCTCTGAAATTTTACCTTTTCATCACTTTAATATTTAATCTACGTATGGCATAGTGAGCCGATATCTTACATGTACCAAATGGTCAAAATGGTTTGTATTGAATGTAAACATGTATTAATTTCATGTCAGAAGAATGAATGCTTGAAATTAATATAATGGTTTGATTTTACCTTGTGCAATATAGTACAGCTGATGCTTGTACTTGACGGCCGCAATTTTGTTTGCGTCTTTGGCGTACCAGGCTGCCTTCAGAGATTTTTCAGCGGCCTTTTTAAAACAAAATCAAAATATTATACTTACTTCAGGTGAAGAAAGAAACATCCAAATGAGTCATGTATTTATTAAAAGTGTTAATTTTGGGATGTTTCATGTTGCCTACGATGTTTAAGTCAAGTGACTATAATTTGCTTGAGAAGATGTAGTAATAATTCACACATTGGCTAGAAAATAGGCATGTAATGTAAACTTATCTTGTGACGAAATCAGAATTGTTTCGCAGGCATCAATATAAGCGTTTTAATTATTTAGTTGCGACTTAAACATTACATAAGGAAGAAAGGAAAGGTTAATAACTTACCTGGTTGTATTTGTAACAGACCCAGTTATATGACGGATCAGGTAAGTTTTCCATGGACGCGTTTGCACTTTTAAAGTCCGCTGCTGCTTGTTTTTGCCATCTACGAGCCTCTGCGTAATAGTGGTATGGTTCCCTTTCGCTCTCACGGTAACTCTCTGAATAGCCTTGACTGTCGTCATCGTACGTATTGCGTTGCCTCCTATACCTTTGTCCCATATTTGTAAAGAACGCATCGTACCAATTCCATTTACGCGAGCGTGAGCGTGGGAAACTACCACTGCTTCCAGCACGGTATCCAGCATAATCGCTCTCAATATCATCGTCTTCTGTCAGTGTAAGCCCCCTTTCGAGTTTTCGCAAGCATTGTTGGATGTATTGAAACACCTTTGTGCAGAATGTCCCGTTGTCTGGATTTTTATCGGGGTGCCATTTAAGTAATAATCTTTTTACGATGTGTCTTCTTTTTTTCTCGTGCCTTTTCCACGCTTCAATTAGGTATGCCCTAATTTCTTTATACACTTCTTTCAACGACTTGTTATGTTCAAGATCAACTGAACCTATTGTGCCAAATGCTACTAAATCTGTAGAAGAATCGTTAGATGCCGATCTCTTTCTTTTGAACTTGTACAGTTTATAGGCGGGCACATTTATAGGGGTTTCTTCTCCTATGTCAACTTTATACTTTTGGAAAAGAGGAAACGTGTCATTTTGTTTGACCAATTGCAATATTCTACAATAAATATAAGTTGGCTGCGCTTCTTCATCCTCTTCGCTTTCGTTCCCAAGATAATTTTCATTATTTGAATGCCTATCCGTCTTGTTCATATTATCTTTTTTGCTTGTTTCCCCTTCCTCGTGGTTATTCGAAACAACCTCTGGAATTGCAGGATCTTCCACTTCATATACCATAAACTTGTAGTCATGCTCGTGTATCAACCCGTAGTCATTGTCCAAGTAAGCATGGAATTTCACAGGAACGAAAGTTCCTGGTTTTGGAAATAACGGATCAGTTTCTTCTATTGCCATATCATATTGGTCTACTTTGTGTTTGTCTAGGATATCTGCAATGTTTTCTGGAGTATCTTTTTGATTTAAAAGTAGCGGCAGCAGAAGGGCAATAAGCACATTACCGATCGAACATGAGTCGGCAATCTTGTTACATGAATCGGCAATCTTGTTTAGATATACTGTCAATTCATATTTAACATCATCATACCATTCACGTTTACTTGTTTCAAAGTAAATCCACGTACACGACTCTATCTCTTCGATGTGAACAGCTTTCTTTTCTGTAGTATTTGCTACTATTTTAGGTGTTCCAACAAATGAACCATTTTCAAACTTTTTCAATGTGAGAACGGTGTTTATTTCTTCAACACGCCGTACTTCGATATTTCTTAATTTATGCGAGACGCGCTTTTCAAACACAGTACTGAATGCACGTTTTTCCAGTTTCGTAATATGCTTTATTAACCTGACTATACCGCTGATAAATTGATTACAGTGCAAAAATTCTGCAACTTCGTTTGCTACACTGTAACATGTTTGTGAATTGTCTGGCAATTGTACCTTTTCTCCAACAATTTCTGTCAACATTGCTGGTCGATACATATGTGGAATTCGCTTAAACTTGTCAATAGCTTCATCTTCACGGATGTTTTCGTCAAATCCTAAAAAGAAGTTTATTTTGGCATTGTTAGCCAATCTTCTTTTAAAATATGCATTGTCACAAACGACAACACATTTTGCTTCTTGCATTTTTCGCTCGGAATTTGGGAGGAACAATGATGCTACCTGAATCTCTGTATCTACAGAATGCTTTCCAATCTGAGCAAGCAAGTTCGAAATTGCAAGCTTTGCTATAGTTAATTCTGACGGTAATAGTTCATCATCGTTACTATTTAGCTTCAACGTGTGCAATACCCTTGCATACGTGCCACACGAAGGCTGCTTCGATGCTCCAAGGAGAAGGAATACGTCGAAATATTTTCCAAATTGAGCTGGAGACCTTTGTACGTAAGGAGGGATTTGTTCATCATCCTGACAATTGTTAACTGCGCAACTAGCTTTAAGTACCATCTTTTCTTCTGGAAAATATATCATTGGCACTTGCGTTAATTGGGATAAAATGTCCGTGTCTATTCTTCGACTACCATTTTCGTTAAACTGTTTGAACGTATCATAAATGCTCTCCATTACGCGCCTCACTGTTATTTCAAATTTGCCATCGGCTTTCAGTTGTAACATGCTACTGTCCATTGATAGTGAACTGCCGACATTCTTGCAATGGGTTATAAACTTCCCAAATATGGGATTTGCACATATCTGTAGTTTCTCAATTATGATGTCTCTGGTCGCAATACTAGTGTCCACACATTGCGGATATGCCCGATTCGGAAGAATGTTTGCGGTCGTCCAGCAAATGTCTATTTGGTCACGGGGAACAGATTCAGCAAAAGGAATAAGTTTCTCACTATTGTACTGTTCATGAATCTGAGCATGATTATCATCTGCTTTTTCTGGAACAATGAAGTGTATCTCCCGTAATCGATTGAATGATTCATTTAAAAGAAAAGTTGTTGGCATTCCCAAAAATGATTTTAGAAGAAGATTCGACCTCTTCTTAACGGTTTCTGACAATCCATTTTTTATACCGTCTTCCGCTATGTTGGCTGCATACCTGCTATACAATTCCATCGTAACATTGTTTTGAAGACCAAGTAATTTGAATATGTCAATAAACACATTTTTCTGCAATTCTTTAGGCACAAGTTCCCATTCTTGACACATCTCTCTGAATACGTTGTTTCTGTGATCAAAAAACTCGTTCACCCTCTTCATGCCTTTTGCTGTCTGAATAAATCGAACATCAGTAATGCAAGAAACAAGACTTCGCCTCGCATCCTCTTCCACATCCGATTTGAAAATAGCCATCGCCAGGAACTCGACATGGTTATAAAATGCTTGTCGATTCATAAGGTGCTGTACTGGAATGATGTAGTTTATATAAATATCTATGATGGCAGATTCAGTTACAGCTAAAAACGATAGCATATCTTTATTTAGAAGTCCGGCCCTTAGCACAACTATATCTGTTTTGGTGGAAATATTCTCAAGGTCTTCATAAGGCATCTCGCTTGGAACAATGTAGACTTTTCTGCAGTTGCATAACGAGACTACCTTCTCATAATGCGTTTTAAATATCGGAAGTCGTTGGATCTGTTTTCTTTTCATATCTATGTCGCCACTTTCAACAATAGCATTTAAGTTAGCGGAAATATACTGAAGTACAGCCATTGCTTCGTCGATTTCTAAATTAGAAGAATTCCCTTTGTCTAAATTTAGAATCAAACAGTTTAGCACCTTCGTTGGTTTCAGATATGATGGTATTTGCTCTTGAATTTTACCTACGATATTGCAATCTGCAGTGTTTGTATGCCTGTCGAGTAAACAACTTTCGTCAATTTGAAATTTGCACATTTTCCTCAAAGCCTTCTTTAGCTGTTTTTCAGGGAAGCTATTTAGATATATCAGGAGTCCCCTCTCCATTACTGGTAGTAAATGCGTTCGAGGCTTCGAGTATTCCGGATGCATTTCTTCAACAACTGGAAGCAGTGCCCAATCACCAAGAAGTGCCAAGTTTTCAGCAATTATCCTCTGCTCTTCTCTTTGTCGCTCGATCCATTCAAATTTGAAATTAGGAGTAGGAATATTCTGCCAGAAAAACGTCCAAACATTTTTTATCCATTCTTGATTTGGCTCTTGCCTATTCCAACCCAGAATACTTTTATTTCGTAGCATTTCTAGTTCTGATATATCCAGAAGCGAAATAAAGCTTTGAATTGTAAACTGGTTCAAAATACCCCAAACGTCCCATTGTTTGCTCGTGAGCAGGCTGTTCAGAACATCGCAAAGCGAGGTATGTAGAAAACGATGTAATTCGTTTGGGAACAAATTGTTGAATCTGGTAACAAAAATAGGGTTGTCTTTATTGACCCTTCGCAGAACACAATCTTGTGTTATAAATAGTGGAAGTTGTACCATTCTCTGTAAAAACCAATCAGTGTTCGGTTTACAGTATTCAATAACTGTGCGAACATTGGACACAGATGCCAGACTTGTATTTTCCACTTTGCAATCTACTGTCACATTGCACTTGTCAACCATGTCTTTGTCATAAGAACACAGGTACTCTGTTACTAGTATTGGACTGAGCGTTCCTATACGGACTCCAGCGATCTTCATCGACTTTCTAATACCCTTGGAAACGGTCACAATTCTCATGCCTATATTTCGAAGAATTTCGTTGAGCAAACTCAAATCATTTCTATCATCGTTATGATAAGCCGGGTATGAGTAATCACCGGGCTTCAATGACGTCCAAGACACGTTTATTTTTGCAACACACTGTGTTTGTTTTTGAATTACAGAGTATGTCTTGTACACCCTGCGACAAATAATAGGAAGGAAAGCAATGTCGCCATTGACGAGACCTAGATAAACGCACGTGGTCAGTTTTTTCCAGTAGAAATCAGAGGCACTCTCATCTAAGGGGAACAGCTTTTCAAACGTACTTATAGCGGATTTCACCTCAAACGAAGGCCACTCTTTCTTCTCGTATTTCTTAAGCAATGTTTCTTTCATCCGGTTCAGCATAACTATATATGCTGGTGCAATTACATTTCGAATTAAAGACAGATTCCACTGAGTTTTGTAACATGTGTGTTCCTGTTCAGATTTCCAAAGAGACCTTCTTGTTTCGTGATCCAGTGCAAAATGACCATGTACGTGAACTGGTAAACCCGTATCAATAGGCAACGGAAGGAAACAGAACGCTTTAGATTGCTGTGTCATCTCAGTAGCGGATGCGGGTGTAGTTGGTAGTGTGTTGCCTGAATCATTTAGAAGAACTGCAACGCCCGCTTGAGGTAATAATCCCAGTAATCCTTTTGCAACTTTCTCTTTAACAACAATTGGTACATGATCTATGTCGTTGTATCCTATGCTTTGAACTACCAAATATTTTCTGATACGTCCATCTTTTTCAGTTATTGACATTTCATAGTCCACCGTTTTCGTCTGCATTACTTGAAAATTCAAATCTCTATGTTGTTTAAATCTCTTTTGATGATCATCGTATTCTCTACGTTTTGAACTATCTGTATCGGAAAGGATAACTTCAACACACTGGTCGGTACGATATCCGTTCCTTGTGTATGTTGATAGAGTTACCTTTTTCAAATTCCTTAAAAATATTAACATTTCAGATAACTCGACGCTAAACGTTTTGAACATTGCAGTAATTGTTTTGGTATTAACGCAGTCTTTTTTTATTTCCGATTGTACAGCCATTATTTTAGTTCGTAGAGGGAATCTAAAGACAGTCCCGTTTTCTGTGTTAAAGAAGTGGTTTTCGTGGTAGCCTTTAAGTACGTCTTTTTGGTGTTCTCTAATTGTGTTGACATTTTTGTATCGTTTGCCAGGTTTAGTTTTGGTCGTTTGTGGAACATACTTAGCCATCGGATCAAACATACATAATGTCTCTCCATTTTCGATTTCAACTCCTTTTGTAAGAAATGATGGCGCATCTGTCAAGTTATAGACCGCATTAAAACCAACACCATACTGGCCAGTTTTTGAAGGATCGTCACTTTTACTACCTCTGCCAAGCATTTGGATGCCTTTCAAATCTTGTTGAGTGAACGCACTGTTATTGTATACACACAGTGCAGGTCCTTGAAGAGGTCCAAAGTTATCACCAAAGATATTGCATGTACCATGAGTTGTTGTATCATTTAGAAATTGAATTTCAGTAGCACCTGCATCATCTGCATTCTGAAGAAGTTCTTTGAAAATTCCATCACACGGATAACCATCCAACAAACCATGAAGCCGTGTCAGCAGAGGTTCATTTTGATAAAAATCTTCTATGTCTTCTGAATTGTCTTCAAGATGTTGTATCTGCTTTGGTTTTACCCCAAATGCTTTGGCAACACCTTTGGATACACGATCATGAACGAAGATCATCGTGTCACTTTTTTCAATTGCATTGTAGTCATCAAAGCACATTGTTGTCGCATCTCTAAGAATTTTTTCATCATCTGGGGCGTAAATAGCCACAATTTTGGAATCATTTGTGGTATCGTCTTTTAAAAGCTGTTCATTTGTAACCTTTTTTCTTTGCATATTTTCATGTAGCATCTCTAAAAGCTTCAGGCACATTTTTAAATCATTATCATGGAGAGGGGCACCGTTGGATTTGCGAAACACCTCTTGTAGCACAAATGCAATGCGTCTTGATCCAAAGTACTTTTGTATTCCTAATGTTTGGCACAAGTGGTCGCGATTTTGCCATTTTGAATTATGAAGTCCATATAAATAAGGTGGGCAGGACTCCTGATCTAAAGCGACTTCACTAGGTGTAATAAAGACGTTCGATACCCAAACAATACGCTTTTGTGAAAGTCTGTTTGCAAGTACCGCTTTGTTTTCTTCACTATTACAGTGTTTTTCTAGCACTGTATAAATCTCGTCAAGAATGGGTGATATGTTTGCAGTTGGATTTGGTGTATATGTGGTCATTAAAGTCTCCAGTTGAAAAGCTAGTGTACTAACATCAATACTGTCTCTGTTAACGTGTATACCAAGATCCTTCATCAGGTTTCCAAACATCTGTTTTTCTCTAATTCCTTGTAGTTTGGTAGTACACGCATCTGTGTTTACAATCAAGGCTAAACAGCCGACCAAATTTGTACAACACTCTCCGTATAGCTCGGACGGTTTAACAAATACGTTGCGGCATTTATACGTGTGACCTTTCTTTTTACAAAATGATTTTATCTCGTCTGTTTTAGGAAACGCATCGTTTCCTTTCCATTGAAAAGGCCATGTTTTTGGTCTTTCTAAAACTGGCAAAACAGCAATAGACCTCAGTGTACCAACAAGGCGCTTGTGATTAGATAAATTCTTACTCAGGTATGCCAGAAGGTGGCTGCATCGCTCAATTGCACATATGGAACATTTGGAGTCATTGAGTGGTTTAATAGTTACTGCACGGTCAATCACTAATGAATCTGTCAAGAAGTCATGCATCATTCCTAATTCTTGCAATCGTTGACTTGTCTTTTTGTCATCAAATCCTGAAATCGGAAAACGCCCAAATGCTACTGTAAATAAAACAGCAATTTCCGACTGCATCTGTATCAGTTCTGACGGTTTCTTAAGTATTCCGTTCGGTCGCGTCGGAATACAATCATGGGTGCATAACCACTCTTGAACTTCAGAATTTGACTGGTGAACTGCAAACTTCAAGACCTCATTCCTTTTTGTGTCCTTATCAACACCCAAAAGTAGGAGATTTGGAAAAAAGTATTTTAGCAAAAACAGTTCGATTGTTATCGTATGTTCCGTTACAACGCTCATATCGGTGTCATAAAGAAGCTTGTAATACTTTTGAGGAATGTCTACTGCTGTTTTATCTGTTGAAAAGCGCAGCAACACATGGAATGCGAATTCCCCGACACCATTTATATTTCTTAACGCTGGATCCAGAAATACGCACTTGGAAATGTCATACCAAGAACCACGACTTTCGAAAACCCGAAATGAACCTGGGCGTAAAATGTGTCTGTAGAATGATTGCGGGACACACTTTACTAATAGTGCTTCATCTTGTTCTGGCCATAGCTGATAGTACATATATTTTGTGGCCACAGCCAGTGTGCTCATGTTTTCCAGCATGTAAAGTAAGGCTATAACAGCACTGTCACTCAGCAAACTCTCGTTCCACTCTTTCATTCTGGTACTTTTATCGTCCTCTGTTGTTGCACGTAGTTGTCGCCGATCTGACGATACAGCGAATGGGCAGTTGATATGAAACCGAAAGGCATGTGTTATTGGTAGTGGCATGAAGAAAAACAAATGACTATTTGTATAGAACCCTTTAGGCAGGGCACTGATAGAAATCGGGCAATAACTCTTTTGCTGATCATGCTCAGTTATATTTACCGGAACTGCAATGGAACCTAGCGGAAGTGCTCCGACTTCATTGTAGGTTAACGCTAACGATTTTTCGTCTCTGCCTGTTGCCCATGACACCAGCCAAGACGTTTCAAATGTTTGCCCCTCAGTTATGTTGGACGTAGATATTGATATTTCGTCTATAATCCGAATAGGGTTGTCTTTCAGTTCTCTATTTCGTTTCCTTGCCGAGGCTTCTTGTAAAATTGAGTGCTGGAATGTTAACATTTTTGGTAACAGTCGACGCGATGCTTTATGAACTTGGTACAATAGCTTTGCATTTGTCGGATCTTTCTCATTCTGAGCCAAATGAAATAACTGTAGTTCTGTCACATTCTGATTAAAAAGTAGCATGTTTGCCGACATATCCACAATCATTGTAATAAGTTTTATTACTTCTTGTGGAGTGTAGACAACATCGCTTATTTCACTACCTCTTGTTCTTAATGGAAAACGAAACAGTGTTCCCTTGAAATACGGCTCAGCTGTGGACACTAGTTTACATCCAAAAACGTTTTCGTATGGCTTGAATTGATTGCTAATCCTTTTCATCATTCTAATATTTTTTACCTTTCCCAGATTTAGCCTTATTCCAGGACTTTTTCCTGGCAAAGCTTTTCCAAGAAAGGTTGTGTGTGGATCAAAGATAAGCATGTTTTCTCCAGATACAAAGCTCGGGACATCTGTTATATTGTATACTGAACAGAATCCTAGTCCAAATTTTCCGATCTTACTAGAATCTTCTTCTTTTGTAGCACCATTTAGTTTGGTGATATTTTTGAAATCTTCCTCAGTGAATTCCGCATCATTGTATACCCAAAGGGCTGGCCCTTGACACTCTGCCATTCCTTCACTCAAAAGTTTGACTCTGGCATCGTTGTTCTCTCGTTCATCATACATAATCCAAAGTTTGGAAGCTCCTGCGTCATCAGCATTTTGACACAATTCCTTTGGAATAGAAAATCCATCAACGTACCCTTCCTTCAGTAAGCAGTTTAATCTGCGTGTTAGAGATTCTTCTTGTCCCCATTCTTCTAGCGCTTCTGTGTCTGAAAGAATCTGCTGTGTAAGTGATGGAACACCAAGAGCTTCTGCTGTCGCATTGGATACATCGATATGGACATAGATTATCCCATCATCTTCTTCCACAAAGTCGACATCTTTCAGCCACTGAGCATCGCAAAACGTACACTGTTTAGCAGGCCTCATTATTAACTTCTTTTCATCTCCTGTGTGTATTGGGAAATAAATGGTTTTATCTGATTCCGCAAGACTGTGGAAATCTTCCTTCAATTTCGTAAGAATGTTAATGACCATATGCCTCATTTTGGAGATTGGTATCTGTGTACTTTCTATTTGTTCGCTGGCATTTTTTATCATTTCAATGGTGTCTATATACGTGTCCATGGTTATTTGTCTCGCACAACCAAGATCTATGAAGAAGGCTTTCATGTGCTGCAGTTCCGATGGAAGGACGTTAAAGAATGGTCGCAGATCAATATCGTCTGTGCGGGATTCTACATACACACGATCTGTAGATACAAAACCGTCACCGATCCAAATATAACCCAGATGTTGTATTTCCAACGTAATCCTTCCTGCAGATAATGCAGACTTAACCTCCTGAATGTCACAAAATGAAAGCCATACATATATGTTGCTGATGATTGGTAAAAGCGTCGATTTGTGTTCGCTTTTATACGTTTCAATGACAACTGACATGTGTCTTACAACAGTGCTTAATTCTGGAGCTGCCGACCAGCCAAAGTGCTTTGCAATTCCACTTATAGATTGGCAATCAATGACAGGAACTACGGAACCAATCAAATTGGCATACGTAGAAGATCTAAGTTCAGAAGGAGCACACAGTGAAATATCAGCATCTTTGTTATAGAAAGGTAGACAGGCAGGGTATGATTCCATTCTTTCTTGTCGTACAATTATGCATTTCAAACCGTTCACGTTACACTGACTCAACAACTGAATATTTTCTTCAAGACATTCTATCAGGGCAGTTGACTTAACTGTATCAATCGGGATTGTCCCTGTCGACATCTCATGAATAATACGACAGGTAGTTTCAATGTCCGCTGATGTAATATCTTTCCTCGTCTTCAAACCCAGTGATCGGAGACCGTGGATATAATCGTCATCACGCAACATTTCGTCTACGGGAAGCACATTCTCATCTCGAAATAAATGTGCAACTAAAATATCTGACAGATCGAATAGTGCATTTGGTGTGTACAGCTGAGTATCCCCAGCGTCTAGAAACCTTATATGTTTCGCCAACTCGTGTGCTTCTTTGTTTTCTTTGTACAGTCGTTTCCTCAGAAACCAGTACATAAACTTCTTGACTTCATCTTTTGTGTAGCTGGCAATATGTTCCATTGTCTCTAGTACCATTTCAGACTGGCTGTATGTACGGCATCCTAAATGCATCGCAAATGCTTTCTCTAGAGGTGAATGGGTCCTTAATTTGAATGTTGGAAAGACTATTGGGAATTCTCTCTCATCAAAAATCAATCTGTTGTTATCTGGTGATACCCATTTAGGCTCTGAACTAACTTCTTTGTACTCCCTAAACAACAGTAGTTTGCTCAGTAAATTCTTAGCTTTTGATGTAACACTGCTTGTCACTGTACTAGATAAGAACGAAACGATAGCATATCTTTGTTTATCTGTCGACTGGTCATTGAAGACGTCGATTTTGGACGCATCTATACGTTCAAGAAGTCGTATGATGCTCTCGCAAGAGCCATTGTGAAGATACGGTTGTACCAGGTCGTGGGGCATCCAATCTGGAATGGTTTTGATTATAGTCACCGAAAGCAGCTTAAATGAGTGACATACATCTTTGTTTAGCTGGTAAGAATTGTATTTTTCTAGCAGAAGAAGTCCAGACAGCGGGTGCAGTTGAAAGGATTTTGTGCTATTCCAATGTGGTTTGGACGTAACTGGAAACAGTGGAAGATCACAGAATTTGCTTACTTCTCTATTGTAATTGACCTCAATGTAGTTCCATATACGTTTGATCCATTCTTTCCATACTGTAGCCTTTACTTTGTCCACCTCGACTATGCGCACATTCCCAAAATTGTCTTCGAGTGTGTGCTTAAGTAAATCAATCACCAAGTCACAGTGAAGATGTCTAACCTGGTATTGCCCTGAAAATCATCGAAATACACGTTTATTTTAACGCATATTTTTACTTGTATCTGTTTCTTCCTTTCGTAAAAGCTTAAAACTTTATACAAACAATACTTAGTTTGCATTTAAAGTCAAACACATTTTAAATTCTAAAGAAACTACTAGGAATGTACCGTTATTTTTTTTTCAATAAATCATTAGAGCCTTTCTAGCTAAATGACAAAAGAATGAAAGATAAATAATTCGATTAGTTTTAAGTAAATAATCATTCAGAAAGATATCATCATAACGAAAATGGCTGTACCATTCATTAATACCTGTAGCTTATAAGTTAATGTACATCGAATTAAAATGTGTAAAACAATGCAAACCTACCTTTCTGGATGAGTGTACTTAGAATGTTGTAGCTGTGTTCACGTATATCACAAGATACGAACTTCTCTTCTTCTCCAGGAAAAAGGGCGACAACATTTAACTCTTCTAGGACGACGATCGGTCCGTTCTTGAATGTTGTGAACGTTCCATTCTGCAACGGCAAGAGTTCTAAAGCTTCAAGACGATCACAGTTCGTGTCCGGACATAAGTACTCTATAAGGTTTTCTTTGTCTTCTGGTGACAATTGCTTGTATGTTTCAAATTGCTTGAAGTGATCTGCGACGAAACTTGGCGATATCTCAGTCACAATACAATTAGTGTTTTTGATCGCGTTCATGGCATTTTCTGGTATTTGCGTTAAGCTGATATTATCGCTTTGAAGTATTCCAATCACGGTGTCAATGTTGCGTTGTTCGTCTACTTTCAATGTAACAATAGCTTCATTCACGCTTATCCAATTTCCATTTCCTTTTTTTGTGAACAAGATATTCTTTGATGTCACAAGTTTGATGAATTCTTCCGCCAATAGTTTCCATCTATCATCGACCACAAGGGGATTGGGTATCATGTTATATGCTGACGTGACCAGATTGGTCGGGTTGTTGCCATTGTCACTAAGTTCAATCATGTGTTCATGAAGTTTAACATACGCTTCTGGTAAAACCTCAGAAATAAGCGTTAAGTTCCAATCGATCGCTTTATCTGTGTGCATTTTACATCTGACTTGGTCATCAGACGGCCATTTCAAATGTCGTCTGTTCTGACTTACTGCAAAGAAAGCATTTACATGTACCGGTAAACCTGTCAGGTTACTCTTTTCTTGAGGCAGAGGTTGGAAACAGAATACGTGTCCTTTAATTTGATCATCAGTTTGATTGTCGACGTCGGGTTCGTATATTGGCGCTGCTATCCCTACAAATGGGTGATATGATAGTGCTTTATCTTGCACTAGTACATTCAATCGGTCTGATAGTTCTCCGCCTTTAAGGTAATTTACTATCAACCATCTTGACTTGGAGATTTTATCTTCGCAAGATTTTCGTTTCTGCCTGGTGTTCACAGTTACATCAAAGATACAATGTACCGATTGTTTGGGTATACGTTTTAGCTTTTTCATGAAGTCCATTTTTGTTGTATGAAGTGTATTATTGTCGTTGTCAATTTCTACACTAAAAAACTCCAAGTTATCTGCAAGACTAATATCTTCTATTGACCAGTCCTTAATATGGGCTGGTATCGCTCTTTCAGGTGCCTTGGAACTCATTCCTAATCTTTTTAGACTTTTCAGAAATAAAAGACTTTTTTCACTATCCGACATAAACGCTTTAAACAAATCCATTATTTTTGATTCAGTGTAAAGATTGTCAGACATGTCTGATGGCTTATTTCTCAATGGGAACCAGAACAAAGAACCATTGAAGTTACCCGTTCTTAACGTGTCTTCATTGAATCCAAACGTTCCACTAAGTGAATCAATGCAATCTTTGATATGTAAACGCTTGCATTTTACAAGGTTTTTCAACCTCATCGTCACACAAACGCGTTCAGGTTTTTCGAGTGGATTTAGGAAGAGTATAGTGTTTCCGCTTATAATACACGGATTATCTGGAAAACAAATGTAATATTTCAATTCTATAATTTGCCTACATAACTGAAATAATCATAGAAATACTATACATGTTTGCATTATATAATTACCTAAATATTGACAAAAAACTTACCTTTTAACAGTTTATACAGGCTATAATCTAACTTTGGACCACATTCCAAGGTTGGCCTATATAATAACACATCAAGAGGCCCAAGATGCGTACAGTCGTGTATGCCTTCTGGTTTCATAGCAGATTTTATAGTTTTTCCCTATAATTCTACGTAAAAGATGTGACGCCTGGGTTTGAGTCAAATCTGAACCCAGGGACACCATTTGAACAAGCGTAGTTGACGACTATAGGCTAGTGATACACTCAAACTATTAAACCTCCAGCTCTTGTAGTTTCAGAGAATCGTTTTTAATGATTTTCCTATAGTTTGCCCCCAGTATGTAAAACTATGACCCTAATTTGAACACAGGTGGTCACAATTTGAACCAGAACCATAATGCTATGATTCGTGCAATATTTGAAAGTCTTGCGATTTCAGAGAAGAAGACTTTCCAATTTCTTACCAGTATGTCTATGTAAAACTTACAGTTTGAAAAGAATTACTTCTCCTGAATAATTTAGAACCCCTTCTACACAACTAAATTATATAGCATTAGAAAGATAATTTAATATCCAATACTTTTCATCAATGGACCGAAGTTGTAAGTTATAAAACAAAATAAACCATATGTAAATCATGCGAAATTTCTATATATAAACCTTAGACATCCGGGGCGGAACTACTTTCTACCCTTAGGCGACAAAAGAAAAATTGTCAAAATCTAATATGCATTTCTTGAGAAGACACTTTTTAAGGTGTCGGCTAATTTTAGTAATGGCGGCTATTTGAAAGACCGATTAACCTAGTATTTTCGTTTTAAGATTCTCCGCATACAAGCAACTAATATTATTTTTTTTCAGCAAAACTGGACCTGTGGTTTCAGAGAAAGTGCTGTTAACGCCTTTTCCCTACATACATCTATGCTAAACATGTGAATTCGCCTATACCCAAAATTTACACAACCCGGGAAGACAAAAACATAAACTTGATAGTTTAGTACCTAGCGATCAAGTTTAAAGACAAAATGTCAAAAGCTATGGTGCGATTCTTGAGAAGAATGATTTCTTAAGGTTTTGGCTGTTTTAAATAACAGTGACCATGCTGTCATTTGACCTGTATAATTAAATCAAAATACTGTTTACAAACAAAAAGGGGCAAATTCAAAATTATAAAGACAATGATGATAACTTACCCGTCAAATGGAACACTGACTTAAATCCAAGCCCAAATCGACCAATCTTTAACGGATCATCCGCTTTCACACTGTTGTAGATCATCTTAATCCCTTTCCAATCCTCTTGATTAAACTCGGCGTCATTGTAGACCACCATGGCAGGGGCCTGAAGATACATGTTAGATATGCATGTCAGGGGCCTAAATATGCATGTTAGATATCCATGTCAGGGGCCTAAATATGCATGTTAGATTTCATGACTGGGGCCAAGATAGATTTGTTAGATATACATATTAAGGGCCTGAATATACTTTATAGCTATCCATGGCAGAGGCCTAAAAAGACATGTAAATATCCATGGCAGAGGCCTGAATATACATGTTAGGTAGTCATGGCAGGGGTCTAAAATAAATGTTAGATACCCATGGCAGGGTCCTATTTTTGTATGTTGGATAGCAATGACAGGTGTCTAAACTGACACATTAGCCGTACATGGTAGGGGTCTAAATAGAAATGGCAGGGGATTGAATTTACAAGCTAGCCGTCCATGGCAAAGACCTAAACAGACATGTTAGATGTCCATGTGCCTAACAACATATGTTAGAGGTCAATGACAGGAGCCTTAACATACATGATAGACATTTACGAAAGGGGCCTACATACACATGTTAGATATTCGTGGCAAGGGACTAAATATACATGTTGATATTCATGGCCTGAATGTACATTTATTAGATATTCCTGGCACCGGTCTAAACAGATATATAATATATTCATGGAAGGGAACTAAATATACATGTGAGACATCCATGGCAAGGGCTTGAATAGACATGTTAGATATCCTCCATGGCTTGGGCCTAACTATACATGATATATATACATGACAGGGGCCTGAATAGGCATGTTAGATGGTCATGTCAGGGACCTGAATAAACACGTTAGATATACATGGCATTGGCCATACTATATAATTTAGATATACATGAATAGGCATTTCAGCTATATATGACATGGGCCTTAAAAGACAAGCTAGATATTTATTGTAGGGGCCAGAATAGACATGTTAAATATCCCTGACTGGGGCGTAAAAATATGTTTGATATCCATGGTAGGGACCTGAATTTACTTTATAGATATCCATGACAGGGGCCTATATAGACATGATATATATTCATGACAGTGGTCTGAATATCTTTGACAGGGGTCAAAATAGTCCTGATACATATCCATTCCAGTGGCCTAAATATACATGCCAAATAACCATGAATATGCATGTAAGATATTTATGGCAGGGGTCTAAACAGACGTGAAAAATAATTATGGCTGGGTCCTTGATATGCATGTTAGATATGTATGGCAGGGGTGTAAATATACATGTAAGATATACATGACAGGGCCTGAATACCCATGTCTAATATCCATGGCAGAGGCCTTGATAGGCATGTTAGATATCCATAAAGGGACACGGATCTACATGTTATATATAAATGGCAGGGACCTGGATAAACATGATATGGGATGGGCCTTAATATACGTTTTAGATATACATGAATTGTTATGTTAGCTTGACATGGCAGGTGCCTGCATATACATGTTAAATATCAACAGCAGGGTCCTGAATAAGCACGTTAAATATCCATGACAAGCAAGGTTTTACGCAAGCGTAAAAAGGATGCCGATAAGTAAATAAACATGAATGTTGGCCTGTGAACTCACATGAATGCAAACAATTGTTTTTATTGTACTTTGAAAACATTATTCAAATTATGAAATTTATCAAAATAAAATAAGTGTTGCAATTGTTGATTATCGAAAGCAATAACTACACAATGAATTTTGAAACCTGGCGAAGGTTTTATTCATATAATCCTTCAAATGAAAATCGATACATATTAGAAATCATTTTTCGTATCATTTGACTGGACAAGATAAAATTCCTTTTTTTATTAAGTAAAAAGGGGCCTTAATTTTGTTAAAATAAAATCAAACATTTATGTAACGTGGCTCTTTGTTGTGGTCTTATAATGAACAATGCGTGAAGTTTCAATCCATTATGTAGATTACGAGATCCAAGCTTATATACAAACTGTAACCAAGGTTAAAAACTTTAAACAAGTTTTTCTAAGTATTAAAGGGGCCATTATTGTGTCAAAATAAAAGCAAAAGTTATGAAACCTGGCTCTGTGGTGTTGTATTATGATGCTGAATGCATGTGTGAAGTTTCAATCAATTTCCTAAAGTAGTTTGTGAGATGCAAGTTTACATAGTAACTGTAACCAAGCTTAGATGAATACAAAATAAAAACCAAGCTTACGTACAATGTACACACTGTTACCAAGTTTTCGAAGTATAAAAGGGGCCATACTTTTATTTAAAAAAAAGCAAGAGCTACAGAACCTGGCTCTGTGGTGTTGTCTTATGATACAGAATGCATATGTGAAGTTTCAATCCATTATGTAAGTTTACGGGAATGCCGCATTATAAATAAAACCGATTCAACACTAAACTTTCTCGTTATATATTCGTGGATTTATGGGTATTATTCCATGAAAATACAGATTTGCACTTATTCCATTTCAACACTTGCGGTTTCATTCAGTTTCACTTACACTTTCATTATGCTCCGTAGAATATCCCGGACGTAAAGATCCCGGACATATTACCATGATTATCGCATGCTACAGTTCAGTAGACTGATATATGAAAACGTCATTTCAGCAAGTAAAACGGTAACCTTTGAACATTGCAAAATATGTGTTTATACCATTCAAGTTTTTTAGACGAGTTCACTAGGAATTGAAGTTGTAATGCATGATTATCGTCAACTACATGATTCACAGTCTGTTAACCAAAGACAAATAAAATCCCATACAAGGATAAGCTGCCTTCGGCAGCTGAATAAATAGATACTCATGGCATGGGCTTAATATACATTTTAGATATACATGAATCGGCATTTTAGCTATACATGACAGGAGCGTGTATATACATGTTAGATATTTTTATGGCAGGAGCGTGTATATACATGTTAGATATTCATGGCAGGAGCGTGTATATACATGTTAGATATTCATGGCAGGAGCGTGTATATACATGTTAGATATTCAGGGCAGGAGCGTGTATTTACATCTTAGATATTCATGGCAGGAGCGTGTATTTACATGTTAGATATCCATGGCAGGAGAGTGTATATACATGTTAGATATTCATGGCAGGAGCGTGTATATACATGTTAGATATTCACGGCAGGAGCGTGTATATACATGTTAGATATTCATGGCAGGAGCGTGTATATACATGTTAGATATTCAGGGCAGGAGCGTGTATTTACATGTTAGATATTCATGACAGGAGCGTGTATTTACATGTTAGATATCCATGGCAGGAGCGTGTATATACATGTTAGATATTCATGGCAGGAGCGTGTATTTACATGTTAGATATTCATGGCAGGAGCGTGTATTTACATGTTAGATATTCATGGCAGGAGCGTGTATATACATGTTAGACATTCATGGCAGGAGCGTGAATATACATGTTAGATATCCATGGCAATGGCCAGAATAGACACGTTAGATATCCATGGGAGGAGAGTGTATATACATGTTAGATATCCATGGCAGGAGCGTGTATATACATGTTAGATATTCATGGCAGGAGTGTGTATATACATGTTAGATATTCATGGCAGGAGCGTGTATATACATGATAGATATGCATGGCAGGAGCGTGTATATACAATGTTAGATATTCATGGCAGGAGCGTGTATATACATGTTAGATATTCATGGCAATGGCCAGAATAGACACGTTAGATATCCATGGGAAGAGCGTGTATATACATGTTAGATATTCATGGCAGGAGCGTGTATATACATGTTAGATATTCATGGCAGAAGGGTGTATATACAATGTTAGATATTCATGGCAGGAGCGTGTATATACATGTTAAATACTCATGGCAATGGCCAGAATAGACACGTTAGATATCCATGGGAGGAGCGTGTATTTAGATGTTAGATATTCATGGCAGGAGCGAGTATATACATGTTAGATATTCATGGCAGGAGCGTATATTTACATGTTAGATATTCATGGCAGGAGCGTGTATATACATGTTAGATATTCATGGCAATGGCCAGAATAGACACGTTATATATCCATGGGAGGAGCGTGTATTTACATGTTAGATATTCATGGCAGGAGCGTGTATATACATGTTAGATATTCATGGCAGGAGCGTGTATTTACATGTTAGATATTCATGGCAGGAGCGTGTATATACATGTTAGACATTCATGGCAGGAGCGTGTATATACATGTTAGATATCCATGGCAGGAGCGTGTATATACATGTTAGATATTCATGGCAGGAGCGTGTATATACATGTTAGATATTCATGGCAATGGCCAGAATAGACACGTTAGATATCCATGGGAGGAGCGTGTATATACATGTTAGATAGTCATGGCAGGAGCGTGTATTTACATGTTAGATATTCATGACAGGAGCGTGTATATACATGTTAGACGATCATGGCAGGAGTGTGTATATACATGTTAGATATCCATGACAATGGCAAGAATAGACACGTTAGATATCCATGGGAGGAGCGTGTATATACATGTTAGATATCCATGGCAGGAGCGTGTATATACATGTTAGATATTCATGGCAGGAGCGTGTATATACATGTAAGATATTCATGGCAGGAGCGTGTATATACATGTTAGATATGCATGGCAGGAGCGTGTATGTATATACATGTTAGATATTCATGACAGGAGCGTGTATATACAATGTTAGATATTCATGGCAGGAGCGTGTATATACATGTTAGATATTCATGGCAATGGCCGGAATAGACACGTTAGATATCCATGGGAGGAGCGTGTATATACATGTTAGATATCCATGGGAGGAGCGTGTATATACATGTTAGATATTCAGGACAATGGCCAGAATAGACACGTTAGATATCCATGGGAGGAGCGTGTATATACATGTTAGATATTCATGGCAGGAGCGTGTATATACATGTTAGATATTCATGGCAGGAGCGTGTATACACATGTTAGATATTCATGGCAGGAGCGTGTATATACATGTTAGATATTCATGGCAGGAGCGTGTATATACAATGTTAGATATTCATGGCAGGAGCGTGTATATACATGTAAGATATTCATGGCAATGGCCAGAATAGACACGTTTGATATCCATGGGAGCAGCGTGTATATACAAGTTAGATATTCATGGCAGGAGCGTGTATATACATGTTAGATATTCATGGCAGGAGCGTGTATATACAATGTTAGATATTCATGGCACTAGCGTGTATATACATGTTAGATATTCATGGCAATGGCCAGAATAGACACGTTAGATATCCATGGGAGGAGCGTGTATATACATGTTAGATATTCATGGCAGGAGCGTGTATATACATGGTAGATATTCATGGCAGGAGCGTGTATTTACATGTTAGATATTCATGGCAGGAGCGTGTATTTACATGTTAGATATTCATGGCAGGAGCGTGTATATACATGTTAGATATGCATGGCAGGAGCGTGTATATACATGTTAGACATTCATGGCAGGAGCGTGTATATACATGTTAGATATCAATGGTAATGGCCAGAATAGACACGTTAGATATCCATGGAGGAGCGTGTATAAACATGTTAGATATCCATGGCAGGAGCGTGTATATACATGTTAGATATCCATGGCAGGAGCGTGTGTGTACATGTTAGATATGACAGGAGCGTGTATATACATGTTAGACATTCATGGCAGGAGCGTGTATATACATGTTAGACATTCATGGCAGGAGCGTGTATATACATATTAGATATCCATGGCAGGAGCGTGTATATACATGTTAGATATTCATGGCAGGAGCGTGTATATACATGTTAGATATCCATGGCAGGAGCGTGTATATACATGTTAGATATTCATGGCAGGAGCGTGTATATACAATGTTTGATATTCATGGCAGGAGCGTGTATATACATGTTAGATATCCATGGCAGGAGCTTGTATATTCAATGTTAGATATTCATGGCAGGAGCGTGTATATACATATTAGATATTCATAGCAATGGCCAGAATAGACACGTTAGATATCCATGGGAGGAGCGTGTATATACATGTTGGATATTCATGGCAGGAGCGTGTATTTACATGTTAGATATTCATGGCAGGAGCGTGTATTTACATGTTAGATATTCATGGCAGGAGCGTGTATATACATGTTAGATATTCATGGCAGGAGCGTGTATATACATGTTAGACATTCATGGCAGGAGCGTGTATATACATGTTAGATATCAATGGTAATGGCCAGAATAGACACGTTAGATATCCATGGGAGGAGCGTGTATATACATGTTAGATATCCATGGCAGGAGCGTGTATATACAATGTTAGATATTCATGGCAGGAGCGTGTATATACATGTTAGATATTCATGGCAGGAGCGTGTATATACAATGTTAGATATTCATGGCAGGAGCGTGTATATATATGTTAGATATTCATGGCAATGGCCAGAATAGACACGTTAGATATCCATGGGAGGAGCGTGTATATACATGTGAGATATTCATGACAATGGCCGGAATAGACCCGTTAGATATCCATGGCAGGAGCGTGTATATACAAGTTAGATATTCATGGCAGGAGCGTGTATATACATGTTAGATATCCATGGCAGGAGCGTGTATATACATGTTAGATATTCATGGCAGGAGCGTGTATATACATGTTAGATATTCATGGCAATGGCCTGAATAGACACGTTAGATATCCATGGGAGGAGCGTGTATATACATGTTAGATATCCATGGCAGGAGCGTGTATATACATGTTAGATATTCATGGCAGGAGCGTTTATATACATGTTAGATATTCATGGCAGGAGCGTGTATATACATGTTATATATCCATGGCAGGAGCGTGTATATACATGTTAGATATTCATGGCAGGATCGTGTATAGACATGTAAGATATTCATGGCTGGAGCGTGTATATACAATGTTAGATATTCATGGCAGGAGCGTGTATATACATGTTAGATATTCATGGCAATGGCCAGAATAGACACGTTATATATCCATGGGAGGAGCGTGTATATACATGTTAGATATCCATGGCAGGAGCGTGTATATACATGTTAGATGGTCATGACAATAGCCGGAATAGACACGTTAGATATCCATGGGAGGAGCGTATATATACATGTTAGATATTCATGGCACATGTTAGATATTCATGGCAGGAGCGTGTATATACATGTTAGATATTCATGAGAGGAGCGTGTATATACATGTTAGATATTCATGGCAGGAGCGTGTATATACATGTTAGATATCCATGGCAGGAGCGTGTATATACTATCCATGGCAGGAGCGTGTATATACATGTTATATATCCATGGCAGGAGCGTGTATATTCATGGCAGGAGCGTGTATATACATGTTAGATATTCATTGCAGGAGCGTGTATATACATGTTAGATATTCATGGCAGGAGCGTGTATATACATATTAGATGTTCATGGCAGGAGCGTGTATATACATGTTAGATATTCATGGCAGGAGCGTGTATATACATGTTAGATATCCATGGCAGGAGCGTGTATATATTAGATATCCGTGGCAGGCAGGAGCGTGTATATACGTGTTAGATATCCATGGCAGGAGCGTGTATATATACATGTTAGATATGGCATGAGCGTGTATATACATGTTAGATATTCATGGCAAGAGCGTGTATATACATGTTAGATATCCATGGCAGGAGCGTGTATATACATGTTAGATATTCATGGCAGGAGCGTGTATATACATGTTATTTATTCATGACAGGAGCGTGTATATACATGTTAGATATTCATGGCAAGATCGTGTATAGACATGTTAGATATTCATGGCTGGAGCGTGTATATACAATGTTAGATATTCATGGCAGGAGCGTTTATATACATGTTAGATATTCATGGCAATGGCCAGAATAGACACGTTAGATATCCATGGGAGGAGCGTGTATATAAATGTTAGATATCCATGGCAGGAGCGTGTATAAACATGTTAGATGTTCATGACAATGGCCGGAATAGACACGTTAGATATTCATGGCAGGAGCGTGTATAGACATGTTAGATAGTCATGGCTGGGGCGTGTATATACAATGTTAGATATTCATGGTAGGAGCGTGTATAGACATGTTAGATAGTCATGGCTGGAGCGTGTATATACAATGTTAGATATTCATGGTAGGAGCGTGTATATACATGTTAGATATTCATGGCAATGGCCAGAATAGACAAGTTAGATATCCATGGAAGGAGCGTGTATATACATGTTAGATATCCGTGGCAGGAGCGTGTATATACATGTTAGATGTTCATGACAATAGCCGGAATAGACACGTTAGATATCCATGGGAGGAGCGTGTATATGAATGATAGATATTCATGGCAGGAGCGTGTATATACATGTTAGATATTCATGGCAGGAGCGTGTATATACATGTTAGATATTCATGGCAGGAGCGTGTATATACATGTTAGATATTCATGGCAGGAGCGTGTACATACATGTTAGATATCCATGGCAGGAGCGTGTATATACTATCCATGGCAGGAGCGTGTATATACATGTTAGATATTCATGGCAGGAGCGTGTATATTCATGGCAGGAGCGTGTATATACATGTTAGATATCCATGGCAGGAGCTTGTATATTCATGTTAGATATTCATGGCAGGAGCGTGTATATACAATTTTAGATATTCATGGCAAAGGCGTGTATATACATGTTAGATATTCATGGCAATGGCCAGAATAGACACGTTAGATATCCATGGGAGGAGCGTGTATATACATGTTAGATATTCATGGCAGGAGCGTGTATTTACATGTTAGATATTCATGGCAGGAGCGTGTATTTACATGTTAGATATCCATGGCAGGAGCGTGTATATACATGTTAGATATTCATGGCAGGAGCGTGTATATACATGTTAGACATTCATGGCATGAGCGTGTATATACATGTTAGATATCAATGGTAATGGCCAGAATAGACACGTTAGATATCCATGGGAGGAGCGTGTATATACATGTTAGATATCCATGGCAGGAGCGTGTATATACATGTTAGATATTCATGGCAGGAGCGTGTATATACATGTTAGATATTCATGGCAGGAGCTTGTATATACAATGTTAGATATTCATGGCAGGAGCGTGAATATATATGTTAGATATTCATGGCAATGGCCAGAATAGACACGTTAGATATCCATGGGAGGAGCGTGTATATACATGTGAGATATTCATGACAATGGCCGGAATAGACCCGTTAGATATCCATGGCAGGAGCGTGTATATACAAGTTAGATATTCATGGCAGGAGCGTGTATATACGTGTTAGATATCCATGGCAGGAGCGTGTATATACATGTTAGATATTCATGGCAGGAGCGTGTATATACATGTTAGATATTCATGGCAATGGCCAGAATAGACATGTTAGATATCCATGGGAGGAGCGTGTATATACATGTTAGATATCTATGGCAGGATCGTGTATTTACATGTTAGATATTCATGGCAGGAGCGTGTATATACATGTTAGATATTCACAGGCAGGAGCGTGTATATACATGTTAGATATTCATGGCAGGAGCGTGTATATACATGTTAGATATCCATGGCAGGAGCGTGTATATACATGTTAGATATTCATGGCAGGAGCGTGTATATACATGTTAGATATCCATGGCAGGAGCTTGTATATTCATGTTAGATATTCATGGCAGGAGCGTGTATATACAATTTTAGATATTCATGGCAAAAGCGTGTATATACATGTTAGATATTCATGGCAATGGCCAGAATAGACACGTTAGATATCCATGGGAGGAGCGTGTATATACATGTTAGATATTCATGGCAGGAGCGTGTATTTACATGTTAGATATTCATGGCAGGAGCGTGTATTTACATGTTAGATATTCATGGCAGGAGCGTGTATATACATGTTAGATATTCATGGCAGGAGCGTGTATATACATGTTAGACATTCATGGCAGGAGCGTGTATATACATGTTAGATATCAATGGTAATGGCCAGAATAGACACGTTAGATATCCATTGGAGGAGCGTGTATATACATGTTAGATATCCATGGCAGGAGCGTGTATATACATGTTAGATATTCATGGCAGGAGCGTGTATATACATGTTAGATATTCATGGCAGGAGCGTGTATATACAATGTTAGATATTCATGGCAGGAGAGTGTATATATATGTTAGATATTCATGGCAATGGCCAGAATAGACACGTTAGATATCCATGGGAGGAGCGTGTATATACATGTGAGATATTCATGACAATGGCCGGAATAGACCCGTTAGATATCCATGGCAGGAACGTGTATATACAAGTTAGATATTCATGGCAGGAGCGTGTATATACATGTTAGATATCCATGGCAGGAGCGTGTATATACATGTTAGATATTCATGGCAGGAGCGTGTATATACATGTTAGATATTCATGGCAATGGCCAGAATAGACGCGTTAGATATCCATGGGAGGAGCGTGTATATACATGTTAGATATCCATGGCAGGAGCGTGTATATACATGTTAGATATTCATGACAATGGCCGGAATAGACACGTTAGATATTCATGGCAGGAACGTGTATATACATGTTAGATATTCATGGCAGGAGCGTGTATATACATGTTATATATCCATGGCAGGAGCGTGTATATACATGTTAGATATTCATGGCAGGATCGTGTATAGACATGTAATATATTCATGGCTGGAGCGTGTATATACAATGTTAGATATTCATGGCAGGAGCGTGTATATACATGTTAGATATTCATGGCAATGGCCAGAAAAGACACGTTATATATCCATGGGAGGAACGTGTATATACATGTTAGATATCCATGGCAGGAGCGTGTATATACATGTTAGATGGTCATGACAATAGCCGGAATAGACACGTTAGATATCCATGGGAGGAGCGTGTATATACATGTTAGATATTCATGGCACATGTTAGATATTCATGGCAGGAGCCTGTATATACATGTTAGATATTCATGAGAGGAGCGTGTATATACATGTTAGATATTCATGGCAGGAGCGTGTATATACATGTTAGATATCCATGGCAGGAGCGTGTATATACTATCCATGGCAGGAGCGTGTATATACATGTTATATATCCATGGCAGGAGCGTGTATATTCATGGCAGGAGCGTGTATATACATGTTAGATATTCATGACAGGAGCGTGTATATACATGTTAGATATTCATGGCAGGAGCGTGTATATACATGTTAGATGTTCATGACAGGAGCGTGTATATACATGTTAGATATTCATGGCAGGAGCGTGTATATACATGTTAGATATCCATGGCAGGAGCGTGTATATATTAGATATTCATGGCAGGAGCGTGTATATACGTGTTAGATATCCATGGCAGGAGCGTGTATATACATGTTAGATATGGCAGGAGCGTGTATATACATGTTATATATTCATGGCAGGAGCGTGTATATACATGTTAGATATCCATGGCAGGAGCGTGTATATACATGTTAGATATTCATGGCAGGAGCGTGTATATACATGTTATTTATTCATGGCAGGAGCGTGTATATACATGTTAGATATTCATGGCAAGATCGTGTATAGACATGTTATATATTCATGGCTGAAGCGTGTATATACAATGTTAGATATTCATGGCAGGAGCCTTTATATACATGTTAGATATTCATGGCAATGGCCAGAATAGACACGTTAGATATCCATGGGAGGAGCGTGTATATACATGTTAGATATCCATGGCAGGAGCGTGTATAAACATGTTAGATGTTCATGACAATAGCCGGAATAGACACGTTAGATATCCATGGGAGGATCGTGTATATACATGAAAGATATTCATGGCAGGAGCGTGTATATACATGTTAGATATTCATGGCAGGAGCGTGTATATACTTGTTAGATATCCATGACAGGAGCGTGTATATACATGTTAGATATTCATGGCAGGAGCGTGTATATACATGTTAGATATTCATGCCAGGAGCGTGTATATACATGTTAGATATCCATGGCAGGAGAGTGTATATACATGTTAGATATCCATGGCAGGAGCGTGTATATACATGTTAGATATGGCAGGAACGTGTATATACATGTTAAATATTCATGGCAGGAGCGTGTATATACATGTTAGATATCCATGGCAGGAGCGTGTATGTACATGTTAGATATTCATGGCAATGGCCGGAATAGACACGTTAGATGACACGGGCCCAATTATACATGATCTATATATATATCAATGATAGGGGCCTAAATAGACATGATAGATATATATGGCAGGGACCTTTATATTCATGTTAGATGTCCATGTCATGGGCCTAGATAGACATGATATATATCCATGACAGGAACCTAAATATCAATGGCAGCGGCCTAAATATAAATGTTGATATCCATGGCCGGGGCCTAAATATACATCTTAGATATCAATGGCAGCGGCCTAAATGTACATGTTCGATATCCATGGCAGGGGCCTAAATTGACATGGCAGGAACCTGAATATACATGATAAATATCAATGGAAGGAACCTAAATAGACATGTTACTTGACCATGGAAGGGGCATAAATAAACATGATATATAGCAATTGCAGTGGTCTATATAAACATCTTACATATCCATATATGTGGTCCCAATATGCATTTAAGATAATTATGACATGGTTCTAAATATACGTGATAGATATGCATGGCATTGGCCTTAAGGCCATCCTTAAAAATGAGTTGGTTTGCTGTGTTCCAACCTTTCAACGAAAGGCAGCCACCCCACAAACAAGGGAAAAATTTTGAGACTTTTTTCTTTCTTTTTTGTTTACATATTTTACAATCGCGCCACAAATCGAATATCGAGTATACGGTAACGGTAGGAATAAACACTACCAGACAAAGTAAACGACATGATCAAGACGGACAGGAGCTTAACAAAACAGTTCGAGCGTAGGGCAGAGGAGTTTGATGTTTCAACTTCTACACTACACACAATACTAACAGTTAACTTAAACATGTCAAAGGTTAGTGCCAGGCGGGTTCCACGACATCTTTCAGAAGAGCTGAAAGAGAAGCAGATTGTTTCTTCTTTGAACTTCATCCAACGTTATGAATCTGAAGGAGAAGACTTTCTAAACAGGATCATAACAACAGATGAGACCTGGCTATGGCATTTTGATGCAGACTCTGAGGCACAATCATCAGTGTGGAAAACACCCCAGACTACACCACCAAAGAAAGCGAAGGTCAACACATGTTCGTGTTCATCATGGATCGAATAGGGATGTTTCTGCAGCACCAGGTGCCCGATGGTCAGAGAGTCAATGCAGATTATTATTCCAATGTCAGTTTTAGATATGGAATTTAAACAAAACAGTTTTATTTAATAATATTGTTTGTCAAATCTAAATACATTAATTATTTAAGACTTAAAATAATTATCATTTTATAACCATTTATTGAATTGAACACCGTAACGAAGATTTTTAAAAGTAATGTTTTTCAGGTTGAAGCACCTTGTTCGCGCCATCAGTAAGAAACGACCAAGGTCCGTATTCATAAAGCTTCTTAGCAATATCTTAAGTCAAATTGTATCAGTTTTTTTAAACACATTTTTCTATCGATTTAAGACGTTTTCTTAATTTAGTGCTAATAAGGTTATGAATAAGTACAATATACAGTTAAATATTTATCTTAAAATAGGTGGGGTGTAGTGATTCTGAGAGGTTAATAAGGAGATTTAAAAATATGCAAAACTCTTAAAGTTTGACTTAAAGGGAGTACATCAGGATTTTTCTAGAAATATCTTAAATTATAAAAAATGTTCCAATTCGTGATAAAACACTTATATCCATCAAAATATGATGTTCGAACCATATTGTTAAGGTTTAAACTTCGAATACACCATATAGCTAGGACGGAATCGGGCATAAAATGCTGAAATTAACCCTGGTGCGTAACCTAGGATAGCACGTATTACTGTACAGAATGAATTTCCTTGTAACTTAGGGGTCATTTTTTTAGGATCATTCATTATGTTTAGGCGCTTTAAAATAGAAAATACCATTATTTGTCAATTTTAAGTCGGACCCCTAGACCGCTTTGAAAAGCCTGATGTACTCCCTTTAAGTATTATTTTTCACTTAAGTTGCTTTATGAATACGGGCCCAGACATCGATCTTGACCGGGTTATAATGCACCTCCTCACACGGCAAATTCAACACAACTAGAAATCGCACTTCTTGGTTTTGAGTTTCTTTACCACTCACCATACAGTCCGGACTTAAGAGTTTTTCCCGGAAATTAAGGCTCAACTGAGGAGAATAAGGTTCGATAGTGCTGATGATTAGAGAGAAACGCAGAGAATTGTCTCAACATTTGACAGTAATTGGTATATTGAAACTTATGACAAACGGGTAATGCGTCACCGTAAGTGTTTAAGACTCAGTGTTGATCATATTCAGGGGCGGATCCAGGATTTCAGCTTAGGGGGGCGTAATATTTTGGTCAATTTTCGGGTCCGTCTCTAGCCTCATAAAACGTTTGCGGTAGTGCATTGATAGGGTAAAAAATTCCGTTTTCAAATAAAAAGATTTAACAATGTGTTTATTCAACCACTCATTAGCCAAAAAAATTATACTGAAGGCGTGCATCTAAATTGTTTGATATTTTATCTACAGAAACATGGACATACACGTATGAATAAAAAAAGACCGTTTTCAAATAAAAGGATTTAACAATGTGTTAATTAAACCACTGGTTAGCCATTATGCATCTAGCGAGCGAAGCGAGCGAGAAATTGTTTTATACTGAGGGCGTGCAACGAAATTGTTTGATATTTTATTTACAATAACATGGACATACATGTATGAATAAAAAAAGTCCGTTTTCAAATAAAAGGAAAGGATTTAAGAATGTGTTAATTAAACCACTCATTAGCCATTATGCGTCGAACGAGCGAGAACATTTTTTATACTGAGGGCGTGCATCTAAATTGTTTGATATATTATATTATCCCCCCTGGATCCGCTAGTGATATTGAGAAAGTATGACTGTGACTGTCTGAATGTTTCGCATCGACGTCATTTTAAAGTAATGTTGACGTCAACCAGGCCCCGGATGGCGGTAAGTGACTTCATTTACTTCTTTGTAGAAATGTCATTTGTGTACATCGGCGTAGCTACTATTAGGCCATATAGGCCCGGACCTATACATCAATTTGAAAAAAAGAAAAAGTGAAAGGTCCCAAAATGTAATAAAAACTGAAGCCGGAGGGGGTGGGGGTTAAGGCTCAACATTTGCTTCTTATTTTATTTTACAGTGTAGGTAATTCTACTTTGTCAAATTTTAATTCTCAAATTTGTGAAAAAAATATTTCTTCAAATACCACACAAGTGTGCTGTCAGATATACGCCAAAACGCACCATTAAATAGCTAAGTTAAAAAAAAAGCCGAGGCAGCATGCCCCGGAACCCCCTAGTTTGTCGGACCTACATACGTATTTCAGGTAATTAAAGGTACGACCCTGGTGTATGTATTTACTTTATGCTTTGTTTAAACATATTTATTTTACATTTTATGTTTTAAAGATATGATGAGAATACATTACTCTTTAACATGATGTTTTTTTTGCTTTTTCATACAATCATGTACATTAGTTAACAGTCTATGAACTTATCGAACATCCCTCGTACATGTTAGATAGACATGAAGGGACCTAGCTATACATGTTAGATATTCATGATGGTACCTGGATATACATGCTAGATATTCTTGTTATATATTTCTTGAGTGGCCTAAATATCCACGACAGTTGCCAAAATATACATGTTAGATATCAAGGACAGTGGCCTAAATATACATGTTAGATAGTCCTGTCAGGGTCCTGATAGACATGTTAGTTATTCTTGATGGTACCTGGATATACATGCTAGATATTCTTGTTATATATTTCTTGCAGTGGCCTAAATATACATGAAAGATATCCACGACAGTGGCCAAAATATACATGTTAGATATAAAGGACAGTGGCCTAAATATACATGTTGGATAGTCCTGTCAGGGTCCTGATAGACATGTTAGTTATTCTTGATACGTGTTAGATATCCATAAAAGGACCTGGGTATAAATGACAGGGACCTAACACGCATGTTAGATATCCATGGCAAGGGCCTTAATACACATTCATGGCAGGAGCCTAAATAACACGGAAGAGTATTGAATATACATCTCGTTTACAGTCTTTTGAATGCAACACATTTTACCCTGACCGCTGTTTCTTACCCACCCTAAAGAATCTCTTGTATTTCTTTTCACCAGCTGTTTCTTCATTCAGGTTCCTGCCGTCATACAGAATACTCATGCGTGTCGCTCCGGCATCATCAGCGTTTTGAACGAGTTCCTGCATGAAAAGCAAAACGGGTTGCATTAGCAAAGGAGGAGGGACTCGCATGGAGCGGTTGACCTACCTTGAGTGGTTCAGCATCTCCATATGAGGTGCATTTGGTGCATTTGCGATTTACCTTAAGACCAAAAATAATTATGAAAGTATAGGCGCTCTAACTATTGCGAAAATTGGTTTTATCCAATAGTAAAAGTAAAAGTAAAAGTGCTTGCTTATTATAGTGTCACCCCTATTGAAAGGGCCTGTCAATTTTGACCTTTGTCTTGAACATCATTACTTCCCGATTCCTATTCGTTAATGCCAGGCGCCAGGCAGGTAGGCAATCGGTAACCGTTATTTAACTAGCTCACCAACCGGTCTCTCTTCAGTAACAAGCTCGCCTCTGGCGGGACCCGAACCTTCAACCTCCGGATTACGAGGCGGATGCCTAACCACTAGACCACCGTAACTCCGTATAGTATATGCAATTATTCTCGTATCAGAACAGTCATAATGTCGTCATTATATTTGTGCTCGGTAGCAATTTTTTCTTGTGCAAATTGGGCGTTCCCTTCTGGTGCGTTTCTTAGGTATATATATACACACACACTGAAAACTATTCCTAAGTATTCACTGCGTCTTAGATAATTTTCAGAGTTTAAATATATTTTAGAATAGTTGTGTGATAAACAGTTTGTTTTTGTTTAAATAGTTACATCTTTCGAGAGTTACTCTCTTTTACATGAAAACATGAAATGTACTGATAAAAACATAACATGAATCAAAGTCCGCTTACAGCCGTTCCCGATTGAGCATGGAAATACATGTGTCCGTGTCAATGGATGTCTGACGCATCAGACATGTATACAACCGATGACGCCGTCCAATAAAATGGAAGTACTCAGTGAATTGAAACTAGTAATATATATTTTTTTTATAAAAAAAATGAAAATAGATAAACTTTGACATTTGGCGGGAAAACAAACTGCAGAACTGAGGAGGGGGTGAGTGTCACCTCAGAGCCCTCATTAAATGGCACTGGGATGTAAGTGTCAGGAAAGGGGTCCCATATAGGGCTACGAGATATAGTTTGTTTATTTGTTTTGTTTGTATGGTGTTTTACGTCATTTTTAACACATGCAAGGTTATATATGACGGTCGATTTTTTGTGGTGGTGGCAGACCACCCACTTTTCCTTGGTAGAACCAGTACTGTACAACTCCCGCTATCAAGTCGAGTTCCCAGTGGGATTCGAACCCGCAGCGGTGAGACGCGAAGGTTTACAAGGCAACGTCGTTAACCATTCGGCCAATGACACGCTCTACGAGATATAGGGAATTCAGGGTAGCCCTAAAGGCTATAATGCAGGTCTATGGGAAAATCAACAGTAGCTTGCGACCTGAAAGTGAACTGAGGCAGCATTACCTTTATGATCTGTCCATCATCTGGGTACTCGTCCAGTATGGTCTTGATCTGTTTGAGCAGAGATGGCCGTTCCATTTCGGAGAACTCCTCTACGTCTAAATCGGAGCTGCTAGAATCAGCTGTAAAGGGTTTAATAACAAGCATTAAATACGCCTGTGCGCACGTGTGCGTGTGCGTGTGCGTGTGTGTGTAGGGGCATGGAATAAGGAGTATAGTAATGGTACCAACAAAGCACCAGTCATCGATTTATTTAATTGTGTTAAACAAATACTTTCCAAGCGTCAAATTGACAAATTGGGATTGAGTGTTATAATGAATAAAAAAAATATGGATTTACCCAACCCAACATACCACCAGCCACCAAAGACAAGACAAAGAATATAAAAAAAATCTGAACATTGGTTTTAGAGATGATTTTTAAGGGTTTTCCTTCTCGTTGCCATGGCAACTAGAGTCCTGCACGGATTGATTTCCTTTTAGCTATTTTGGTAGAGGGTCACCAAAGGTTCATTTCTATGAAATTTGACAAAACAGAATATGCAGTTTCAGAGGAAATGTCATTTGAAGCATTTTGACAGAACGGGTCGGCATTAGCAATTTTGACAGATTGTCGACGAGTGATCATTTCTGTCACATTATATTGACTTCTGACCATTGGTTTCAGAGGAGAAGACGTTTAAAAAATTCAATATAGATCTACATATATATAAGGAAAATATGAAGTCGACGTTTTGTTGTAAATAAAGGTGACAACGTAACTTCTTGATGCACCATTAACACTTGTTGACGTCATTTGCTGCTTAATACGTACCAACAGCAAAAAATAATAAAAAAAATATTAACTAGAAAACACGTTTTATGAAATTCAAAGTCTCGCCAAAACCGTCCTAAACATGAGGCGCGAATTCAAACTTCCGCTTTTTCCAAGTCCTAGGTTCTAAAAAGCATAGCGTAGCTAAAAAAATCAGAAGCAAATCGGGTGACCGTGGCTAGGTCGGCTATAGCTACTTGGTAGAGACTCACCTAGTAATCATTTCTGTAAAATTATTTTTAATTGCGACAGTCAATTGGTTTTAGAAGTTTTCGTTCTCGTTGTCATGGAAATCAGAGTTCTGCACGAAGTTCCTTTATTTTAGCTGTTTTGTTAGAGGATCACCGAAGGATCATTTCTGTGAAGTTTGATCAACATTGGTTTTGCAGTTTCAGAGGAAATGTTGTTTGAAGCAAAAAATTAACAACGGACGACGGACACCCTGGGCCAAATTCATCAAGCTACTTAAGTGGAAACTATTAGCTTAGTCAAAATTTCAGATTTTTACATATTTTTATGTAAGGTGAAATTTAAGAGACCTATAAGCAGCCTATTGTGTTTGGTGTGGTTGCTGGGGGTGGTGATTGGGTAGGGGATGGGTGGAGAGAGAATTTGCATAGGTAACTAAATCACTGTTATACATACAAATGCATGAGAAAATGGTGATATTCAATTTTGTTTCAGTTGACAGCTACCATCATCCTGATAAGAGAGAGGCATTTATTGCGAGGGTAGGGCGTGAGGGGTGGGGGAGGGGATACAGGGGTTCCATATATTTGCTTCATATGGCATATGGAAAAATATAATGTCTGTATGTAAAAAATGTGTCAATATAAAGGAAAAAAAGTAAATTAAAAAACTCATATGGCATATGGAAAACAATATTTTGGCTATATGGCATATGGAAAAAAAGAGGCTCATATGGGAAAAACATTAACAGATACTCAGTAGACTTCTAAGATACAAAAGCGAAAGTAGAAATGGGGTGAATCAGTCCACGGCGTGTTACATTACATGACTCGTGATTCCCATTTGTATTGGATTTTGCTATTTGAGGAAGCTATATATTTTGATATAGGCCTATATGTGTTTTAACACTTCGTATGGAAAAAAAGAGCATTTTTTTTCTCCTGACACATATCATTTCTTTATACAACAAAGATGGAAAATCGATGGTTCATGTACAACCTATAAGCCATTTTTAACATATAAAGGTTTAAACAACCACAATGCTATATACAAAATCACATAATTCATCGATAAATAATTCAATATTCCCCAAACCCCTGATTTGCTTTCTTTTTTTGCCTTTTTGTTCAAGCTTCAAATATTTACAGCATTATGACTTTGAAATACATTTAAAAAAATACATTACAGACTTTTGACTTTAAGACTTTCATATTTACTTTTTAGGATTTTAACCTGACAATGCATGATCCTCCGTTGTTGAAAATAGTTCTAGTTTATAGTAGCAAGATAAGTTTAATTATGTAGTCATTGAATGACAAATAATTATCATTATTACAAAAGGTTGAGGTAAATCTATCAAATATCTAAACATCAAGTTAAACAGTTGTCTAGAGTTATCTAGAGTTATCACATTGTCGCCCACGACAATGCGACATTGTATCTCGCCCACGACAATGCGACATTGTATCTCGCCCCAACCGGACACCGTACTTTCCTGTTTTTCTCTAGAGGTTTTCAGGTTTTAGTGCGGGGAACTGTTCGGACTACAATTGGCATTTTAACATTGTCAACACGGTCTATAGTTGGCATCTAGCATTCACAGCTGGTACGGGAATTGCCAGCACGATTGCCAGGTTCTCAGTCAGTCTTTCTATGTTTTTATGAATCCCACTTTTGGTAATAATACACAATACAATACAGTTCGCTGTTTTGTCTTGATATGAAGATAAACCATACTTGAACTATTGAATGAAAGAACGAACGGAACGAACGAACGGACGGCCGGCCGGCTGGTCGGAAGGGCGGATGAACGAACGAACGAACGAACAAGGTAGGAAGGAAGGAAGTAATGAAAAAAAGGAAGGAGGGAGGGAGGGAGGTGGGTGGGTGGATGGGTGGTTGGATGGGTGGGTGAGTGAGTGAGTGAGAGTGAGTGAGTGAGTGAGTGAGTGAGTGAGTGAGTGAGTGAGTGAGTGAGTGAGTGAGTGAGTGAGTGAGTGAGTGAGTGAGTGAGTGAGTGAGTGAGTGAGTGAGTGAGTGAGTGAGTGAGTGAGTGAGTGAGTGAGTGAGTGAGTGAGTGAGTGAGTGAGTGAGTGAGTGAGTGAGTCAGGGAGTGAGTGAGTGAGTGAGTGAGTGAGTGAGTGAGTGAGTGAGTGAGTGAGTGAGTGAGTGAGTGAGTGAGTGAGTGAGTGAGTGAGTGAGTGAGTGAGTGAGTGAGTGAGTGAGTGAGTGAGTGAGTGAGTGAGTGAGTGAGTGAGTGAGTGAGTGAGTGGGTGGGTGGGTGGGTGGGTGGGTGGGTGGGTGGGTGGGTGGGTGGGTGGGTGGGTGGGTGGGTGGGTGGGTGGGTTTTGGGTGGGTGAGTGAGTGAGTGAGTGAGTGAGTGAGTGAGTGAGTGAGTGGGTGGGTGGGTGGGTGGGTGGGTGGGTGGGTGGGTGGGTGGGTGAGTGAGTGAGTGAGTGAGTGAGTGAGTGAGAAATGTGCCATTTGTATGTTTGACTCAAGCATGCATATCATGTATATTTATATTACAACATACTCTTCTCAATGTATTTAATTGTATCCTGTATTGTATTGGCGAAAAACAGTGTAATGTGTGCCGAATGATTTTTTTTTAATTTAACTGAAGTATCAACTTGAACGCCTTCTCTCCTTTGGTTATTATAGTAGGTATAGTGGCACATATAAACATATTAATACAAAATTCAAACCAAATTCTATCTCCGGCGGTTTGTTCGGCGTGGTGGATCACGTGGTTTCAAAACGTCTCGACTTTAGTACAATACGCGTGTTCATGTACTATATAAAAAATGAGAGCGGACTTTGTACGTTAATCCATGGAACATAGTGTGTCGGTGAATGATATATAGTTTATTCGTAAATTTTCAAGTTTACTTCAAGTTTACAAAACCGACTCAAAAGAAAATATTTCGGAAAAGAGGGCGGATTACACAAAAAAAAATTGGAACATTCACCAGCAAAGAAAAAAACCCTGGTTTTATTCAATAAATGTAGCGTCATATGATATCAATTGTATTATCTCCAATAAGCTGTTCTCTTTGTTGTATTTAAGCTAAAATCGACCAAACTCATTCCACTAAATGAAACTAATCAATAAAACTGACCCATGTTGATTCTAATTAATAAAATGTAAGTAATAAAATATGGGACCGTTTCACTTTCACGCACTTGATACTTGCTTAACCCGTTGAAAGATCAAAATATAGAACTCAATCCTTAAAAAACATATTGATAGATCTACATGTAATTTAATAATTTGCAAAGTAATACACATACTAGAATAGAGCTAGACATTGGGCTCTGTCGGATTTCCTATGAATCCTTCTCCTCTCTCTGGGACGGCTCGATGTAACCTATAATGCGTTGATAAGCAATAATTACAAAACGAGTTGTTTACATATAAAACTTACCCATAACTTCGTCAACCTCCTCTTCTTGTGGTCTGTCATCCATTGTTATATCATATTTATCACGCACACTAAATACATCTCGTCTGTTCTCCTGCCTTATGAACACATACGATAATCAGAACAGTAGATTACTTAAAGTCATAAACAACTTAGCTTAACCTTTACAATACATGCTTCCTCTAGCTATGATAACCGTAGTTTACTATTTTCGGAAAATAGAGTCACGCGATCATATTACCGTGCAACAGAAAAACAAGGTTAAAGCTAAACAGTCTATGCATTTCTTATTAATAGATATTAATGATTTCGTGGATATTATGACTTGATTTGTAACTTTTAAATTAAGGAAATTGTCGATATATGAAATTGTCGATGTATAAGCTCTCAGGATTCGATATTGATTGATTTGATCTTTTTTTTATTTTCCTGCCAATCGGAGAGCATACATATATTTATAACAATACAGACAAGATATTTATAAATACAAAATGAACACATATACAAATCATTAAACATAATCAAGAGTAACGATAGAACAATAATGACTACATTCTATGTACATTATTTACACTAGCAACTATCAATTATCAAAATACATTTTACCGAGGACTTGAGGCACAGGGGGGTGGGGGGGGGGGGGGGGGAGATGGTGTGTGTGTGTGGTGTGGGGGGGGGGGGTGTATTTTACTTGTCTACACTTTGATATATTGTATCTTCGCTTTTATCATTTCTAACTTAATGTAGTACATGTTGAAACTCATCAATAACAAAGACTTCTTCAGTCCATTTATGCGTAACAAAACTTTCTCAAAGGTCCTTTTATATTTACTGATTTTAACCTTGTCTCCTACTTTGAACTTCGGTAAAGCTTTGTTATTTTTCATCTTAACATACCTGTTGAAATACACATTTCCTTCATTATTTTCCGTGTTTGCTTCTGTCCTTGTCATTTTAATACTACCATGTTTTGCATTATTATATTATCAAACATACATGCAACACGTCTAAATATGCATTTGTATTGTTTTCTGTAAAATATTACCACAAAATATATCTTTAACGGCATTTGTTTCGTTTTTTGTAAACCGAAACGGAAAGTAGAGACATAGTTAGACAGTGATGGTTGTAGAGCTACTTTCCGCGATCGATAAAGCCTATCCAGCGGTTATTCCAAGTGAAAATACTAGTTAAGAGAGCCAAATTAGTTTACTGGTTACGACACGCTTACTAGTTATGGCACGTCTACTGGTTATGACACTCCTACTAGTTAAGCCACGCTTACTGGTTATGACATTTCTACTTGTTATGACACTCCTACTGTTATGACACTCCTACTAGTTATGACACTCCTACTGGTTATGACACTCCTACTAGTTATGACATACTGGTTATGACACTCTGGTTATAACACTCCTACTAGTTATGACAAACTGGTTATGACACTCCTACTGGTTAAGACACTCCTACTGGTTATGACACTCCTACTGGGTAAGACACTCCTACTGGTTATGACACTCCTACTGGTTATGATACGCTTACTGGTTATGACACTCCTACTGGTTATGACACTCCTACTGGTTAAGACACTCCTACTGGTTATGACACTCCTACTGGTTATGACACGCTTACTGGTTATGACATTCTTACTTATTGGGCATGTTATAGCCAGGGTGGACCATGTGGGGGCACCTTTCGTACACTTATCTAAACTAGCAGTTTTAAGACACGTGTTATATAATCACTAAAATCAGAGACATCGGGGTTCCCGCTCCCCATCCCCTTTAGGTAGATCAAAGTGTATTTGGTCGTGTCCTTAATTACTTCACTTACTTACATACTTAATTACTGTCTGTCTGTCTGTCTGTCTGTCTGTCTGCCTGTCTGACTGACTGACTGACTGACTGACTGTGTGACTGACTGACACTTCCTTCCTTCCTTCCTTCCTTCCTTCCTTCCTTCCTTCCTTCCTTCCTTCCTTACATATCACTCACTCACTCACTCACTTACTCACTCACTCACTCACTCACTCACTCGCTCGCCTTCCTTACTTACCGACTCACTCACTCACTCGCTCGCCTTCCTTACTTACCGACTCACTCACTCACTCGCTCGCCTTCCTCACTCACTCACTCACTCACTCACTCACTCACTCACTCACTCACTCACTCACTCACTCACTCACTCACTCACTCACTCACTCACTCACTCACTCACTCACTCACTCACTCACTCACTCACTCACTCACTCACTCACTCACTCACTCACACACTCACTCACTCACTCACTCACTCACTCACTCACTCACCCACCCACTCACTCACTCACTCACTCACTCAGAGTATGAGATATAGTATACACTAAACAAAATTTACAAATAAAATACAAGTAAAAAAAGGTGTAAATGTAGACCTGATCAGTATTAGGACAAATAAGGAAAGTTTCTTTACTAAACGGGCTAAACATAATGAATGAGAAAATTCATTTTGCAGAATAATATGAGCTATCCTAGGTTACGCACCAGGGTTATGTTAAGCAGTTAACTCCCAATTCCATTCAAAATATATGGTAAATTTAGATTTTACACTAAAAAACAACAACAAAAACAACAACAAAAAACACGGCCCTAACCATGCTAACAGCATGTTTTGATCGATATATAACTCTCTTTTCTAGATCTATGAATTGGAACATTTTTAAAATGTTAACTTTCATAAAAAGCCTAATGTATGCCTACCCACTTTAATGAAACACACAACGGTATGAGTAATAACAATATCGAAAGTAGATCAAGAACGAACACGCCTTTTCCGCATAACTAGATAAAGGTTATATTGTGTCGAGTATCTACATTTCTACTTTCTGTTTGATTTCATGGAAGTGTTCTAAATTATAGTATTTGACCTATACAGTATACATGAATAATATCGATATTTTGGATTTAAGTTGTCATATATAGAAAACTATAGATAGTATATCGATCGATACGTGGAACGTACGTGTAAGTTCAATTTTGGTTACTTTATTAGACTTAATAATATATCCATATCATGACAATGATTTATATGTTATTTTATAGCTTACAAGTGGAAACTCATAATCTAGTAGCCTATTGTTAATAAACTGCAGGAGCTGGGGCCGTGTGGACCTTTTATGACTGCAGAGTTTATTAAAACTACTTCCCCATTCTCCTCCTTCTCCTCTACCTCGTCCTCCTGATGCTACTGCTACTATTGCTGATACTGTTGCTACTACTGCTACTACTGTTACTACTACTGCTGCTATTGCTACTACTACTACTGCTGCTGTTGCTATACTACTGCTGATACTGTTACTACTACTGCTGCTATTGCTACTACTGCTACTACTACTGCTACTACTGTTACTACTACTGCTGCTATTGCTACTACTACTGCTGCTGTTGCTGTTGCTATACTACTGCTGATACTGTTACTACTACTGCTGCTACTACTGTTACTACTACTGCTGCTATTGCTACTACTGCTACTACTGATGCTACTGCTACTACTGCTGATACTTTTACTACTACTGCTGCTGTTGTTACTACTGCTGCTACTACTACTGCTGCTGTTGCTATACTACTGCTGATACTGTTACTACTACTGCTGCTGTTGCTACTACTACTGCTGCTGTTGCTATACTACTGATGCTACTGCTACTACTGCTGATACTTTTACTACTACTACTGCTGCTGTTGCTATACTACTGCTGATACTGTTACTACTACTGCTGCTGTTGCTACTACTACTACTACTGCTGCTGTTGCTATACTACTGCTGATACTGTTACTACTACTGCTGCTGTTGCTACTACTACTACTGCTGCTGTTGCTACTACTACTACTGCTGCTGTTGCTACTACTGTTACTACTACTGCTGCTGTTGTTGCTACTGCTGATACTGCTGCTGTTGCTACTACTGTTACTACTACTGCTGCTACTACTGCTGTTACTACTACTGCTACTGTTGCTGCTTCTACTACTACTGATATTGCTTCTTTTGCTGCTGCTACTGCTACAATGCTGCTGTGTCCCGATGTGCGATGATTCTTACGTCACTGTTTAAGTTGACAGTGATAAAAATAACTAGTAATACTGTTTTTTGCTGCTTCTATCGCTCATCTTCTACTACCTATAATGAGGATGTAACCCCCCCCCACCCCCATCCCCATCCCCCACTCCCCACCGAGTACTGAATACTCCTTATTTTAGAGACCGAGTACTGAATACTATTTAGCTCCGGACAAACATTCTAAGTATAAAATTACAAAGGGCAATAACTCTAATTTGAATGATGACCTAAAACACCTAAGAGCCGGGATCTGCTAGATGAATGAAGGCCCGATTATCAAAATTAGACCTTTATTTACATTTTATGATTTTTTTGTACATATTTGGTTTTAAAAATACATTTTATGAGTACTAAATACTAAATAGTGTGTTTTGTGAGTACTGCGTACCGGGTTTCAGCCTCTATAATACTACGCCTGCTCCAGCTTCTGCCGATTCTGATGCGTTTAACATGATTACAAGACAATGGTACAATGAGTGTTACTACGAAAACTTATGAAAATAACATTTTACACCATATTTTATCACATTAACATTCTTGCTGGTATCAATTCCCATATACTTTCTTTTTAAATTAATTTCATGATTTGTTTTTCAACACGGATTTTCATGGATATTAAATGACTAAATTACTACCAGAGACGTGATATACTTCTTAGATCTCTGATTATTACTTAGCATTAACGTTGATAACTGCTGACCCTAAAATGCATCAGAAGTCACGTACGAGCGTTAATTTTTTTTAAAATTCCCGGGGCCCTACCCCCGTGAGTAATTGAGATTTTGGTCACGCTACGCCCCTGATACCTGTATATCCATGATAAGATCACTGACTTAATGTGTTATTAGGTATATGTATAGATCTAGTTTAGCATTTTTGTTTCATATTGTTGTAGATTAATGTTTTGTTATGCCCCGCCGCAGGGAGAGAGTAAACATTCTCCCAATCCACCACGTGGAGAGGTCTGGAGGATAAACGTGGACTTGAGGCGGAACGATTCGGGATTCTGCCGAGTTACTCCCCTTACTTTTTTCGTCGCCATTTACAATTTACGGGAAAAGTATTTTTTTTGAGGACACGTTTTCGGTGAATTTGTAAGTTAATATCACAGGCTTCTTGTAAGAAAGATATTATATATGAACCACAGGGGTCCGGCTCATGTGCTTTGTCGCTAAATACCAGTTGAAATCGAACAAAAGTATCCTACATGAGTTGGGAAGACATCTGAGTCCAGCAGCCATATCATACAATAGAACATTAGCAGCCATATCATAGAATAGAACAGTATAATGGGAAGACATTTGAGTCCAGCAGCCATATAGAATAGAACATTATACTGTTCTATTCTATGATATGGCTGCTAAATATTCTATGATATGGCTGCTGGACTCAGATGTCTTCCCAACTCATTTAGGATACTTTCGTTTGATTTCAACAGGGCTTTATATGACGGGGATATGACACGACAGTACAAACACTGTATTCATAACTTTCACATCTGGTCAACTTCCGGTAGGTCAAGATATTCAGTAGGTGAAAATAAAGGGGTTTACTCGGACTTTATCCTCAATCTCTATATGAAAAATGAAAATATTAGACCATCATTTAAATTAAATGTATCCTTATTGGTGTTTTAAAATCAGACAACACCAAAAGAAGATACATAGATGTACACAAAAAACAAAGCTTTTAATATACTTATCTCTACAAACTAGTTTTATAAAGGGCTAAAGTCAGTTGAGCACCAAGGATAAACACCGAGTTTACCCCCTACCAGAATGTGGAGGTGTTTTATTTTATTGATCACTGATTGGTCAAATTATTTTGATGATGTCATGTGAAAGTTATGAATTCAACTGAAAACACTTGTCGTTCAGGTAAGTTTATCGATTATACGCTGCATTTATCGATTTTTACCGCGCTTATCGTGGCGGTATGCGAGAGGCCTCGATGTACGATACACCCATCTACATTGCAAACAGACATTATATATCCTTGTGTTACTGATTTTTTTACGTATTTTGCATTGCCAGAAGGCCAAATAAATACCTTTCTATTACCATTAAATGGTATAATTTTATTCCAAATAACGGTTAAATAAGTAGGCAAAATCTCGAGTTGGAACGGAAATGTATCGCTTTTTTTTCTTAAAGCGTTTTCACGCATCACCATGTGATTATTATTTGGTCATCAAACATTTATTGTTTAATAAATATTTAAATAAGATGCATGGTTAGAAAGCCAAATAAATAACCTTTCTAATAGTTTAATTTTATTCCAAATAACGCTTAAATAAATCGGTAAAAGCTCCAGTTGGGAAGGAAATATAACTCATTTTTCTTTTCTTACGCACACCACCGTGTGTTTATTGTTTTGGTCATCAAACATATACATGTACTGTTTAATGAATATTTACATAAGATGCATGTTTAGAAAGCCAAATAAATAACCTTTCTATTGATTGATGTTATTTCGAATAATTCTTCAAAGGTTAAATGAACAAGGAAAAACAAAACAAAAGTGCTGCCGCAATTATCAAGAGGTTAATTTTTTTCAAAATAGATAATGTTGAGTGAGCAATTTTAAATTATCTTTTTAACTTTTCTATAGAACCACTGGAAAAATCTCGACTGCATTGTGTGAACAATTCAGGTCTCAAACCTCTATTATCTCCCTTGAAAGCTCACGGACCTAGAGACAAAAGGAAAACAGGAAATAATTCTATTTTTTCTCAATTTTAGGCAATTTTTAATTTGAAAAATAGGTTTTTCTTTGCTTTAGCATCATACATCTGCAGTGTAAAAGACAGATGATACAGAAAATCCCATGTTGATATGAGGTTTCATTTTGTTTGTTTTCTTCTCGGTTTTAAGGTCGGCTGATTTAGTATTTTAATCAGTTAGAATTGTTGACAAAATCGAAATGCAATGATTGTAAAATGCTCTCATTTCCAAGTTAGTTGCTGCAAAATGTAATTGTATGTACCCTTTTCACGATTTGCGTGGGTTTTTCGTGTTTTTATCGATTTTTTTTTTTAATGTTTTGTTCTCAAACCAAGAAGTGTGAAATTGCGATGAAAAAAGATGACCGATGTTCGTGCTTAAATACTACTATATGTATGTTATTACTTGCAATCATCAACAGGTACTGTACTGTATAATTGAGGGGAAAAAAACATAAAAAAGAATTTTTTTACCCTTCCATAAAATATACACGCTGATCCAAGATTTTTTTTTTTTTTAAGAATGGGCAAGTAAAATTTTTTTTTTGTTAAAATCAAAGTCATAAACCACTTCAAAACTACCCTAAACACAATTTCAATATGTCTGTTATTACTTGCAACCATCAGCAGGTACTTTGTAAGTCAAAAAAAAAAGTTTACCCTTCCATAAAATATACATGTTGATCCAAGAGATATTTTTTCTTTTAAAAATGGCGAAGTAAAATTATTTTTTTTGCTAAAATCAAAATCATAACCCACTTAAACACTACCCTAAACACAATTTCAATATGTATGTTATAACTTGCAATCATCAACAGGTAAGGTTTAATTGAGAGGGAAAAGTTTACCCTTCCATAACATATACATGCTAATCCAGGAGAAAAAAACACGTTCAAAATGGCCAAGTAATAAAAAAATGTTTTTGGTTGAAATCAAAGACATAACCCGCTTAAAAACTACACCAAACACAAAGTGCATATGTTTTGTATGATAAACAAAGATCGACTCATGTATAAAAAGCGTGAAAGGCGTATAAAAGAAACAACAAAAGACTGCACGAACGTATTGATATGTTATTATTTAGTTTGTGCTGTTTTTATTCAAATATAATAATAAATTACATGGCCGTCGATTGCCCCACTCCAAAAAGTATGTTGTTTTCCCCACATTTCAGACTCAAAATTCCCCATTGAAAAAAAAAGAAAGTTTTTTATATATATATATATAAAAAAACAATTCTGGTACGTAAAAATTGAGTGAGAACTGTATTTAATACAAATAAAACATGTAGACTATTTAAAACAATGATTATAATCAAAATTATGGCCACAAAATAATTCCCCCTTTCCTGCAAAAGCACGCTAAACTTCCCCCACCCAAGGCACGCCTACTAGACTCCGCAACCGCCTCCAAAAAGAGGTGATAATACGACGTTTCGGAGACACTACCGATGTAGTGGTCAGAAATCTTACCACTACACCACTGCTGCAGGTCAGAAACTCTTACCACTACACCACTGCTGCAGGTCAGACACTCTTACCACTACACCACTGCTGCAGGTCAGAAACTCTTACCACTACACCACTGCTGCAGGTCAGAAACTCTTACCACTACACCACTGCTGCAGGTCAGACACTCTTACCACAACACCACTGCTGCAGGTCAGTAACTCTTACCACAACTCCACTGCTGCAGGTCAGAAACTCTTACCACTACACCACTGCTGCAGGTCAGACACTCTTACCACTACACCACTGCTGCAGGTCAGAAACTCTTACCACTACACCACTGCTGCAGGTAAGACACTCTTACCACAACTCCACTGCTGCAGGTCAGAAACTCTTACCACTACACCACTGCTGCAGGTCAGAAACTCTTACCACTACACCACTGCTGCAGGTCAGACACTCTTACCACTACACCACTGCTGCAGGTCAGACACTCTTACCACAACTCCACTGCTGCAGGTCAGACACTCTTACCACAACTCCACTGCTGCAGGTCAGAAACTCTTACCACAACTCCACTGCTGCAGGTCAGAAACTCTTACCACAACTCCACTGCTGCAGGTCAGAAACTCTTACCACAACTCCACTGCTGCAGGTCAGGAACCCTTACCACTACACCACTGCTGCAGGTCAGACACTCTTACCACAACTCCACTGCTGCAGGTCAGACACTCTTACCACTACACCACTGCTGCAGGTCAGAAACTATTACCACTACACCACTGCTGCAGGTCAGACACTCTTACCACAACACCACTGCTGCAGGTCAGACACTCTTACCACAACTCCACTGCTGCAGGTCAGACACTCTTACCACAACTCCACTGCTGCAGGTCAGAAACTCTTACCACAACTCCACTGCTGCAGGTCAGAAACTCTTACCACAACTCCACTGCTGCAGGTCAGAAACTCTTACCACTACACCACTGCTGCAGGTCAGACACTCTTACCACAACTCCACTGCTGCAGGTCAGACACTCTTACCACTACACCACTGCTGCAGGTCAGAAACTCTTACCACTACACCACTGCTGCAGGTCAGACACTCTTACCACAACACCACTGCTGCAGGTCAGAAACTCTTACCACAACTCCACTGCTGCAGGTCAGAAACTCTTACCACTACACCACTGCTGCAGGTCAGACACTCTTACCACTACACCACTGCTGCAGGTCAGACACTCTTACCACTACACCACTGCTGCAGGTCAGACACTCTTACCACAACTCCACTGCTGCAGGTCAGAAACTCTTACCACAACTCCACTGCTGCAGGTCAGAAACTCTTACCACTACACCACTGCTGCAGGTCAGAAACTCTTACCACAACTCCACTGCTGCAGGTCAGAAACTCTTACCACTACACCACTGCTGCAGGTCAGACACTCTTACCAAAACTCCACTGCTGCAGGTCAGACACTCTTACCACAACTCCACTGCTGCAGGTCAGAAACTCTTACCACTACACCACTGCTGCAGGTCAGAAACTCTTACCACTACACCACTGCTGCAGGTCAGACACTCTTACCACAACTCCACTGCTGCAGGTCAGAAACTCTTACCACAACTCCACTGCTGCAGATCAGACACTCTTACCATTACACCACTGCTGCAGGTCAGAAACTCTTACCACTACACCACTGCTGCAGGTCAGACACTCTTACCACAACACCACTGCTGCAGGTCAGACACTCTTACCACTACACCACTGCTGCAGGTCAGAAACTCTTACCACTACACCACTTCTGCAGGTCAGACACTCTTACCACAACTCCACTGCTGCAGGTCAGAAACTCTTACCACTACACCACTGCTGCAGGTCAGACACTCTTACCACAACACCACTGCTGCAGGTCAGAAACTCTTACCACTACACCACTGCTGCAGGTCAGAAACTCTTACCACTACACCACTGCTGCAGGTCAGACACTCTTACCACAACTCCACTGCTGCAGGTCAGAAACTCTTACCACAACTCCACTGCTGCAGATCAGACACTCTTACCATTACACCACTGCTGCAGGTCAGAAACTCTTACCACTACACCACTGCTGCAGGTCAGACACTCTTACCACAACACCACTGCTGCAGGTCAGAAACTATTACCACTACACCACTGCTGCAGGTCAGACACTCTTACCACAACACCACTGCTGCAGGTCAGACACTCTTACCACAACTCCACTGCTGCAGGTCAGACACTCTTACCACAACTCCACTGCTGCAGGTCAGAAACTCTTACCACAACTCCACTGCTGCAGGTCAGAAACTCTTACCACAACTCCACTGCTGCAGGTCAGAAACTCTTACCACTACACCACTGCTGCAGGTCAGACACTCTTACCACAACTCCACTGCTGCAGGTCAGACACTCTTACCACTACACCACTGCTGCAGGTCAGAAACTCTTACCACTACACCACTGCTGCAGGTCAGACACTCTTACCACAACACCACTGCTGCAGGTCAGACACTCTTACCACAACTCCACTGCTGCAGGTCAGAAACTCTTACCACTACACCACTGCTGCAGGTCAGACACTCTTACCACTACACCACTGCTGCAGGTCAGACACTCTTACCACTACACCACTGCTGCAGGTCAGACACTCTTACCACAACTCCACTGCTGCAGGTCAGAAACTCTTACCACAACTCCACTGCTGCAGGTCAGAAACTCTTACCACTACACCACTGCTGCAGGTCAGAAACTCTTACCACAACTCCACTGCTGCAGGTCAGAAACTCTTACCACTACACCACTGCTGCAGGTCAGAAACTCTTACCACTACACCACTGCTGCAGGTCAGACACTCTTACCACAACTCCACTGCTGCAGGTCAGAAACTCTTACCACAACTCCACTGCTGCAGATCAGACACGCTTACCATTACACCACTGCTGCAGGTCAGAAACTCTTACCACTACACCACTGCTGCAGGTCAGACACTCTTACCACAACACCACTGCTGCAGGTTAGACACTCTTACCACAACTCCACTGCTGCAGGTCAGAAACTCTTACCACAACTCCACTGCTGCAGGTAAGACACTCTTACCACAACTCCACTGCTGCAGGTCAGACACTCTTACCACAACTCCACTGCTGCAGGTCAGACACTCTTACCACTACACCACTGCTGCAGGTCAGACACTCTTACCACAACTCCACTGCTGCAGGTCAGAAACTCTTACCACAACTCCACTGCTGCAGGTCAGACACTCTTACCACAACTCCACTGCTGCAGGTCAGAAACTCTTACCACTACACCACTGCTGCAGGCCGGACACTCTTACCACTACACCACTGCCGCAGGTCAGACACTCTTACCACAACTCCACTGCTGCAGGTCAGACACTCTTACCACAACTCCACTGCTGCAGGTCAGAAAATCTTACCACAACTCCACTGCTGCAGGTCAGAAACTCTTAACACAACTCCACTGCTACAGGTCAGAAACTCTTACCACAACTCCACTGCTGCAGGTCAGAAACTCTTACCACTACACCACTGCTGCAGGTCAGACACTCTTACCACTACACCACTGCTGCAGGTCAGAAACTCTTACCACTACACCACTGCTGCAGGTCAGAAACTCTTACCACTACACCACTGCTGCAGGTCAGACACTCTTACCACAACTCCACTGCTGCAGGTCAGAAACTCTTACCACTACACCACTGCTGCAGGTCAGAAACTCTTACCACTACACCACTGCTGCAGGTCAGACACTCTTACCACAACTACACTGCTGCAGGTCAGACACTCTTACCACAACTCCACTGCTGCAGGTCAGAAACTTTTACCACTACACCACTGCTGCAGGTCAGACACTCTTACCACAACTCCACTGCTGCAGGTCAGAAACTCTTACCACTACACCACTGCTGCAGGTCAGACACTCTTACCACAACTCCACTGCTGCAGGTCAGAAACTCTTACCACTACACCACTGCTGCAGGTCAGACACTCTTACCACAACTCCACTGCTGCAGGTCAGAAACTCTTACCACTACACCACTGCTGCAGGTCAGAAACTCTTACCACTACACCACTGCTGCAGTCAGACACTCTTACCACAACTCCACTGCTGCAGGTCAGAAACTCTTACCACTACACCACTGCTGCAGGTCAGACACTCTTACCACAACTCCACTGCTGCAGGTCAGAAACTCTTACCACTACACCACTGCTGCAGGTCAGAAACTCTTACCACTACACCACTGCTGCAGGTCAGACACTCTTACCACAACTCCACTGCTGCAGGTCAGAAACTCTTACCACAACTCCACTGCTGCAGGTCAGACACTCTTACCACAACTCCACTGCTGCAGGTCAGAAACTCGTACCACTACACCACTGCTGCAGGTCAGAAACTCTTACCACTACACCACTGCTGCAGGTCAGACACTCTTACCACAACACCACTGCTGCAGGTCAGACACTCTTACCACAACTCCACTGCTGCAGGTCAGAAACTCTTACCACTACACCACTGCACCACTGCTGCAGGTCAGACACTCTTACCACAACTCTACTGCTGCAGGTCAGAAACTCTTACCACTACACCACTGCTGCAGGTCAGAAACTCTTACCACTACACCACTGCTGCAGGTCAGACACTCTTACCACAACTCCACTGCTGCAGGTCAGAAACTCTTACCACAACTCCACTGCTGCAGGTCAGACACTCTTACCACAACTCCACTGCTGCAGGTCAGAAACTCTTACCACTACACCACTGCTGCAGGTCAGACACTCTTACCACTACACCACTGCTGCAGGTCAGACACTCTTACCACAACTCCACTGCTGCAGGTCAGACACTCTTACCACAACACTACTGCTGCAGATCAGACACTCTTACCACAACACCACTGCTGCAGGTCAGAAACTCTTACCACTACACCACTGCTGCAGGTCAGAAATCTTACCACTACACCACTGCTGCAGGTCAGAAACTCTTACCACTACACCACTGCTGCAGGTCAGACACTCTTACCACTACACCACTGCTGCAGGTCAGACACTCTTACCACTACACCACTGCTGCAGGTCAGAAACTCTTACCACTACACCACTGCTGCAGGTCAGACACTCTTACCACAACACCACTGCTGCAGGTCAGTAACTCTTACCACAACTCCACTGCTGCAGGTCAGAAACTCTTACCACTACACCACTGCTGCAGGTCAGACACTCTTACCACTACACCACTGCTGCAGGTCAGAAACTCTTACCACTACACCACTGCTGCAGGTAAGACACTCTTACCACAACTCCACTGCTGCAGGTCAGAAACTCTTACCACAACTCCACTGCTGCAGGTCAGAAACTCTTACCACTACACCACTGCTGCAGGTCAGAAACTCTTACCACTACACCACTGCTGCAGGTCAGACACTCTTACCACAACACCACTGCTGCAGGTCAGAAACTCTTACCACAACTCCACTGCTGCAGGTCAGAAACTCTTACCACTACACCACTGCTGCAGGTCAGACACTCTTACCACTACACCACTGCTGCAGGTCAGAAACTCTTACCATTACACCACTGCTGCAAGTCAGAAACTCTTACCACAACTCCACTGCTGCAGGTCAGACACTCTTACCACAACACAACTGCACTTTGTTGGACAGCAGTCTGTGGGAAGAAGGAATACTTATAGTAGTATCTCATGGCATGCCATTGGATGTTGTATTTGACTGGGTCTTATATTTAAAACAAGATAGTCTCCTGGAGGGATAGCTACAAGATAATGGCTGATATTATAACAAACGACCAGTCTTTGATTTATGCGCCAGAAATCAAGGCATCTCCATTTTAAGGATGTCAACATGTCTGTGACACTAGACATGCGGCTTTAGTAGCGTTTTACCCAGCGAGCAGCTTGTTTCTGAACAAATTATACCGGATTCAGTGCACATGTGACCAAATAGGGGTGCTGTACTCAAGCTTGGGCCTGACAAGTGCCTTGTATAGTCTTGTCACAGCTGTGAAAATCATAGCTCTCAGTATGGTTTTATATTATGTACTAGCTGTGGTTTTATTTTCTGTACCAAAGAGCTATGACGCAGCCTATTGAAAATATAGGTAGGTGTGCGGCATGACTCCGTCTGCACTTCCCTGTGAGGTTTCTAACTACATCATGCAATGCCTGCATGAACAACCGCTGTATTTCAATTGACTAAACCCTAAATACCACACGTCATGTCTTCAGACACATCAACAGAAAGTACAGATGAAGTCACGCTAAATGGCAGAGTTGAACAGCTCTTTTTGGATAGGGTTGGGATATCTGGGGGTTACAGGGCATTTGAGTAAAATATTGTTTTGCGGAAGACTGAACTATGAATATTTGTAGTAGGTGGATGTTGTACCATCATCCCATGGGCGACACGTTATATTCAATTCACGATGAATGGAGTACAGCGTAATGTCACTCGAAGGTATCCGACGATGAATTTGTACCTACATGTATTACTCAAAATTCAGGGCTTTATTTCCTTCATAAACATAGGCCGATATTCAACCTCTTCCACAAGCAAAATAACCTACTTTTCTCTCTTTTGGTTGAAAAAATTCTCACCCACTCCTTTTTTTTGTAAGCAAAATGTCCTCCTCTTTCTCAATATTGTTATGATATGGATACATTTAAGGAAGAAAGCTGATCAGTCGGAAATGTACCTTTTTCACCTTTATCTGTAAAATAATCTTATCACAGATTGACCTGGTGCTCTTCTCATATAATTTTCCCTGAAATTGAACTGGGTGTAGGTGTCTCACCAGGGCCCCATTTTATTAAACATCTTACGATAAGTCGCAAATTTTAAAAGTGTTCACATTTTGCACCAAAGCATTCAAGGTAGACAATTATATGTGTGCATGCATTGTGAAGAAATATCAAATATATAAGAAAATGAAATGAAATCTTGTTCATTTGTGAATTGTAAATCAAAGTAATTTTTAGAATTTAAGAAATTAACTTGCGATCAAAATTGTCGTTAGGCCAGAGTATTTTATGGTTTTGGTTCTCATGTTTTTTTCGGAAAAAGTTCCACAGGAGGAGTGGATTTTTTTTTATTTGAACCTTTATAAGTGTGTACGTGTATCTTGTAATGATGTTAGTCACATTGTAAAACATAAAATGGACCTGAATAAATTCAAGCATGATCTTCTGTGATTTTACGTTAATTTTTAAACATGATAATTTGGTTGTTTGGAATGGGTGACCAAATAATAACGAAAACATTTTATTAAACCATTTTATTATTTTTTTTAATTTTTGCAAAACTTAGGGTCGGAGGGTTTGAGAACCGAAAAATTAAAAAACTCTGCTGGGCACGAAAATTCCACTCGTCCGCTCGCTATGACGAGTGCTCATTTATGCAGGACGAGTAGAAATTCAGATAAATTCTTTAACAATTTATCAATTTGGCCATTCAAATATTGCGTAGCACGAGTAACTGAGAAACAGATTTTCTTGTCCTGCTCTGGCCCCGTGTGGTTCCCTGGGGCCCCCGTTTGGTCACGGGGCAAAGAATAGGGCCACTGCAGATCCCTTTGGAGGGATAGGCAGAGGGGTAGAATCCCCCCAAATTCATGTTCATTTTATCATTTTTTGTTCATGTTCATTAAAGGTCTTCATCATGATCCCTGCATTGTTTCAGGTGCTATCTCGCTCACATCAAAAGAGCAGTGGCAGAAAAACAATAACGTGGCTCCAGCGTAAATGGAGTTTCTACGATAGAATTTACAGCAACTCTGTAGTTCAGGGTGAGAAGGTTCTAGGCCCATTTTCCATATTTTATCTCGATGTACATGGAAGATGAGCCTGGCATGTTCATGCCTGTTAGGCGCCATATAACCTTTTCATGTGTTGGTGCGCCTTAAAACCCCAATTCAATTCAATTGTCCTGCTCTGGCCTTAGTTGTTTCATAAAACATGTGTGATTCTACATGTATTTATCTCATAAACCCCATACAAGTTGATGATACAGCTGAAAGTTGCTCTGTGATGTCAGTTTACCTCGATATATTATGATAAATCATTGTTCAGAACAAATAATTTTTATTTTTTTATTTATTTTTTCATAAAAAGTTTTAGGGTCGGCCCCTTAAAAATAGGGTCGGTCAGGCCACCGGAAACACAGGTATTTTTTTGTTTGGCCTTAACTGCTTGTTTTATATGTCTCATTTATTTGATGTCTGGGGTGTTTTTTTACATACAGATGTTTATAGATGTACACCATGACGTCGGAGGACGGGGCATATCAAAAATCATCTTGCAGTTTGTAGGCGTGTATTTTATGCACTGAACTGCTTGTGAACAACAGTGAAATGACTTGGAGAATTATGTCGGACTTGTATTGAATAAACCAAATAATATGATCTGTTATCAGTATGGGTGTAACAGGATACATAACTTCCTTTTCAACTATACCTGTCAGAAATAATGCAGGTGCATGCAACACGCTGCTTAGGTTGATCATCTCCCTTTGTGATAAATTACAAATAGAAAACTATGTAGAGCATGGCCTGTCAGTTTGTTATATACTTTTATTTATTTTATTGTAGGAGAAACCCAACATCTCTAGATGTGATATATATTCAAGCAGGACCTCTGTAGTAATTCATTCTTCTTGATACAAGATAATACACATGATGGGTAAGTTTCTTCCGTGTGCAGTTAAACCTTATTATGTTATGCTTACAATGCAATCTTTTTAAGATAAGCACATTTGTGATCTATGCGGTAAATGTAGTAAATTTGGATTTAATATGTTTCCATCTAGCATGTCTCAGTCGTCGCCTTGGGCGAGGGGTTAGCGTTGTTGCATTGTAAACCTTCTCACCTATCACCGCTGTGGGTTCAAATCCCACTGGGAGCTCAACTTGTAAGTGAGAAAGTGTTGATTGTTACTGATGGCGGGAGGTATACAGTATTGGTTCTACCCAGGAAGAATGGGTTGGTCTGCCTCTACCACAAAAAATCAACCATCATATATTGCCTAAAATGTGCGAAAGATAACTAAAACACCATTCAATCAAACCTAAAACCACTGAAGGATATCTTAATTCTAAGTTGTTGGTTTTGTGGTGCCTTTTGATATAAATATACAACTTCTTAATATCAATAAATCAAAATGTTCATGGAAACATTTAGTTTACAACTTTCTAACATCAATAAATTGGAATTTTCATGGAAACAGTTAGAAAAATTACTCAACATATGTACACCGTTTCTAAACCTGCTGATGACAATGTAAATATAATATATTATATAACTTGCATATTTTGAGAATCCAGACTCTATAGACACAATATAAATGGCTTTAACCAGCCAGGCCAAACCCCAAAACAGGAGTGTCAAATTAAGAGTTACCAACTCATAATTCATTTTACGCATATTCAATCACAGATATTTTAAGAACCTCTTAATAAATCTATACTTTTAATCGGCACGTACACATTATTATATGACCTGTACACCAGGGCCAGTATTCATAAAGCTTCTTATCAATATCTTAAGTTAAAAATTTATCAATTTTTCAAGCACCCTTTTTCTATCATTTTAAGACATCTTTTTATTTTTAGCTCTACTGATCAGAGATCAGCAGAGCTTATGCCGTGGTGCGGCGTCCGTCGTCCGTCCGTCCGTCCGTCTGTCTGTCCGTAAACTTTTTTTGTAGCGACTACTCCTCTGAAACTACTGAATGGATTTTCATGAAACTTTACAGAAATGTTGCCCATGAAGTCTAGTTGATCCTAGCAAAAATTCATGTAGATGTGAAATCCAAGATGGCCGCCAAATCTAAAAATAGGTTTTTAAAAAACAAGTTTGTAGCGACTACTTCTTGAAAACTCTAAGGGATATTGATATGGGACTTTTTCTAAAATGATCAGCATGACATGGTGTTGGTCCTTGTCGAAAATCGTTTTGATTCGACGTTAAACATGGCTGCCAGCGGCCATCTTTGTTTACATAGAATTATATAATGAAAACTTGTAGCGACTACTCCTCTGAAACTACTAGACAGATTTTCATGAAACTTAACAGGAATGTTGCTCTTGATGTCTAATTGATCCTAGAAAAATTTCAGGTCGGCCGGAAATTCAAGATGGCCGCCACGGCTAAAAATAGATTTTTAAAAAATAAGTTTGTAGCGACTACTTCTTGAAAACTATAAAATATATTGATATGGGACTTTTTCTAAAATGATCAGCATGACATGATGGTAATCCGAGTTGAACATTATTTTGATTCGACGTTAAACATGGCTGCCAGTGGCCATCTTTGTTTACATAGAGTTATATAATGAAAACTTGTAGCGACTACTCCTCTGAAACTACTTGACGGATTTTCATGAAACTTCACACGAATGTTGCTCTTGATGTCTAATTGATCCTAGCAAAATGTCAGGTCGGCCAGAAATTCAAGATGGCCGCCATGGCTAAAAATAGATTTTCAAAATACAAGTTTGTAGCGACTACTTCTTGAAAACTATAAGTGATATTGATATGGGACTTTTTCTAAAATGATCAGCATGACATGATGTTGGTCCTTGTCAAAAATCGTTTTGATTCGATGTTAAACATGACTGTCAGCGGCCATCTTTGTTTACATAGAGTTATATAATGAAAACTTGTAGCGACTACTCCACTGAAACTACTTGACGGATTTTCATGAAACTTCACAGGAATGTTGCTCTTGATGTCTAATTGATCTTAGTAAAATTTCAGATCGGCCAGAAATTCAAGATGGCCACCACAGCTAAAAATAGATTTTTAAAAAAAAAGTTTGTAGTGACTACTTCTTGAAAACTATAAGTGATATTGATATGGGTCTTTTTCTAAAATGATCGGCATGACATGGTGGTTATTCGAGTCGAACATTATTTTGATTCGACGTTAAATATGGCTGCCAGTGGCCATCTTTGTTTACATAGAGTTATATAATGAAAACTTGTAGCGACTACTCCTCTGAAACTACTTGACGGATTTTCATGAAACGTCACAGGAATGTTGCTCTTGATGTCTAATTGATCTTAGCAAAATTTCAGGTCGGCCGGAAATTCAAGATGACCACCATGGCTAAAAATAGATTTTTAAAATATAAGTTTGTAGCGACTACTTCTTGAAAACTATTAAAGATATTGATATGGGTCTTTTTCTAAAATGATCAGTATGACATGATGGTTATCCGAGTCCAACATTATTTTGATTCAATGTTAAACATGGCTGTCAGTGGCCATCTTTGTTTACATAGAGTTATATAATGAAAACTTGTAGCGACTACTCCTCTGAAACTACTTTACAGATTTTCATGAAACTTCACAGGAATGTTGCTCTTGATGTCTTATTGATCCTAGCAAAATTTCAGGTCGGCCGGAAATTCAAGGTGGCCGCCACGGCTAAAAATAGATTTTCAAAAAACAAGTTTGTAGCGACTACTTCCTGAAATCAAAATCAATCAGTAGAGCTTCAAGGTCATTGACCTCTTGTTAATAATGCTATGGATGAATAAAACCCACAGCTAAAAATATATCTTAAAACAGATGCTTTGTAGTTTTGCTGAGAGGTTAATAAGGATATTTTAAAATATGTAAACAACTTAAATTTTGACTGAAGTAATATTTTCTAATTCAGTTGCTTTATGAATGTGGGCCCTGGATAGACTTTTGATAAATGATTTTGTAGTTATCTGGCAGGTTAGTTTCTGTCAACCATCCAATATTTAGTTATCTTCAATGTACATAAACATTACATTATTAACATCACCTTAAATTGACCCTTGCAGTCCTGCATGTAGGTTTACCCAACAATTTTGTTAGCTTTAACTCCATTTCTTGTATCTTACACCTTTGTTTATTTTTATTACATGTCTGTATAGTTCACTTTACATCTATCCTGACCTTTACAGCTGGACAAATATGAGGTTGAAAGTGGCTTGAACAAGGGGCCTTGAGGGAGGTATATATTGTAGGAAAAACACGAGATTGTTTGGTGTGTGTTCAAGATACGCAGCAAAAGATGGGTAAGTTTCCATTTCATGTGTGAACACCATCGGCCATTCGTTCATTATTTCATGTATGAACACCATCCATTCATTCATTATTTCATGCATGAACACCATCCATTCATTCATAATTTCATGTGTGAACACCATCCATTCATTCATTATTTCATGTGTGAACACCATCCATTCATTCATTATTTCATGCATGAACACCATCCATTCATTCATAATTTCATGTGTGAACACCATCCATTCATTCATAATTTCATGTATGAACACCATCCATTCATTCATTATTTCATGCATGAACACCATCCATTCATTCATTATTTCATGTGTGAACACCATCCATTCATTCATTTTTTCATGTATGAACACCATCCATTCATTCATTCTTTCATGTATGAACACCATCCATTCATTCATTATTTCATGTATGAACACCATCCATTCATTCATTATTTTATGCATGAACACCATCCATTCATTCATGTATGAACACCATCCATTAGTTCATTATTCTATCATGTCCATGTATGAACACCATCCATTAGTTCATTATTCTATCATGTCCATGTATGAACACCATCCATTAGTTCATTATTTCATGTATGAACACCATACATCATTATTTCATGTATGAACACCATCCATTAGTTCATTTTTTTCATGTATGAACACCATCCATCTGTTCATTATTTCATGTATGAACTTCATCCGTCAGTTCATTATTTCATGTATGAACACCATCCATTAATTTAATTTAAATTTGTTGTCGCCACTACTCCTTCTAAACTTCTTGTTGAATTTCAATAAAACTTGTCAGGAAGCATTGGTATGATGTCTAGTTGTGCATGTTTTGTTTGTGTTTTTTTATGTTCTGGGTCGATTATTTTTGATGGAGTTATGGCCCTTTGACATTTTAACTTTAATTTTGTTATTGCCGCTACTCCTCCTTAACATCTTATTTGATTTCGACGAAAAACATGGTAGGATGCATTGGGGCCTTTGAATATTTTAACACATAAATCTTGTCCGCATTATTTCTCGGTATCCTCTTGATGGATTTATGCCAAACTTTGTAACAAGCGTCAGTATGAAGTGGAGATGCGCATATTTTTGTCTTGTTCTGGTTCGATAATTTTTGACAGAGTTATGGGCCTTGAATATTTTTACACACAAATTTTGTCTGCACTATTTCTCCATAACCCCTTGATGGATTTTCACCAAATTTTATGAAGAGCATCTATATGAAGTGGAGATGCGCATATTATCGTCTCGTTCCGGATCGATGATTTTTGACAGACTTGTGTGCCTTTGAATATTTTATCACACATCTTTCCCGTGTTATTTCTCAGTAATACTATCCTGTTGACGGATTTACACCAAACTTTGTGAGAAGCATCAGTATGAAGTGGAGATGTGCATATTTTCGTCTCGTTATGGTTTGATGAATATCGGCCTTGAATATTTTCACACACAAATCTTGTCTGCACTATTTCTCCATAACCCTCTGATGGATTTTGCACAGAAATCTTGTTCATGCTATTTCTGCATAACCCTGTGATGTATTTTCACCAAATATTGCGAAAAGCATCAGTATGAAGTGGAGATGCGCATATCGTTGTTATTTTCTATTGGTCATCATTGCAAATTACTAACAATAAAATTAAAGGATATTAATCACATTCAGTGATCATTTACGTTCTAGTTTACACTAGTTTTTATAATTATGAACCCAATTAACTATTTAGATCTATAGTGAAGACATTTGCTTTTGTTTGAATGGTGTTTTATGTAATTTTTAGCACATGTTTGGCCATATATGACAGTCATTTTTTTGTGTTAGAGATTACACATGTAAAAACCATTTAAAGGGTACGTAAATGTTAATAATTCAAATGTCTGTGATTTTTTGCTTTGAAACCCATACCTTTTCAGACTTTTCAGGGTTATAAATTGCCTTTTTTCTCAAAAACATATACCACAACATATTTTGTTCTTTTTCAATGTTTTTTTTTTTTTTGGAGGACACGATAATTGCCAACAGAAATCTTTGAAAAATCTGTTAGTAGTAATATTTTTTCTCTTGAAATGTCTGTTTTTCTGAGTTTCTGCAAGGCAGTCAACGTAATATTACACTCTACATGCTCTATTTCCGTATATATCATGCATTTTTCTTCATATATATATACATGATGTACGTAGGATCGTAGGATCATATGCGCTTTTAAGTTTTTCCCCGTGTGGTTGCCGGGGTAGAATACAACCACTGCAAACACCATCACTTGCAGCGGGGTAGGACACCCCCCATTCATATTGTCATTTTTTATGATGCTCATTCAAGGTCTTTATCATGACACCATGTATGCAAATGTGGAAACGTGGTTCCATCGTAAATGGAGTGTGTACTATAGAATTTGCAGCAAATTTTTAGTTCTGTAGGTAACAAGGTTCTAGGCCCATTCTACATGTTTTATCTTGATGTAAATGGAGAATGAGTCTGGCATATTCATTCCTGTTAGGCGCCATATAACCTTTCATGTGTTGGTGCACCTTAAAACCCAAATCGACTCATCGATCGATTATAAACGTTTTGCAAAATATCAACACTGGCATTAGAGAGTTATTGCCCGCTTAATAATGTCAAAATAAGAGGATTTCAGATTGTGTAAGGGATGGACTCTGATTTATTCTGGGTTTGATGATATAAGACCTTTGAGAAGTTTGACAGTGAGCAAAATGACACATACTTCAAGGAGTTACATGAGCTAAAATAATATATGATTATAAATTTCAAGAACAAATTACCTTGAGAGATTTGTAAATTATTTTTCCATTGTAACAACCTTATCATGAATTTTTCAGCTGACTCCAGCAGCTCCGACTCCGACGTGGAGGAGTACTCGGGTATGGAACAGCCTCCTCTTCTCAAACAGATCAGGACCATACTGGACGAGTACCCGGATGATGGGCAGATCATAAAGGTCACTATAAAATCTCTTAATAAAACTTTGGATACATTTTCACATTATGACGACAGTCACATCATCTCTCCAATTAATAAAGGTGAAGGTTGCAGTGAATGTCATAGTTTCAGTTTAAAAGTCACTTTTGAAGCTTGTCTGTTTTTGTAAAATCAAAGAGCTATAGTTACCACCTTAGCATCATACTTGTTGTTTTTGTCTGCGTTTGGTTAAAATATTTAGTAACTGAAATAATGTGGTTAAGAAAGCAATGGCATTTCAGTATTCCATAGCAATAAGTGAGCATGCAGTTGGCTCCTTTGTTGTGCATCCAGATGTTTATCTAAATTGAAACCAATATCTCAAGAGAGCTTTTTTACCTTAAATAACAGAAGGTCTATCAGTCGTCCATCTATCAAGTTTGGTTTCTCATCCACAACTTCAAAACCAGTTGCAGATTTGAAATTCCTTTTGCATAAATACTTTTATCACATAACTTATGGTGTGGGAGTGGAATAACGTCATTCTATATTTTCGATATACCACTAGTTATGTAAGTATGCAAATAAGCCTAGTATGCACTGTCAAAAAAATCGATAATGACTATGATCCAATTCCCACGGTTTATGTCGGTTTCGGCAAGAGCCTCGCATTATATCATTTTGCCAACTCGTTTAATAAATCCAATAATGAATGAGCACTCGTTTAAGATCCTCTATTTATCACATCAGGACATCTACTTGTGCGCTTACTTTCTTCAACAATTATGTTAAAAGTATTTATAAACATCAACTGCAGTATGGTCACTGAAATTCCATTTGTATTTGCACAGATGTAAATCATTTACTTCAAAATAACACCTGTCAGAATAAATGGTATACTCTGACTACCAGTTATTGGATGTTACAGTATGGCAGACTGTGTGTGAGACAGCTGAAATGGACATGCTACATGCTACAAGAAAAACAGAGTATGGTCTCATCTAGTTGGTTGGTTTAAACACCTTGATTGGCTATGCCCATCTCGATGTTTAAATCAACCAACTCGATGACACCATACTCTATCTATTACATAGGAAATGTAGCATTCACAGAACACCGTCAACCATAAACACGTACAAAACAAACAACAATTACAAGGAAAAATAGAAGCAAATTATGTGACATCACAAGTGTAAAAGGGTTGACAATAGGGTTACCGCCTTGGATTAGTCATTGGGTTTAAACCACGCCCCATATTCTCGAAACTTGCTCAACTAAAATCTTAAGCTCATGCTCAAAATTCATATATTTCTTATAGCTGTAACTTTATTCAATGATTGTTTTTCTTCCCGAAACTTTCAGGACATTTGTAATTGATGATTATCTTGATTTGTGTAAAGTTTCAGGTCATTCCGTGACCGTTTAGTAAGATTTTAACATTTTTATAGCTGAACTTGAGTCTGAGATTTCGACTCAAAAGTTTCAAGAATATGGGGCCAGCTTCTAAGATGCTCCAGACCTCACCCTTACCCTATTGTCATTCCAATTAAAAAGGACAGTGTAAATAAAGAAATCCCCACCAACAAACTAGGCAGCATTATAAGTTTAACACAAACATGGTCAAATTTATTTCTTAAAATAACTATTGCACACAGTTTAGCTCGTTTCCTACTCACCTTTTCCTGATTTATCATCATGTTGTCATGTGTATTACCCCATGTGTCGCATCTTGTGTTTTATATGCCTTTCATTTGAACACAGGAGCTGGTTCAGAATGCTGATGATGCCGGGGCAACACAGATGAACATTCTGTACGATGGAAGGACCATTAATAAAGCCACTGCTGATGGAACGATTGAAAAGAAATACAGAAAGTTCTTACGGGTAAGAAACGGTGCAAAATATAAATCAGCTGTCAGTGATGCTCTTGCTCAACAGCGTACTGTATTTCATTTAATGGCGGTTCAGATAAAATTCAACTTAGGGTAATCTTTTCAATTACTATGTGTCTCCTGAAAATTATATAAAACAAAAATTACACTTGCATTAGGTTTTTGCTAGGTAATTACTATGCTGTTTGTGTTTATGTGGAGAGAGTGAAATGGTATACAATATATATATAGGATCTTACATGAGTGCCTGTTTAAAGCACCAGCCAACAACAGCCAACTTTTACAACAAATATACTCCGTTTCTTAACCTACTGATGAAAAGGTATATAATTTATCTATTTTGAGAATTCAAACTCTACCTTGTCTATAGAAGCAGTATAAACGGCTTTAACCATCCAGGTCAAACCCCAAAACTGGAGCTTCGAATTAGGAGTTACCAACAATGGTAATTTGAAGAATCCGTGAACAAACCTTACTTTTAATCGGCACATATATACGTTATTATATGACCCCTGAACATCTGGCTACTATTTTGATAAACAGTGTTGTAGTGTAATTTTGCCATTATTTGGTTAGTTTCTTTAATATTGAATTTAAAAGTGAGTTATGCGGTGTGTGCACGTGAAAAGCTTCAGCTGCTCCTAGCCTGTAAATTATCATATTATGATGCAATGCTGTGCCAACCATTATAGCAAATTTTATCAAACGAGTTTAATTAATTCAATATTAAACAGGCACGAAATGTGAGATTCTACCGGTATTTATATCATACCTGCAAAAAAAGCCTAATAAGGAACATTTATTATTGTACCTGTCTCTGTAGAACATTGTGGTATGATGACGTTGTATGTTTGTACGATGACGTCATATGTTTGTATGATGAATAGCATCGTCGATTTCCGTAATCCATTAATTTAACCATTACGGAAATCAATGAGGCAATTCCAAGGTACACCGAATTGAACAGAAACTAACGAATGATGATTCGCCCTTCATTTGCATATTTATTATACTAGTGTAATATGATAAATATATCACAGCTTTATTATACTCCCAGATCGCAAATTATGAAATAAATAAAAACTGTTAATATATCAGAGCAGTATTTCAAATGACTGTTTATAGCTCTTCTAGCCAAAGACCTGTCAAGCTTACATCATGACCTGGTGTTTGTCGTCGTCATTATTTACCTCTGGATAAATCTTTTTAAGGCGACTACTTTAGAAAATGGTCTTCAATTTTCACCAAATTTGGTTCAGAGGTTTATTTCAATCAGATCAGAGATGAGTTGGACAATGAGCAAAATTTGCATGACAGAGTTATAGAGAATATCATGTTTCGTGCTGAACCTGATAAACTGGATATTAGCAGGCACTAACATGATATTCTATTTATCATGTTGATCGATTAAAATCGTTTAATTTTGCCTTTTCCCCCATTTTTTTTCCGTTCAAAAATACCCAGACGTCGTCAAAGATACCCAGTCATCATCAAAAGTGGTGCTGATGTCATCTTAAGAAGTGCACCTGATGGGATAGGAAAGTAACTGCCGAGATAAGATTTTATCTCAGACACCCAGTTTCTCAGCAGAATTATACGAGGACCATTCAAATATTACGTGGACATGTTTAATAGTTATTACACTTTTATAAACCAAGTAAATTAAATTATATAGCAATAAAGGTTTACATTTTCACTTTCATATTTATTTAGTAAATAGTATAGAATTATTTGAAATAGATTTCAAGAAATATGAGTTTTTACAACCCCACTGTAGCCGCCACGGAGCACGTCATTTGTGCTATGGCATCGCCGTGAAAACCAACAACAGCATAACGTTATCAATGATGAAAAATGCTAGAAATAACAGACACATTTTTGATTTAATTAGATTATCGTATTATTCATAGTTTGCATTAAATAAATATTTTTCAGCATTGTTGAATAATCATGTTTTATAAGTATATCACAACTTCGGAAAGACATCATACAAATTCGATCGAGATTAGCATAAATATTCAAAATATTTAGAAAACAATAGCATAGTCATTTCAAAAGACATGTTTATTGAACATATATTGGTATTCCTAATTTATTAACATATAAATATTTTGAAGACCATATGTAAGATTTTAAAAATTTATGGTTGTGTATTTCATTTTTGTATTTTTGTTTTATTAAAAGTTCCTATTCTTTAATATTTTATTAACATCTTAGTGCTCCGTGATTTTTTCTAGTGTCGTCAATTTCAACTTCAAAGCGAGGAGGTGTTCGTCTACTTATTTATATTTATCATCATGATCATAGTTCTCCTTGTTCAATATCCATAAAATTTCATAATTGTAATTTTGGAATACCAGTGACAATGCTACATTAGTTTTGTGTATTTTTGCTGACGATTTTCCTTTTATTTAGCTATTCCCGAAAAACAGTTATGAAATACAAACGTCACATTTTGGAATGCTCCGTAGATCGGTTTCTTGCCCTATTCTATCATTCGTGTAACGTAACTAGACATGGTATCGATTTTTAGCTCTACTACCAAAGGCCAGGCAAGCTTATGCGATTACTTTTCGTCCGTCGTCCGTCTGTTAGCAATTTTATAAAATCGACATCTCCTCTGAAACCGCTTGAAGGATTTTGATGAAACTTTATTACAATGTTACTTGGGAGGGCCCCTCTCAGGTTTATGTTTTTCATGGCCGTCAGTCATCCAAGATGGCCGCCACGGCTAAAACTAGATCAAATTTTAAACGACATCTCCTCCCAAACCACTTATTCCATTATTGTGAAATACCATAGACATGTTCCTTGGGTTGGCCTCTATCAAGTTTGTGTTTTTCGTTATTGTCGAATAATCAAAATGGCCGCCACGGCGACTCAAAGTTTAAATAGAGTTATATAGGCAAAGGCTAAAAATTACATCTTCTTTGAAACTGCTGGAAGGATTTTGATGAAACTTAATTACAATGATCTTTAGGATAGTCCCCCTCAGATTTGTGTTTTTCGCAGCCACCTGTCATCCAAGATGGCACCATGGCTAAAATTAGGTAAAATTTAAGGAAATTTCAAACGACCTCTCCTCCGAAACCACTTATTCCATTCTTGTGAAATGTCATAAACTGTTCCTTTGGTTGACTTCTATCAAGTTTGTGTTTTTGGTTATCGTCGAATAATCAAAATGGGCGCCACAGCGACCAAAGTTTACATAGAGTTATATAGGAAAACATTAAAAATGACATCTTCTCTGAAACCTCTTGAAGGATTTTGATGAAACTTAAATCACAATGATCTTTGGGATAGTCCCTCTCAGATTTTTTTTTTTTGCGGCTGCCAGTCATCCAAGATGGCCACCATGGCTAAAACTAGGTCAAATTTAAGGAAATTTCAAACGACATCTCCAAAACCACTTATTCCATTATTGTGAAATATCAAATTAATTATATACATGTTCCTTGGGTTGGCCTCTATCAAGTTTGTGTTTTTCGTCATCGTCGAATAATCAAAATGGCTACCACGGCGGAAAAGGTTGAAAATGACATCTTCTCTGAAACATCTTGAAGGATTTTGATGAAACTTAATCACCATGATATTTGGGATAGTCCCTCTCAGATTTGTGTTTTTCGCGGCCGTCGGTCATCTAAGACGGCCTCCATATCTAAAACTAGGACAAATTTAAGGAAATTTCAAATTACATCTCCGAAACCACTTATTCCATTCTTGTGAAATATCATAAACATGTGCCTTGGGTTAGCCTCTATCAAGTTTGTGTTTTTCGTTATCGTCGAGTAATCAAAATGGCCGCCACGGCGATGCAAAGTTTACATAGAGTTATATAGGAAAAGGCTAAAAATAACATCTTCTCTGAAACCGCTTGAAGGATTTTGATGAAACTTCATTACAATCATCTTTCGGATAGGCCCCCTCAGAATTTTGTTTTTCACGGCTGCCAGTCATCCAAGATGGCCGCCATGGCTAAAATTAGGTCAGATTTGAGGAAATTTCAAACAACATCTCCTTCGAAACCACTTATTCCATTCTTGTGAAATATCATAAACATGTTCCTTGGGTTAGCCTCTATCAAGCTTGTGTTTTTCGTTATCGTCGAATAATTTAAATGGCCACCACAGCGACCCAAACTTTACATAGAGTTATATAGGAAAACATTAAAAATGTCAACTTCTCTGAAACCGCTTGAGGATTTTGATGAAACTTAATCACAATGATCTTTGGGTTGGTCCCACTCAGATTTGTGTTTTTGGGGCCTCCGGTCATCCATGATGGCCACCATGGCTAAACTTAGGTCAAATTTAAGGACATTTATCAAAACAATATATTTCCACTTATTCGATTCTAGTTAAATATCATATACATGTTCCTGTTGTTGGTCTCTATCAAGTTTGTGTTTTTCGTTGTTGTCAAATATTCAAAATGGCCACCACGATAACCCAAAGTTTACATAGAGTTATATATATAGGAAACATGTTTCTTGGATTGGCCTCTATCATGTTTATGTTTTTGAATCACATCATACCAGTAGAGCGTCTACAGGGCCTCTTGTTTGTTTAAATCATTTAATTTCTTACTAGTTGGATTACAACATATCTGACTCTTTTTTTTTTCTTTTTTTTTTTCAGTTATCTTCTGATAACCCATTTATTCAGATATCTTAATACATATTATCTGATACATATAAACAAGACATGTATATTAATATGTCAAGGTTAAAAATGTGTAGAATGTTTTTTTTTTTATGTTTTATTGTATATATTATAAATATGGGGAACTGAAGACTTGCTAAGTTTTCTGAAGTAGAATATGTACTCTCAGATGGGCAATTTTTTATTCATTAAGTCCATTTTAGAAATGTTCAACTGTCAGCATCTTGGTCTTTCAGTCAAGTGTTTGTTGTTTTTTGTGCATTTTAAGGATTTAAACTATTATTTTCATGTATTTCTGCCACACTTTTGTAAATAAATTTATTTTAGTGTTTTTGGTAGCGATACATTTAAGAGATTTATACTGGTATCTTAATCTGCTTTGTAAAGCGATGATTGACAATGGTTTATTTAAGTGCTTTGACGAATATACGTAGTATTTAATTTCTAGCATAATTTGTAAATCGGCTGGAGAATAGGCATTTCCAATGTTAAAAATAAATTGCTCTTCTGTAAATAGTAATGTAATGTTATGGGCAGATAACCATAATTTAACTTGATTTCATTCATTCATTCATTCATTATCTTTATTTCCTCCTTACAGGAGATTTTGAAAACAATCACATATTACATACAATATACATAATTAACATAGTGAGAATTGAAAACTTATTATAATACATGTCAGTGACAAAACAAATCAATGGTGATTTTTACGCATACATATCCATATACAAACGTAATGCTAGTAACGCTCATTTGCTAATAAAAAAAAAATTTTTTTAAATAAAAATATTTTTTAGTTGAAAGAATTCTATGATTAATTTTTATTTGGAACCATTGTAAGGATGTACTGTAGTTATTTTTAAATGGTGCATTGTAAATATCTTCCCATGTTTCACTATCAATATTGTATACTTGTTCCCATTTTGCCTTTGAAGAAGGTGTCTCATAATTTTGATTAAAATATTATACATATCTTTAGATCCTGTTGTTGATTTCAATGTAGTGCATATATGATATGGCAGTACAGGATTTTGACATTTTGTTTCAATTAGAGTAATATTATATTTCATTAAATATGTTTTTATAGCATTTACCACACCATTGTATCGAATAAAATTTGTTTTATTCCAAATCTTTGTTCACATTCCAACTGAGAGAGAAATTTGCCATTGTCTTTAAATAGATCATTAATATGAATAATTCCTTTATTATACCACGCTTTATATAATAATGGTTTTCCTCCAATTAAAATCTCGTCATTTAGAAATATAGAGATTTTCAAATAGTCCTCTTCAGTTGAAGGTTTGTTCATTTTTCTAAATGTATAAAATGAATCTAGTACATCTGCCCAAAACGGATTTGTTATTTGTTTTATTAATGATCTTAGATGATCGTTTCCTAAGTTTATTATGTCTTTTATATTCATTTGTTCTTCTATTATATTTTTCCAAATTCCTTCTCCTCGTGTGGTTGCCGGGGTAGAATACAACCACTGCAAACACACCGTCACATGCAGAGGGGTAGGACCCCCCCCATTCATATTCATTTTGTCATTTTTTGTTCATGCTCATTAAAGGTCTTCATCATGACCCCTGCATTGTTTCAGGTGCCATCTCGCTCACATCACTAAGAGCAGTGGCAGAAAAACAATAAACGTGGCTCCAGCGTAAATGGAGTTTTTACGATAGAATTTGCAGCAACTCTGCAGTTCAGGGTGAGAAGGTTCTAGGCCCATTTTCCATATTTTATCTCGATGTACATGGAAGATGAGCCTGGCATGTTCATGCCTGTTAGGCGCCATATAACCTGTAATGTGTTGGTGCGCCTTAAAACCCCAATTCAATTCAATTCCAAATTCCTTCTTTTAAAATCATTCTTCTTATCCATGTAACTTTAAGGGCCATATTAAATGCCTTAAGATTTATCATTTGTAACCCGCCTTCAAAGTAATGTTTGACAAGTACTGTATGTTTTATTTTTGAAGGTCCTTCCCACAAAAAGTTATAAAATAATGAGTTTATTTCTTTAGTGATGATTACATTTGGATTTGGTAATGCGATAAATAAATGGTTTAATATTGGAAGTAATAATGATTTTATAACTGTTATTTTTCCTAGCGGTGTTAAGACTCTTCTTTTCCAAATGGGTGAGAAGGTTCTAGGCCCATTTTCCATATTTTATCTCGATGTACATGGAAGATGAGCCTGGCATGTTCGTGCCTGTTAGGCGCCATATAACCTGTAATGTGTTGGTGCGCCTTAAAACCCCAATTCAATTCAATTCAATTTTCCAAATTTTAATAAGTCTTTCTATCTTTAATACTTTTTCTTTGTAATTTATGCTAGAAATTTTGTTTAAATCAATATCAAATGTAATTCCTAATAACTTGAACTCGGTTTTACCCCATGTCAGTTTCCATCTTGTTTTTAGCTCTACTGGCCAAGGGCCAGCAGAGCTTATGGGATGGTGTGTTGTCCGTCTTCCGTCGTCCGTCGTCCGTCCGTCGTCCGTCCGTTAACTTTTCTTCAAACGACTTCTCCTCAGAAACCGCTTGGCTAATTTTGACCAAACTTCACATGGATGATCCTTAGATGAATGCTTTTTAGATTTGTTAAAATTAGGTCAGCGCTACATCCAAGATGGCTGCCATTACCATATATGGTCGAAACCTTAAAAAATCTTCTTCTCCAGAACCTCTGGACAGATTTCAACAGTTTTTCTTTTAAAATGATCGCCAATGCCTAGACTATCAAGTTTGTTCAAATAAAGTCCCCGGGGTCAAAAATGGCCGTGCCCCGGGGGTCCAAAGTTTGTATATTGAGGTTTTGCATGTTTTTCATATAGACATATAGGAAAAAACTTTAAAAAATCTTCTTCTCTGAAACCACAAGGGACAGAGCTGTCATGTATAACATGTAGCATCAGCTTATGGTCCTCTACTAAGTTTGTTCAAATGGTGACCCTGGGGTCAAATTTGTCCCCGCCCCGGGGGTCACAATTTTACGTAGACTTATATAGGATTTTTAAAAAAAAAATCTTCTTCTCGGAAACTACAACAGCCGGAGGTTTGATATTTTGCATTTACTATAAGCTTATGGTCCTTTACCAAGTTTGTTCAAATGGTGACCCTCGGGTCACATTTGGCCCCGCCCCAAGGGTCACATGTTTTACATAGACATGTATAGGGAAAAACTTAAAAAATCTTCTTCTCTGAAACTGCAAGAGCCAGAGGTTTAATATTTTGCATTTGCTATAAGCTTGTGGTCCTCTACCAAGTTTGTTCAAATGGTGACCCAGGGGTCACATTTGGCCCCACCCCGGGGGTCACAGTTTTACATAGGCTTGTATAGGCAAAAATGAAAAAAAATCTTCTTCTCTGGAACCACATGGCACAGAGCTCGCATGTATTACATGTAGCATCAGCTTATGGTCCTCTACTAAGTTTGTTCAAATGCTGACCCTGGGGTCAAATTTGTCTCTGCCCCAAGGGTCACAGTTTTACATAGACTTATATAGGATCTTTTTTTTTAAAAATCTTCTTCTCGGAAACTACAAGAGCCAGAGGTTTAATATTAAACATTTATTATAAGCTTATGGTCCTTTACCAAGTTTGTTCAAATGGTGACCCTGGTGTCACATCTTGCCCCGCCCCGGGGTCACAGTTTTACATAAATGCTTGTATAGGGAAAAATTGAAAAAAGTCTTCTTCTCTGGAACTGCAACAGCTTAAGGTTTAATATCTTGCATTTGCTATAAGCTTATGGTCCTTTACCAAGTTTGTTCAAATTGTGACCCTCGGGTCACATTTGACCCCGCCCCAAGGGTCACATGTTTTACATAGACATGTATAGGGAAAAACTTAAAAAATCTTCTTCTCTGAAACTGCAAGAGCCAGAGGTTTAATATTTTGCATTTGCTATAAGCTTATGGTCTTCTACCAAGTTTGTTCAAATGGTGACCTATTGGTCATATTTGGCCCCACCCTGGGGGTCAGTTTTACATAGGCGTGTATAGGCAAAAGCTGTTTTTTTTTTGTTTTGTTTTTTTATTATTTTTTTTCAATTGCAATTTTTTTTTTTATTTTTTTTTTTTAATTTTTATTTTTTTTTTATTTTTTTAATTTTTTTGATTGATTTTTTTTTTGTATAATTTTTTTTTTTTTTTTCAAATTTTTTTTTTTTTCCTTTTTTCTTTTTTTTTTTTTGATTGATTTGAATTTTTTTTATTTTTTTTTATTTTTTCATTATCTTTTTAATTACTTGACACTTACTTTAAAATTTCTTGTCGGCGCTACTCATCCTAAATGCCTTGTTGAATTTCGACGAAACTTGGCAGGAAGCATCGGTAAGATGTCTAGTTGTGCATATCACGCTTTTGTTCCAGTTCGCTGATTTTTGACGGAGTTATGGCCCTTTGACATTTTTATTTTAAATTTCTTGTCGGCGCTACTCCTAAAACGGCTTGTTGGATTTCTACGAAATTTGGCAGGAAGCTTCAGTATGATGTCTAGTTGTGCAAAGCGCGGTATATCAATGAAATCCTGGACAATTTCGAAAACTAGCTAGATCTTGTTAGTAATAACAGAGTTATGGCCCTTGATTTGTTGAAAAATGCTATATTGTATTTTTCTTTGTTAAATCTATAGGAGAAGAGAGCTATATCTAGATATATCTATCGAAATCTATAAGAGCTGTTTTAGCCAGTAGAGCGTCCACAGGCCCTCTTGGGCCTCTTGTTATTGTATCGCTACTGTATTTTTTTAAACCAATCCATATAACTTGTGTTTTATCAAAATTTACTTTAAGACCAGAGTATTTAGCATAATTTGATAGTTCCTAAAGGGTTTCATTTAGAGATTGTTGAGATCCATCAAGGAAAGCAGAGGTATCATCAGCATATTGGGATAATTTATATTCGGTGTTACCGATCGTAATACCCTTAATGTTTTTATTAGTTACGGATCGTAATACCCTTAATGTTTTTATTATTTCTGATTTTGATAGCTAGAATTTCAGCGCAAAGTATAAAAATAGAAGGCGATAACGAATCCCCTTGACGGCAGCAACGTCCTATAGTAAAAAATGAAGATAAGTTACCTCCCTGATTAATAGCTAGTTTTGCATTTTATAGAACAGTTTTTCCCATGATATTATTGAACTTCCAAATCCAAAGTAAGTTAAAACTTTGTAAATAAAGTTCCAAGAAATAGAGTCAAAAGCTATTTCAAAATCAATTAATAAGAGTAAGCCAGGTATATTTTTTTCTTCTGCATAGTGCATTATGTCATATAGAAGTCTTGTATTTTCCCCAAGGTATCTGCCTGCAATGAACCCTGTTTGGTCTTTATTTATTAGTTTTTACCTCTACTGATCAGAGATCAGCAGAGCTTATGCCGTGGTGCGGCGTCCGTCGTCCGTCTGTCCGTCCGTCCGTAAACTTGTATTTGTAGCGACTTCACAGCTGAAACTACTGGATGGATATTCATGAAACTTTACAGAAATGTTGCCCATAAAGTCTAGTTGATCCTAGCAAAAATTCATGTTGATGTGAAATCCAAGATGGCCGCCAAAGCTAAAAATAGAGTTTTAAAATACAAGTTTGTAGCGACATCTTCTTGAAAACTATAAGTGATATTGATATGGGACTTTTTCTAAAATGATCAGCATGACATGATGTTGATCCTAGTCAAAAATCGTTTTGATTCAACGTTAAACATGGCTGCCAGCGGCCATCTTTGTTTACATAGAGTTATATAGTAAAAACTTGTAGCGACTACTTCTCTGAAACTACTTGGCGGATTGTCATGAAACTTTACAGGAATGTTGCTCTTGATGTCTAATTGATCCTAGAAAAATTTCAGGTCGGCTGGAAATTCAAGATGGCCGTCACAGCTAAAAATAGATTTTTAAAAAATAAGTTTGTAGCGACTACTTCTTGAAAACTATAAGTGATATTGATATGGGACTTTTTCTAAAATGATCGGCATTACATGATGTTGATCTTAGTCAAAAATCATTTTGATTCAACGTTAAACATGGCTGCCAGCGGCCATCTTTGTTTACATAGAGTTATATAGTAAAAACTTGTAGCGACTACTCCTCTGAAACTACTTGGCGGATTGTCATGAAACTTTACAGGAATGTTGCTCTTGATGTCTAATTGATCCTATCAAAATTTCAGGTCGGCCGGAAATTCAAGATGGCCGTCACAGCTAAAAATAGATTTTTAAAAAATAAGTTTGTAGCGACTAGTTCTTGAAAACTATAAGTGATATTGATATGGAACTTTTTCTAAAATGATCAGCATGACATGATGTAGATCCTTGTGGAAAACTATTTTGATTCGACGTTAAACATGGCTGCCAGTGGCCATCTTTGGTTACATAGAGTTATATAGTAAAAACTTGTAGCGACTACTCCTCTGAAACTACTTGACGGATGTTCATGAAACTTCACAGGAATGTTGCTCTTGATGTCTAGTTGATCCTAGAAAAATTTCAGGTCGGCCGGAAATTCAAGATGGCCGCCACAGCTAAAAATAGATTTAAAATAAATAAGTTTGTAGCGACTACTTCTTCAAAACAATAAGAGATATTGATATGGGACTTTTTCTAAAATGATCAGTATGACATGATGTTGGTCCTTGTCGAAAATCGTTTTGATTTGACCTTAAACATGGCTGCTTTGTTTACATAGAGTTATATAATGAAAACTTGTAGCGACTACTTCTTTGAAACTACCTGACGGATTTTCATGAAACTTCACAGGAATGTTGCTCTTAATGTCTTATTGATCTTAGCAAAATTTCAGGTCGGCCGGAAATTCAAGATGGCCGCCACGGTTAAAAATAGATTTTCAAAAAACAAGTCTGTAGCGACTACTTCCTGAAATCAAAATCAATCAGTAGAGCTTCAAGGTCATTGACCTCTTGTTGTAATGTAGTTTTGAGTCTATTAGCTATAGCACTTGAAGCAATTTTATAAACACAGTTCAACAATGAGATGGGTCTATAGTTTTTAGCTCTACTGATCAGAGATCAGCAGAGCTTATGCCGTGGTGCGGCGTCCGTCGTCCGTCCGTCCGTCTGTCCGTCCGTCTGTCCGTTAACTTTTATTTGTAGCGACTACTCCTCTGAAACTACTGGATGGATATTCATAAAACTTTACAGAAATGTTGCCCATGAAGTCTAGTTGATCCTAGCAAAAATTCATGTTGATGTGAAATCCAAGATGGCCGCCAAAGCTAAAAATAGATTTTTTAAATTCAAGTTTGTAGCGACTACTTCTTGAAAACTATAAGTGATATTGATATGGGACTTTTTCTAAAATGATCAGCATGACATGATGTTGGTCCTTATCAAAAATCGTTTTGATTCGACGTTAAACGTGGCTGCCAGCGGCCATCTTTGTTTACATAGAGTTATATAGTAAAAACTTGTAGCGACTACTCCTCTGAAACTACTTGGCGGATTTTCATGAAACTTTACAGGAATGTTGCTCTTAATGTTTAATTGATCCTAGCAAAATTTCAGATCGGCCAGAAATTCAAGATGGCTGCCACAGTTAAAAATAGATTTTTAAAAAATAAGTTTGTAGCGACTACTTCTTGAAAACTATAAGTGATATTGATATGGGACTTTTTCTAAAATGATCAGCATGACATGATGGTTATCCGAGTCGAACATTATTTTGATTCGACATTTAACATGGCTGCCAGTGGCCATCTTTGTTTACATAGAGTTATATAATGAAAACTTGTAGCGACTACTCCTCTGAAACTACTTGACGGATTTTCATGAAACTTCACAGAAATGTTGCTCTTGATGTCTAATTGATCCTAGCAAAATTTCAGGTTGGCCGGAAATTCAAGATGGCCGCCATGGCTAAAAATAGATTTTCAAAATACAAGTTTGTAGCGACTACTTCTTGAAAACTATAAGTGATATTGATATGGGACTTTTTCTAAAATGATCAGCATGACATGATGGTTATTCAAGTTGAACATTATTTTGATTCGACGTTAAACATGGCTGCCAGTGGCCATGTTTGTTTACATAGAGTTATATAATGAAAACTTGTAGCGACTACTCCTCTGAAACTACTTGACGGATTTTCATAAAACTTCACAGGAATGTTGCTCTTGATGTCTTATTGATCCTAGCAAAATTTCAGGTCGGCCGGAAATTCAAGATGGCCGCCATGGCTAAAAATAGATTTTCAAAATACAAGTTTGTAGCGACTACTTCTTGAAAACTATAAGTGATATTGATATGGGACTTTTTCTAAAATGATCAGCATGACATGATGGTTATTCAAGTCGAACATTATTTTGATTCGACGTTAAACATGGCTGCCAGTGTCCATGTTTGTTTACATAGAGTTATATAATGAAAACTTGTAGCGACTACTCCTCTGAAACTACTTGACGGATTTTCATAAAACTTCACAGGAATGTTGCTCTTGATGTCTAATTGATCCTAGCAAAATTTCAGGTCGGCCGGAAATTCAAGATGGCCACCACGGCTAAAAATAGATTTTCAAAAAACCAGTTTGTAGCGACTACTTCCTGAAATCAAAATCAATCAGTAGAGCTTCAAGGTCATTGACCTCTTGTTTAAAATATAACAAGACTTTTTTTCTTTAAGAATGCACGTTATTATTCCTTCTATTCGTGTAACTGATATATCTGACTCTTAAACATGTTAAAGGTTTTAGTCAATAAATGAGTGTGATATCGAAAAAGTCCATGAATTATTTGAACAGCCCTCGTATAGATCGACATATTAAACATGATAAATTTCCCTGATTATTGAAAACTATGCAAATTTCAGCCTGTCTGCGCAATAACGTTAGTATTCTTGCTTAGATCTAGGAAGCCTTTCACAACTGCAGATTTGCCTACAGTAACACATTTGGACAGCAACTGTTTTTGTTTTTACCAGCATCATTTCCATTTGAACTTGTGATTTTCTATGAAGATAAGCCTGTGTGTTAGCTCCTACTATGCATGTTTGCCAAGTGTGTTATAACTTCACAGATATCACCATCAACTTAATAGATTACAATAGAATTGGCAACAAGATGTTACATTGGTGTGGTCAGTGACTTTTGTAACAGAAATACAGTTTTCGATGACATCCTGGATGATAATCTGACCTAGTGTTGTGCATAATGAAAATTGAAAATGAAGATGAAATAGATAATGATCGTTTCTTCATATTTGGATTAAGACATAATTCTATTGGATCGCCTCCAGTGTATTTAACTATTGATTAAGATATCCTTATGAAATTTGCCTCCTGTTGGTCTATAGGTGCTTATGGAAGTTTTTGTTTTATTACTACTCGTTCTGCCATCAAATATAACATTAGGTGGTGAAGAGTGATATCAATGTCAGGTTGTTTTTTTCTTTCGAAAACCTTTCTTGTTAAAATGTTATGTCTATATTTTAGGCCCCTGCCATGATATTCTACAATAATGCGGAGTTTACTCAACAAGACTGGAGAGGCATTAAAATGGTGTACAACAGCGTGAAATTGGATGATTTACTACAGATAGGGCGCTTTGGGCTTGGGTTCAAATCTGTTTTCCATATAACGGGTAATCACATTTCTATAGATAATTCCTACTGCTAATTTAGCTTTCTTACAATTACTCTATGTGGATAAAAAAGAAGACATTCTTCAAATCACGATTACTTGTTGGGACATATTTAGTCTCGATCATCCAGACCTCTCGCAAGACTTCTCTCAAAGAAGTCCATATGATGGTCTGGAGTAAAGCTTTTTTAAAGTTTGTGAAATCATACCAAAAAGAAGGTATGATCTCCGATTGGTCAACATCAGTTTGTTATGGGATAACACCACCAACGTCACGTCGGCGTAAAAACTGATGTGACGTTACTTGAAATGTTGTGTAAGAAAATTGCCCCAGAGGATCATAAACTTTTAAACATTCTTTTATAATATAGATTATATTATGTTTTTAGAAACTACAATATATTTAATAAGGACACATTGAAATTAATGTTTTGCGTAATACAACATGCACCTTGATCTTACGATCAAAATGACGTCAAACATTTAATGAACATCGAGTCCAGACGCTCGCAGGCAGCTTGAGTGTGTCTAGATGATGGAGACTAAAACATACTATGTTTCATAGGTGCGTAAGTGGGTATGTACAGCTATGTATGTACAGGCGGGCTGGCGCATACAGTTAAGAGATCTTTTGATTGGATTTATGTCATATTTTGTGTGCAATTATATCCAACAAAAATGCAGCTTGTGTTTGAATTTTGGAGCTACTCCATCACTTATTACTGGATTTGGAGCTTACTAAGTCAATTTTTGCTGGAGTAATCTGCCCTTTTCAATCGAATATATTGCTCTATTGGCCAAAGGCAGGTCAAGCTTATGTGCTGATATGTTGTTGGTTGTCATATCTTGTTTAGCTAATGCTTGTGAACACAATAATTTTAGGGAACAGTTTATGATTTATATCAAATTTGATTTGAAAGTTTAGTGTTGTATTAAAATCAATTAGATTTCAGACAAAGGACAAGGTATGATAAGAGGGTATTTTGGCCCCCAATATATTCAAAATACAAAAAGGAATATTTACATATAATCTGTTGTGCATGTTGAAGTAAATTGATCATATTCTATCTTCAAAATATATTTTTATTTATCTAGAAGAATTAACAGGGTCTCAAAAAATGGCATTTTCGGTAATTTTGTTATCTTTGTAGATTTTGAATCTTTCTGGAAAAGATTTTGATCCTAAAAATATAGAGCGCACCTCTGAGCACACAGAATATTTTGGCTAATGATGCATCCCTATCAAATAACTGTTTCAACAAAAAATCAGCTATGCTCGAGGGTGTGCTCTGTATTTCCAAGACCAAAAACTGATTGAAAACTGCTGAAAATGAACAACAATTTAATTTTTTGAAAAGAAATACCTTGTTTGTGAGGCTCTTAAACTCATTTAGAGCCTTCAAACGTACTTGTAATGAGTTTTAATAATGATTCAGTTCATTTGTAGCTAAACTAGATATTCAAAACTTGTGCATTAAAACTTTCAGTATTGGTGGCCAATTTTGCCCATTATCATACCTAGTCCTTTGGCAGTGAGCAAACAGATGCATGCATGAGAGAGTTATTTCCCTTGATCATGTTGATTATTGAAAAATTAGCAAATATTAGCTTGTGATTGTCCCCCTGCCACCTTTTTGAAATACTGGGTTCTTTAAATGGGCTCTGATTTTGATTGGCATATTTGTTTCAATATGATCTTGCAAGTGTTCAGAACAATTGCCTTTGTGTTCAGAACAATTGCCTTTGTGTTCAGAACAATTGCCTTTGATAATTGAAAAATAACAGAAGCTCAGTGAACACTATAACTTTAGTAAAGAATTTTTTGAATTTTTACCATATTTAATTTACACAATATTATCAGTGAGATGTTGGATGAGTTTGTCAATTACCATAATAAGCAAAGCGTTGTGAGAGTTATTCCCCTATATTAAATAAAATGTTCATATCCATCCCATAATTTCGTAAAAAGAATGTTGTTCAAGCTTATTATTGGGAGTTCTCAAAAAGTTGAAATTGACAGGGTAGGGGATCACATGGTTTTAAAACATCTTGCTTCAACTAAAGTGTTCTTTATTTTATGTATTATTATATGCATTGTCGTGCAATATAGCACAACAATATCAGATTTTTCAGTACATTATTCCAAAGCATTTCTCATGAGTGAATGTTTTATTGTTTATTCATTTAATCTGCCCCCGTTTTCGAAATTTTGAAATGTATAGGAAGGACTCCGAACAAAACATTTCAGAAACATGGGCAGATTCTACGAAAAAACCTGAACATTAACCAACAAAGAAATGGAATGAAGTACTGAAAATTACACTCTCTTTGTGCCACAGTACATAAACAGTCACACTGTAATAAGTAATGAAAAACTAAATCCGAATCACCCGTGTGGTTCCCGGGCAAGAATAAAACAAGAATAAAGTCACTGCCTATCCAGGCAGAGGAGTAAAATCCCCTTGAATTCATATCATTTTGTCATTTTTGCCATGTTCACTTAAAGGTCTTCATCATTATCCCTGTATTGGTTCAGGTGTTACCTGAGTGGTAGCAGCAAACAATGATCGTGGCTCCAGCAAAAAATGGAGTGTTTACAGCAGAATTTGCAGCAACTCTGCAGTTTTGCAGGTGAGAAGTTTCTAGGTCCATTCTACATATTTTTATCCAGATATAAATGGAGAGTGGGCCTGGAATGTTCATTTATTTTCTGTTGGCGCCATATAACCTTTTTGTGTTTGGTGCAAGTCAACTAATTCCGAATTGGTTTTCATGTTAATGGTTTTCGCTACAATTTAATCCTTAATGCACGACTGTAATAGCCTTTGTGTCCTTTGTAAACCCAGATCAGCCTGCGAGTAACTTGTAGGTTGATCAGGGTTTACAATGTCCATCTGCTGAACAGTCATTTTCCCCAAAACACCCCTTTTTCACATAAATGGAATGGTCTTAATTCAAAGAAAGAACAGTCCATTATATATATGTAGCGGATTAAGGGTTAAAACCATGCCTGTATGACACAGTACTCTTGCAGGACGAGTGGACAGCTGAAGTGCTCGAATAATTGCACCTTTAATTGAAATCCTAATTTCAAATTTCTTAACTTGTGTTGTCATATATCGCATATATTTCAACAATAGAATCAAATGTTTAAAGGAAAATATACTGTCAAACAGCCAAACAAATCTTTATTATTGAGAAAACAGGTGAAAGACTTATTTGAAAGTTCTGTTGAAACAGATATAGAAGCAACCATTTTGACATCGTAGTTCTAAATGACCATTTATGGAATATTTATAAATATGAACATTTATTTATTTATTTATAGGAAAAACATGACAGCAACTATATGAAAAATATATGTACTTGCTTGGCAGTAATGCTTTATATGACCAGTAAAGGATTTTGCATTCATTTGAAGTGATTTTCTTTGCTTTAAATGATATTTATCAATATTAAATATATGGTAATTTGGAACTATGATGTCATAGTTGTCAAAATGGCGGCTCCTATATCCGTTTCAGAACAACTTTCAAATTGTCATATCTTTTTTGTTTATCATCCGATTTTGATAATTCTTTCACATTTTCCCCAAGCTTTTCAGAACTCGCAATAATAGAGCTTGTTTGGATATGTCGCTACATTGTCGCTACATTCCCTTTAATATAATTTTATGTTTTTGTTGTAATTCATGTATATACTGTGTATAAACATGCTAACCTTAAAAGTACTTTTGTTTTATTGCAGATTACCCATGTATAATAAGCGGGGAAAACATACTTTTTATTAATCCTCACGAACGAAAATCTGGACGCGTCTGTGTGACAATCAAGTTAAACAAGCTTTCCAAATGCAAGCGTTTAGATGTCAGGGATTGTCTCGCCTCTCTTAGTGGAACATTTGGCTTCAACGAAGACACGCTCAACACAGGAATATACAAGGGTACATTGTTCTGGTTCCCTCTGAGAAGCGTACCAACCGAACTGTCTGAAAACGTGTATAGTGAGTCCAAAGTCATGGATTTGTTCAATGCTTTCATGTCAGAAAGTGAAAGAAGTCTTCTGTTTCTCAAGAGCCTGCAGCAAGTGAAGCTTTATGTCAACGTGCCTGAGCCAGGCCACTTAGTTGGGGTCAATCGAGGCAAAGAGAACAGTACAATGGAGGGTATAAATCTAGGTCAAAACACTGAATTCTTTAGTGTAGAAATTGACAATGAAAATGGTACACTGCTCCAGAGTAGAAGGGCTTTTATGAGCGAACTCAACAAACTCAAAAAGAAAGTGCCGGATCAATCGTTACATTGTCATTTTTATGTCACCGTGATGACAAAAAGGAGCAGAAAATCTGCCAAAGACGAAATATCAAAATCAAGATGGCTGATAGTGAATTACCTTAAAGGTGGAGAGATGTCTGATCGATTGAAAGGTTTGGTTCAAGATGAAACATTATCATATCACCCTCTTGTAGGGATAGCTGCGCCTATACATGAAAATGGAGTTTACAATTCAACCAACGGACACGTGTTCTGTTTCCAACCTCTGCCTCAAGAGCAGAGTAGTCTGACAGGTTTACCTGTGCATGTTAATGCATTCTTCGCATTGAGTCAGAACAGACGACATGTAAAATGGCCGTCTGATGATCAAGTTCATTTCCAAATGCACATAGATAAAGCAGTCGACTGGAATCTAGCTTTAGTATCCGAGGTTCTGCCAGAAGCATATGTCAAGCTGCACGAATGCATGGTTGAATTAAGTCAGATCAAAAGCAATCCAAAGCACCTGGTTCTTGCAGCTTACAGCGTCATACCTGATCTTCGATTGGTCAATGACAGATGGAAGGCCTTGGCTGAAGAATTTATCAAATTAGTGACGACAAAACAAATGTTGTTTACAGAAAACATGGGCGGTAAATGGCTTCACATTAGAGAAGCAGTAGTTACCTTATCTGAGGCTCATCTTAATGTTGATGAAAAACGATGTATGGATTCTGTCACTGCAATACTTAAAGCTGATAAGATGAACTTAGCACAGATACCAGATAGCGTCCTAGTAGCAGTAAAACATGTAAATTGTGCTGTGATAGAAGTATCACCAATCCGTTTTGCACAGCATTTAAACCAATCTGACACGTACAAAAAATTAATGCCTGAGGGGAAAGAGAACATTTTAGAGTACTTATGTTCAGATGCGAAGCTCAGTCATATTGCTGACTTAGAGCTGTTGCCGTTGCAGAACGGAACATTCACATCATTCAACAACGGACCGATCATCTTCCTAGAAAGGTTAGATGTTGTGGCCCTCTTCCCAGGGAAAGAAGAGATGTTTGTCTCGACCAGTATTCGTGAACGCAGCTACACCCTTTTGAGTACGCTCATCCAAAAAGGTAAGTCTGTATTTTTTGTTGAGCCCGTGTAAGTATCTCAACTTAGCGATTACAATATCAATACAAATTTGGGTGTATGTGTGTAAGTTTGTTTATCAGATTGACCATTTGTTAGGCTCTGCATTTGATTTTCGTTTGTTAATATCTTCTCTATTTCTTGCAGGATTTTCACCAAACTCCACCAGAATGTTCCTTATATGTGTCGTACATCATGTGCAGAATTTCAGGTCGCTTTGACCTACTTTTGATGAAATATAGGTGACATCCGATCTCCGCTTCTTGCTTCTTTCTCGCAGGATTTTCACCAAACTTCATCGCGATGCATCTAACATCATGTGCAAAATTTCGGTCGCTGTGACCTATATATCTCAACTGGTCTCCACTATTAGTTACTGGGTTTGTTTAACTGGCCCCCTACAGAAATATGTGGGATCAGTAAAATTCATAGGGGTCGAGGTGATAGCCGAGTCCCCCTATACATCTGACTGACCCCACATATTTCTGTAGGGGGTCAGTAACAAACCCAATAACTGCTTTATTGCATCGAGCACCTTTTTCAAGTCAAATGCCGATATTTAACCCATTTTAATGGAGCGTCACGACCGGTACAGTTTAAACACATTATTAAATTTACTTTATATTATGTTTGTTACTAACGCCGTAAAGAACTATTTGCAAATGATTTAAACTTTGAATCGGAATTGTAGTCCATATTGTTTTAGTGACCCTCTATGAAATCTACTGACCCACTATAGAATAATAGAGGGTCACCCACCATGTGACCGCTCTAATCCAATGAATTTCCTATGATTTTGTGCGAAGGTCCAATAATACGACCTGCATCCCCTATTTTTAATGACATTAATTAAATATTTAGTATGTAAGAAATGAATATCTCTTGGAATTGACATTAATGTTGGTCAAATAAAAAATCTGGACTACTTCACAATAGGGCTCCACATGTAGGCTGTGGTGTAACGTGAAGCAAGATATTTTAAAGAAAAAAATTATTTACCTTTTGTACAGAGTTAGAGTTCATTCCTCTTACTTTTTGAAAAACAACATGCTTAATAAGAAATGTTTGAGAATAATATATTAATAAAACTAGTTGCTACAGTAATGAAAGGATTATTGGCCAAGCACATTAGGTATGATTGCACTAGAGTCAATTAATTTCCATTTTGTTCTGGACCATCTTTAACACCTTTAAGGGATTTGTGTAAAGATTTCTAAACAGTGCTTAAAAAAAAAGTAATTCCTAATAAGTAAACAAGAAAGGTTAAAAAAATGAGGAAAAATAAACACAAATTCTGGTTTTGATAAAAAACAGATTTAAAAATAGATGAAAATAACTGTAGTAACCTAAACAAGTTATTTAAAAACAATACTTTGTCAAACTACACTTCTGACTGATAATCTCAGTTGCTTTGTTTGGAATGTTTTTCACATAATAGTCTTTTTGCCTGTATGGATAGCTTATTTTCGGTAGTCGTTATCCTTGCCAATCGCCACAAAAACTTAACGTTCCCCATTCCCCGTATTTCTTTAATTTACATTTGTATATTAATTTTGCTATTCAAACTTTCAAGACATATACGTCATGATAATAGTCATGTGACCAAATGTGTAAAGGTCAAGGTCATAGTCTCTGTTCAATGTCAATTTTAGCTCTACTGGCCAAAGTCTGTAGTCCATCCATTGTCCGTCCATTGTCCGTCCATCGTCTGTTAACCTTGCTTCGTTAAGACAATAGTGTCTTCATTTTTTTTATCCAATTTTTACCAAACTTTACCAGATTGTTAACGGGACACACGGCAATCTTGAAGTTTTTAAACTTTCGGCATCCAGTTAGTTTTTCTACATAACTTGCAATCATTAATATTAATTATAAGAATAGTGGAAAATTGTTATACACCCCCTCATCAAGAAAGTGAAGTGGGTGTTATATTGGTTTGTCCGGCAATGTAGTGTCCATTCCATAACTGGAATAGTTTTAATCCTATCTTGATGAAACTTGGACACTATGTTTGTGGCCAGAATAGCCCGCTTCAGTTCGATAACCAATGCTTTTGCTCAAGAAACACCGGAGTTATGGCCCTTGGATTGTTGAAAATTGACAAAACTGACAGTATCCGCTAAATAACTGGAGCAATTTTTATTCAATCTTGATGAAACTTGGACAGAATGTTTATGGCCACAATAGCTCGCTTAGGTTTGATAACCAATGCTATTGCTCAAGAAACACCGGAGTTAAGGCCCTTGAAAATTGACAACATTGACGGTGTCCACTCCATAACTGGACTAATTTTAATACAATCTTGATGAAACTTGTACACAATGTTTATGGCCACAATAGCTTGGTCAAGTTCGATAACCAACGCTATTGCTCAAGAAACACCAGAGTTATGGCCCTTTGATTTTTGAAAATTGATTTTTTTTGCAGTTTCCGCTCAATGACTTTAACATTTATAATCCGATCTTGATGAAACTTGGGAACATTGTTTATGGGCATATTATCTCGGTCATATTTGATAACCAGCAACATTGCACCCATGATGTTGGAGTTATGGCCATTTCATTTTTGAAAATTAATGATTTTAGGTTTCTGCTCAATAATTTTAACATTTATAATCTGATCTTGATGAAACTTGAGGATAATATTTATGGGCATAATATCTCAGTCAAGTTAGATAATTAGCCACATCTCACCTATAATGCAGTGTTATGGCCCTTTGATTTTTTGAAAATTTACGATTTTATCGGTTCCCATTCAATAACTTTAACATTTATAATCCAATCAAGGGTGAAACTTGGGGATAGTGTTTATGCACATAATATCTCATTCAAGTTTGATAACCAGTCAAATATTATGCCAGAGTAATGGCCCTATGAGTTTTGAGAATTGCCATTTTTTGCGGTTTCCGCTCAATAACTTTAACATTTGTAATCCGATATTGATGAAACTTAGGGCATAGTAAGTTAAATTGTACATGTCGATGATGGTCATATACATATGAATTCAATTTGTATGATGGGCGTATATTATGCCACTTTGTCCGTCATCCATCGTCGTCCATCACACTTTAACCAGCAACTTAACCTTGGCCATAACTTGAAAAGCATGTGACCTGTGTCCATGAAGCTTCACACACATCTTCATCTTAACCCAAGGAATGTTGTTACACATGTCCAAAAACTCCGACTTTCATTTTGTCAAGAGTTATGCCCCCTTTCATAAAACTTTAACCTGCAACCTAACCAAGTGCATAACTGGCCATAACTTAAGAAGTATTTGAACTATGTTCATGAACCTTCACACACATATTTGATAATAAGAGTAGGGCACGGTTCCCGGATTCCTATATATCCTTCCCCTCTCTTTGGGGCGGCTCTAAATAACCTATACTGTGTTGATGATGCCATTAAACAACATTCAATTCAATTGAGTTCACACACACATTTATCTTACCACACAAAATATTGTTCATGACCAATAACTCTTGACTTACATTTCAGCAGAGTTATGCTCCTTTTCATAAAACTTTAACCTGCAACACAACCAAAACCATAACTGACCATAACTTGATATGTTCATGAAACTTCACACACATTTTCATCTTAACCAAAGGAATGTCGTTACAATAACCCTGACTTTTATTTTGGCTGAGTTATGCCCCTTTTCTTAAAACATTAACCTGCAACCTAACCTAGCTCATAACTTAGCAAAATATTGACATTATGGTCATGAAACATTATACAGTTTTTCCTTTTCAATTATCCAATGCAGATTTATGCCCCTTTTCATAAATTTCAACACTTAAAAGTAAAAACTGCTCTATAATTCATCAAGGATTGTTACCACTGTCTTCAAACTTTATAATTAAGGTTGTACTTGCTGCAATAAGCACACGGCAGGCGACACAAGTGTTCTAGTTCTTAAATATGCTTTATTTTACCTCGTTAAGACAATAAGGCCTTCATTTTTCATCTGGTCTTTACTAAACATTACCAGATCATTAATATAAATGAAAGCTTGAAAATGTTTGAAAACAAGCTAGATCGTATTACTAACAACAGAGTTGTGGCCCTTGATTGATTGAAAAATGTTTATTATTTTGCTTTGTTAAATCTGTACTACTTCATTTTCATCTTCTCTTTACTGATCTTGTTTAGAATGTTAAGATGTTAATAAGGGGTTTGGGCCTTCATTTTTCATCTGATATTTAGCAAACTTGGCCAGGTTGTGTATTATCAACAAAAGCTCGAACAAGGTTGACCATTATTAAAGTTTGAGTTATGCGCCTTGATTTTCTTACATATGATTTATTTTTACCAAGTTAAGATGATAAGGCCTTTATTTTTAGTACAGTTTGGCCAGCAGACCTTATGGGATGCCGAGTTTTCCGTCGTCCGTCCGTCGTCCGTTGTCCGTCGTACGTCGTTAAATTTTGTCTTGTTAAGACGATAGGGCCTTCATTTTTCATCCAATCTTTACCAAACTTTAACAGGTTGTTAATATCAATGAAAGCTTGGACAAGTTCGAAAACCAGCCATATCGGACCAGTAACAGCGGAGTTATGGCCCTTGATTTAATTAAAAATGCTATATTTTTCCTCGTTAAGACAATAGGGGCTTCATTGTTCATCTGATCTTTACCAAACTTTATGAGATTGTTAATGTCAATGAAAGCTCGGTCAAGTTCGAAAACCATTCATATCGGACCAGTAACAGCGGAGTTATGGCCCTTGATTTTGTTAAAAATGCTATAATTTGCCTCGTCATACGATAGGGCCAGATCGGACCAGTAACAGCGGAGTTACGGCCCTTGATTTTGTTAAAAATGCTATAATTTGCCTCGTCATACGATAGGGCCTTCATTTTCCATCTTATGACTTTCTTTTTTTTATTTTTGTATTTCATTTTTTATTTTTTTAATAATTTTTTTTTATTTTTTTAATTTTTTTTAGCACTATGTTGGACCAGTCAGACCAGTAACAGAGGAGTTATGGCTCTTGATTTAGTTTAAAATGCTATATTTTGCCTCGTTGATACGGTAGGGCTTTCATTTTCCATCTGATCTTTATCAAACTTTACCAGATTCTTTAGTTATGGCCCTTGATTTAGTTAAACGTAAATGGCAGGCTCTCGCTTCATTGATGTTATAAGAGCTATGTTAGCCAGTAGAGTGTCCACAGGCCCTCTTGGGCCTCTTGTTTGTCTGATCTTTACCAGATAGTTAATATAAATGAAAGCTTTATAGCTCCCCCACCCCTGACAATTGTAGGGGCTGCTTGGACTTCAAACATGCCTCCTCCAAACATGGCCACAAAAAAACTTGTATTGTTTAAAGGGACACACGGCAATCTTTATTTTTTTAAAACTCACAGCGTCCCGATAGTTTTTCTGCATAACTTGCATTTGTTCAGTCATTAATATTAATTATAATAATAGTATTTAGCAATTTGTTTTTGCATATTGTTAATTTTTGATATTATTGCACCAATAATATATTAAAACTTGTAGTATAATAAGACGAAATAGTGAATACTTAAAATTTGATTTATTTAAATGTAACCAGGGTAAAAGTAAAAAAGATACTGGATATATAAATCGAGACACCAACTCAAGATTGCCGTGTGTCCCTTTAATGATAAACAAACACTTCCCCTTCAAATAATGACAAATCTCTAAAAAAAACATATGATACCATTCCAATATCTAGCTGTTCAGATCTTCAGGAGAGCGTTTCAAGGTCATGGACCTCTTGTTTTTGAAGTTGTCTTGGTCATAAAAATAATAGTGACAAATGCAAAACTTATAACCATGTCATTCTAGAACCAGCAGAGTTATGGCCCTTGATTTTATATTGCTCTCTCTCTTTACATCATGTTTAAACAAGTATTATTAACAAAGTAGCTGTCCCGCCATCAACAGGCAAATATTACAAGAGATGTACACCATTTCAGTGCTCAAGAAATAGGATAGCCCGACGCCCGGGGCTCCTCGAAATCCATTCCGGGCCTGTCTCATTTTGCAGACGAGGAGCCCGTCGGGCCTGTCTAAAAAAAAACAAAAAAACAAAAACAAAAAAACCCCAAAAAAACAGTTTTACTGGATCTCAAGCTCAAGTTCCTCAAGACAAAATACTCCCATGTGTATTGTGAACTGTGAAAACACTTGCAATAAAGTATTTAAAATATGTTATACACACATTGAAACAATAAGAAGTTTGAATATTTTGCCTGGCTTCGTGTCGGCAGTTTGTCACAACTTTGAGGTCGACAATTGTCGACATAAAACTCATTATTCTGCTATAAGGGTTGTGTTTTCTTTCCTTTGTGATAAGAAATACCGTTTTTGTCATTAAAAACACACTAATGCATGAAAAAAAATTCGTTATTGATGGTATTTCGATTGAATGTTTGTGAAATGTTCGAGCCGTAAAAGTGCGGTGTCATAGTAGTTCGGATGGTACATAATTTCGGATATATTATTATTATTTATTTTTTTTATTTTTTTTACATAATCAAATAAGAAAAACTGTTCTTTACAAATGCATGCTGGTGGAAAGAAAAATATATATACTTTTTATGTATAAATACAGATATAAAGTATATTTCTATTCATTATTTAAGGAATCCTACTTTTAAATGAATTCTAGTCTAGGCTCCTAATTCTTTACTTGGAGAAAGTGGTGACAAAAAGAAAAAATATAGCCAGAGGAGGCTCTGATAGTCTCATAAAACCTGATTAAAAATTTGGCTCCAAGTTTAGCTCCAGTTTCACAAAGTAGGCTCTGATTATTATCGTTTGGCAAAAGTGCTAGTACTCTCCTTTGCATTAGTTATAAATTACTATGTAATATTCTATTCTAACATATTTTAAACGAAATGGTAAATAAGTCCGCTGACCAGGGAGCATAAAGTGGTAGCAAAAAGAAAAATATAGTCAGAGGAGGTTCTGAGCTTGATTAATACATACGTAACAAAATTAATGTGTGCTATAAAAGTGAATAAAGACAAATTTCCAATAAGAAAAAAATATTGGACCTTTCCATTTTAAATCAGGGCCTGTCCATTTCAAATCAGGGCCTGTCCATTTCAAATCGGGGCCTGTCCATTTTCAGAAGCAACAAGCCCTGGGCCTGTCTCTTAAAATAATTTTCTTTGAGCACTGCATTTCTAAACCCTAATAACGACGAGGTATATATATATAGAGGATATTTGTTGGTTTGGAGTGAATATAAGATTTATTTTCATCGAGAAGTGAGAAAACATATTTTTACGAGTGCTTTCCAAACCAACAATAAAGCACTCGTGAAAATATAAGTTTTCTCACTTCTCAATGAAAATAAATCCTATATTCACTCCATACCAACAAATATTCTATTTATTATATACTTATTGTCAGGCAACACTACCAAACTGTTTCAAACAGAAAACACCGTTCCGACAGTTTCCCTTTAACGTATTCGCGGATAAATATAGTAACGACAGCGCGTGAGGCAACAGCATTTTTTTCACCATTTTGGGAATGGGTCCGTGGCCGGTCAAATTGGGAAAAAACACGCGATTTTTTTCAGAATTGGGAAAAAGCGCGCGGTTTTTTTCAGAATTGGGAAAAATGTTGTTTTTGTATTTTGTGAAATATTACCATATTTATTGATGATTTACATAATAAAATATTATCACAACTGTAATGTTTCAAGTTTTTATTGTACGTACTTCACTGTGTTGTTGCAGAATAATTTCCCTGTTTTTGTTGTCCCTGAAAATGTTAACAATGCTGTTAAGTTCATTGTCATTTAGGGTTGCACTAGATTCTCTGCATATTCTCATGTTTCCTGGCCCAGACGATTTCTGTTATTCGTCCGTTATTTAGTATTAACCCATCGCTCACTGAGGCGCTTGTTACATAGTAGAATATACTAGCGGTAAAGCGTTTCGATAACATACAAGCGGTAAAGCATATTCTGCAACGCATAAACAACATGGCGTCTGAATATCAGGTGCGCGTTCGGTTACTATGCCCACGAACGTGTCTGGTTACTTTTGATACGACTTACCTAGGGAATTTGACCTCTATACTACATAAACCAGTCACATTTTTGGCGCACTCGACTATTTAGAGACGCTGATCGATTAAACCGGGATGCTGTCAAATCTCGCGAAGAAAACACCGTAGACGCCGAAATATTTTGCAATTTTTGGAAGAAAAATCTGGAATTGGGAATTTTCTTTACTCAAAATTGGGAGAAATGCTATTTTTTGGCGATTGGGAACGGGTCCGTTTACCGGACCCATCCAAAGAAGGAAAAAAAACGCTGGGCGATCTATATATATTTAGTGCGCATGCATAGAATACAGTTCTAAACTTTGACATGAATTATGACTATTATAAGCAAATGTAGAAAAAATTAGTTCCATTTTTTCCAGCAGTGAGAATATAAGTTCTTATATTCTCACTGTGAAAATATATCTAAACATACAATCCACTATTTCACTGGGAAGTATATTATAATAAATAAATGGCTTTAACGAGCCAGGCCAAACCCCAATGCTGAAGCATCTAATTAAAGAGTTACCAACTCGTAATTCATTTTACAAATATTCAGTCACGTGTATTTTAAAAACCCACGATTAAACCTTTACTTTTAATACATTATTTTATGACCTGAACACCTGGATAGAGTTTTGATAAACATTTTTTTAGTGAAATTTTGCTATTATTTGGCTGGTTAGTTTCTTTAACTTTCTGGACATATTAAAATGGTAAAAACTCTTTAAAAAATAACTACATGTAGCTATACAGTCAACTATGTTTATTTGCCTTGCATGCTCATTCATGGTTGGCGCCTTATAACCTTTCTTTTGGTTGTGCCATGTAAAACCCAGCTCAGTTCCAATTTAATTATTTGCATAACCTATTTGTCAATGCAAAATATCACATGTGGAGTATTCTTATATGCGGAGACAAACAAAATGCACTCAACAAGGGCATGAAAACTTAGAATTGTTCATGTGTCATACAATCTGTTGATACAGTTTATAAAAATGTATTCTCGCAAAGGAATCAAATTACTGCAAACATATGCCACTTTAAAAAGGTGAATGTTGTAATATGGCGGCATATGACGCAAGCAGACTTGAGTCGCCTGTCAAGTGTCAAATTTTACCAGTTGGAAATATTACCGCAGGAACATACATGTACTTGCAAAGCCAATTAGACAATATGTATATAGGGAAAATGTATTTTTTGCTTAAAATTTTCGCCATTTTTAGTATGTAAATAAGCCTAATTGCAATTACCCAAATGTTTTCACATGTCAAGGAATATAAATGGTTTTGCGCTTCAGAATCTTATGCAAATAAGCCAAATATTTGATTATCTGGTATGTGAATAAACGGATTCAACTGCATCTGTTGTCTTGTCCATATTTGACATACATTATAAATATTTGATTAATGTATTTCAGGCAGCTACCAGATTAGAAGTCTAGACAGCGACTCCGTGGTTGACTTGATCAAGCGCACAATTGAATACAATTTCGGAAATGTGCATGTAGTCAAGGTAGGCACTGCACAGAATACAGAGTGGAGGAAATGGATCACAGGTATTTGGGAATACATTGAAAAAACATTTGTCAGAGAAGTGAGCAAATTTTGTGACCTCCCACTGTTCCCAGTTACTTCCAAAGCAAAATGGAATAACGCCAAATCCTTTCAATTGCACCTGCTGTCTGATCTGCTTCTTCTAAAGAAACACGATTCTACCAAGTTAAACAACGACGTCTGTAAGTCATTTGAGCATCTCTCTGTAACTATAGTCCAACACATTCCAGAAGTGATCAAACCTGACCTGGTACAGTCATATCTCCATGATGGATCCAGTGAGAGCATCATGCGAGTTCTTGAACGCATAGATGATTCCAGCATCAACGTGTACAATGAACAATCAACGCATACTCAGCGAGATGCATTTACATTGTTTTTATCCAGTAAATTGAATTGTGATCTGACGAAAAGAGCACAGCAGTTGCTATGCAAACTGCTTCTGTTTAAAGAGTACACAGCGATTGAATCGGAACCAAGATGGGTATCACTTGACGAAAATGGATTGGTATTTGATGAGAGCGAATTCCCTATCCGCTTTCCAAGATCCACATTAAGGACCAATTCGTCTCGGAAAAAATTGTTTGCTATGAATTTAGGGGGCAAACCTTACACCCAGTCTGAAATGGTATTGGACACAATGAGACAGATTGACACATACACACAGTATGAAGTGAAGCTATTTATGTATTGGTTCCTGAAGAAACGACTGTACCTGGAAAACACAGAAGCAATTGAGTTGGCGAAACATGTAAGGTTTCTAGAAGCTGAGGATAATCAGATGCACAAAGCAAATGAAATGTTCGATCTGTCAGATATCTTAGTCCTGAACCTTTTCCGGGGTGAAAATGTGCTCCCTTCGGATATTTTATTACATGCTGGGAAAGAGGAGTATCTTCCTGGACTCCGATCACTTGGCCTGAAAAGGAGAGAAGATATCACAGTTGCCGACATTGAAACTACTTGTCGTATAATTCATGAGATGTCAACAGGAGCTAGAAATCTCGACAAATTGAAAGCGAAAGCTCTTCTGGAACTACTCAGTGGAAATCTTCCTTTATTGAGACAGTGTCACCTAGTGGACTTAAGATGCATACTCGTGGAACAAGAAAGGATAGAATCATACCCCGCAAATCTACCGTTCTATAACAAAGATGCAGGTATTTCACTGTGTGTTCCTTCTGAACTTAGATCGTCGGAGTATGCCAATTTGATTGGCTCTGCTGCTCCAGTGATTGATTGCCAGTCAATAAGAGGAATTGCAGAACATTTTGGCTGGTTGGCAGCTCCAGAAGTAAGCTCTGTTGTTAGACACATGTCAGTTGTAATTGAGACCTATAAAAGTGAACACAAGTCGTCGCTTTTGCCAGTCATCACCCACATTTATGAATGGCTTTCTGACAGCAAAAGATGCAATATTGTGGAGGTTAAATCTACATTAGAAAATCTGTTGGGAACTCAGAATATAGGCTATATTTGGTCTGGTGATGGATTTGTATCTACAGATCAGGTATTTGTAGAGTGTAGCACAAATGATATTGATCTACGGCCGTTTTTTAATATCCTTCCTGCAGAACTACAGCACCTGAAATATTTCTTCATAGATCTTGGATGTGTTAGAACCATAACTATGGATACTTATATAGAAACCATCGAACGGATCAAAAATACAAGCCTGCAAATACCAACATCAAAAATGAGACAAATGGTAATAAACGTCCTTACAAAACTGAAGGATGATTTTTCCAGTTCTGTTTTGGAATCAGATAAAACCATTTATATTCCAATACACACTGGAGATGACAAGACATTGACGATGAGGCCAGCTAAACAGTGCACATATTGCGATGCTCAATGGTTGAAAGACGTCGATTATGTGGAAGCAGATGATGGGATAATCTATGTCCATGGCGATGTATCCAACGCCACAGCAGAAGCTCTTGGTGTTCCATCACTTACACAACAGGTTCTTTCAGATGCAGACGCGCTAGAAGGATGGGGTCAAAAGGAGCCACTGACCCGCAGGTTAAATAGCATTTTGAAGGAAGGCTACGTTGACGGATTTTCCGTTCCAAAGGAATTGTTTCAAAATGCTGATGATGCAGGCGCTTCCAAACTGTGGATACTGTACGATGAGCGAGAGAACATGGATGCCCGAGAAAAACTTCTGAGTGATGGAATGGCAGAGTGCCAAGGTCCGGCCTTGTGGGTATACAATGACGCAGAATTCACAGATGAGGATTTGGAAAACATCACCCGATTAAACGGTGCTACAAAAGAAGCCGATTGCAGCAAGATTGGGAAATTCGGTCTTGGATTTTGTGCTGTATACAACATAACAGACGTGCCAAGCTTTGTTTCAGGAGAAAGCGTTGTGATTTTTGATCCACACACAACATTTCTAGGGAAAGCCCTTCCGGCTGGAAATAGTCCAGGATTAAAGCTCAATCTTCGTAAGATGAAAAATCTTAGAATGATGAGAAAGATCAGCAACCAATTCAAGCCATACGAAAACGTTTTTGGATGTAAAATAATGGCAGCATCTGAGCCGTATTTCAAAGGAACGTTGTTTCGATTTCCATTGCGAACAAAATGTAGTGAAATAAGCGATGTCGTGTACACTCCAGCAGAAGTGAAAGGTCTATTGAACAAGATAGTTGACATGTCGGCTAACATGCTTATTTTTAATCAGAACGTGACGGACCTTCGACTGTTTCATTTGCCCCAAAATGAAAGTGATCCATCAAAGTTGACATTATTGTTCAAGGTGAATAAAACGGCACAGCGACTTCTAGATATTGACTCGAGATTTTCTTATGGTCACTCGCTTCTAAAGGAAGCCACCACCAGGAAACAAGGAATGAAACTGAAAAACAATCCTATTCGGGTTATAGATGAAGTAACGATAACTACAGAACACATTTCCTATGATATGAAAGAAAACCAAACTTGGTTGGTGTCCTGGGCAACAGGTACAGATTGCAAATCATTAGAACTGATGGATGCAGAATCTGGAGCACTTCCGCTTGGTGCAATTGCAGTTCCTGTTTTGAAAACTGAAACTGATGCTTGCAACAGTTATAGTCCCATTTCTATCAGTCACCTGCCTCAAGGTTTCTATACGACAAGTCACTTGTTCTTCTTCATGCCACTACCTTTGACACATGCTTTCCCGTTTCATATCAACTGCCCATTTGCTGTATCATCCGACCGACGGCAACTACGCGCAACAACTGAGGATGACAAAAGTACCAGAATGAAGGAATGGAATGAGAGTTTGCTGAGTGACAGCGCTGTTATGGCCTTACTTTATATGTTGGAAAACATGAGCACACTGGCTGTGGCTTCCAAATTCTATGAGTTATGGCCAGAACAGGAAGAAGCACCTTTATTAAGGTGTGTCCCAGAATCCTTCTACAGACATGTATTACGTTCAAGCTCCTTTCGTGTTTTCGAAAGTCGTGGTTCCTGGTATGATATTTCCAGTTGCATATTTCTGGATCCAGAGTTAAGGAAAATACATGGTGTCGGAGATATCGCATTCTCTGTATTGCAGCTTTTTTCATCCGATAAAATAGCAATAGATATTCCCGAAAAGTATTACAAGCTTCTTGTACAAGCAGACATTTCAGTCATAAAGCAGAAGACAATATCATCAAAAGAGCTTTTAATAAACTACTTCTTTCCAAATTTGTCACTACTGGGACAAGATAAGGGAACAGTGCAATGCAGGAATGGCCTTCTTAAATATGCCATTTGTCAGGCAATTCCTGAAGTGGATAAATGGTTGAAAAACACTGAATGTATTCCAACTAAACCACATGAAGCACTTCATATGCCGTCACAGTTAATACAGGAGGATTCCGATGTTGCTTGTTTGTATGCCAAATCAGATGGCCGTTTTCCCACATCAGGGTTTGATGACATTGAAGCAAGCGAGAGACTTCGAAATTTAGGGATGCGCCATAACATTTTGGAAGATAATGATGTGTTGGAACGAACACGATCATTGGAACAGCTCAATCGGAAATGTTTGACATGTGCCTTGGAAAGATGCAATCATCTTCTGTTATATTTGAGTAGGAATATGTCTAGTCATGAGAAAATGATTGATGACCTGAGGTCTATTCCATTCTTGCCGGTGATGGGAAAACCGAAGGAATGGCCATTTCTTTGGGAAGCAGATAACTCAGTGTATGCCTGCCGAAAAGATTGTAAAGGGAAGTCATGCAAGGCACATAGGAAAGATAGTGTAGAGCAATACAGCTTTGAGAGACCTTCAAAACTGTATCATAGTACCTGCCAAAATCTGGTTGGTTGTTTGTTTTTGCTTCTGGACAAACGTGCGAGTACTTGCATTTTACCAGCTTTAGCCAGTGCATGTCGAGAACTTCTAAAGAGACTTGGTGTAAATGGCATTCCAAACGATAGCATTGATGAAATGGTAGTCTCAACACAATTGGTAACCCTAGCAAGCACATACTCATCTGAAAAGTCTATGCCCAGGCAAATATTGAAAGATATATACAAACATTTGAATCAACTTTGTCGAAATGAAGATTCAGCAGCAAAGGTTTCAGAAATGCTTAAAAGCAGATGCATTGTTTGGGTGTCGGACAAATTTGTTCTACCAAGTGATGTCTCGTTCAGTCAGGACTGTGTCCCTTATCTTTATGGACTACGACTTCAAAATACTGGGATGCTGCATTGTGACAATTTGTGTAAAGCGTTAGCCATACAAAATGTGTTTCAACCAAAACGCATTGCTCTTCTTTTGCAAGAGCTGTTTAACCAATATGGAACTGAACCCCTCCAAAAGAGTGACTTAGATACAAGTATCAACCTTTTAACGATACTACACACAAACATGAAGAACGCAGGCATAGGAAAGGACATTTTACTTGATCCTGAGGTGATGGCTATTTATGCCCCTGATGATCATAACAGGTTGCAAGACACCACAAAAATGTGCTTTAATGACTACATTCCACTTCCAGCTGGCACAACTCAGATTTTTGTACATGAAGGGGTGTCCATTGAAGTCGCTAAAGCTCTTGGTGTGAAGCCAAAGTTATTACAAAACCTGGAAGACACTGCAGATGATATCATAGATTTCTATCAAGATGAACCGCTTGTCACAAGGCTTCGGGGTTTGTTGGAGGGCTATCGGTGTGATTCTGGGGTTTTCAAAGAGCTGCTGCAGAATGCAGATGATGCAGGTGCTACGGAGATACATTTTTTGAATGATACAACAACCCATGGAACAAACAATTTACCGGATGAAAGTATGCAACCTCTCCAAGGACCTGCTCTCTGTGTATTTGATAACAGTGGGTTTACACAAAAAGATCTGGAAGGCATTCAGAGGCTGGGTAAGGGCAGTAAAAGTGATGATCCGTCAAAAACTGGTCAATTTGGTGTGGGATTTAACGCAGTTTACAACTTGACAGACACACCTTCCTTCCTTACAAGAGGAGATGATATTGAGAATGGAGAAACCATGTGTTTGTTTGATCCAATGGCAAAATATGTCCCACAAACGAAGAAAGATAAACCTGGAAAACGATACAAAAACTTGAACATTCTTCGGGCACAATATAGCGATGTACTTGAAGGATACCACGAAAAGCATTTCTTCAGAGATGGAAGTGGCACAGTGTTCAGATTTCCATTACGAAATACAGTCATGGCAGAAAAATCAGAAATCAAGAACGACTGCATTAATTCAGATATGATAGCTGAAATGCTAAAAGAGTTAGGCGATGAACTACCTGAAATGCTTGTGTTTTTAAAGAACTTAAACAAGGTTACTATATCAACATACACCAATTTTACATTTGTTGAAAACTATAGTGTTCAGCTGGAGCTGTCACAAGTAGATGATCAAAAAAGAAGGGAATACTTTGAGCATCACAAGACCCTATGTTTGGACTTCAAAACCAACAGAAGCTCCAGTTTCCAACAACAGCAAAACATTGTCGACTATGAAATGTCTGTCATAGGAAAACATCAACTAATGAAAAAGTACCTTGTTGTTCAAAGTGTTGGATACAAGGACATGTATTCGGTGCCCAAAATAGTAAAACAAAATGTTGACAATGGGCAACTGGGACTGTTACCGCAGGGTGGTGTGGCTTTACTTCTTTCTGAATCGGGTTCTCTAGAGCAAAACACTAAAACAAAAAAAGCTAAAGCATTTTGTTTTCTGCCATTGCCAGTTGAGACTGGTTTACCAGTCCATGTACATGGGCATTTTGCTCTGGATCATGAAACCAGACGAAATCTTTGGAAATCTGATAAGGAAACAGAGTGTCACAAAACGCAATGGAACCTGTCATTAATTAGTAATGTGATAGCACCTGCATACATATTGCTGCTTAACAGGATGAAATTAACACTTTTGGGAAGATATGAAATGAGAGATTCACCCGCTGCTGAGATTTATGCGGCATTGAACATATTCGAAGATACCTTCCCATCTGAGAGAACCATCTCTGATTTCTACTGGAGGCACCTCTTAAAATGTGTGTACCAAAGCCTTGTTAATGACAACATTGCTTTCTTGCCAATTATACAGCATAATGGAAGCTTTTCTGCACAATTATCATGGACTTCCTTACAAATTCCTGGTTACTTATATCAAGCACTTCACAACCCAGACACTGGTGTTGAAAATTGCCTGAACAACGTTCTTCGAAATATAGGCATGAGAATCGTGTCTGTTTCAGCTGGAATTCAGAAATCCATGGAAGTTGCTGATGTTGCTATAGAAACACTAAATCAGAGACATGTGATTGATTATCTGTGCTCATATGACAAAGACATGATCGACAAATGCAGTGTCGAAATAGATTGTGACGTAAATCGGACGACGTTTGGATCTGTGTACAATGTACAACAAGTCATGCAGTACTGTCTTCATGATGACAAATACTTTTTGGAAAACATTTTGCAAATACCTTTGTTTGTAACACAAGATGGGAACCTGAGAAAACTTGAAACGACAAAACCGATTTTTGTCACTTTGTACAATGACCTTTTCCCAAGAGAATTCAATGATTGCTTCTTGCATAGGTGCTTAATTTCTCTGCTCAAATACACTAAAAGCTCCAAAAATGGGTTGAAAGTATTTACCTTGAATGATTTTGCTTTTCTTTTGGAAAGATCAGCATCAGGTTATCTACAGAACAAAAGTGTTATAGATTGGGATCAACGAAAGCCTCCAGCCGCATGGATAAAAAGGGTTTGGAAGTTTTTCTGGGAGCAAATACCAACATCACAGCACAAGGATACAGTCGGTAAAGTAGGAAATTACAATTTAGATCTGTTAAGTAAATGGGCACTTCTACCAGTTGTAGAAAACTTGCTCAGTGCTCCAAAACCTCGTGTCCATGTGGTAACTGTCAAAGAAAGGGAATTCATCTTAGATCTGGATAGCTTTAATGGGAAGACAAAAGAAGCATTGTGGAAGATGTGTGAAGCACGACTGAACGCGGCTTGTTTTTACAACAGCCAGCATCCAAAAGATGAAGACGTTAAGGTGTATTTAGACATGTTGAAGATAATACCAAACAACAAGCAACCAAACAGGGTTCTGAATTGTCTTTACTTAAATGCAGACAAATGCAGTAGTCAAACTGCAACACTGAAAAATGAAGAAGGGTCAGCCGTCCTGCGATATCTAACTGACAATTTAGATACAATATTAAAGACAGACCCTGGTAAAGGTTTCACGACAAAAATGCAAATCAGAAAACTTCCAATTTTCATAGCGCATTATGACAAAAGAGTTGCATTGTCTTCTTATGCACGGGTCTTCATTGTCCCCATAAATGTGCCGAAAGATGGTCTAGAAAACCTGTCCACTCATACTAGTACTGTACTACTTAAGGATGGCCTTATAGAAGAAAATATGCGCAAGCTTTTAGCTATAACAGTATTATCGTTTGTGGATGTTTATAAAGACTACATCATTCCAGCAGAGATGCATATGGACAGAAGTTCATTCTATAGACATGTCGGGTTCATAATGACTTTGATTCAGAACAAACAGTTGCCAAACAAAGAAAAGGACAAGTTGCTGTCTTGTTTATCAGATGTAGCATTTGTAGAAGTGTCCACTGGAAGAAGCAAAGTGAAGGATTTGTTTAATCCAAACAACAAGGTATTCAAAGCCATGTGTAAGAAAACAGAACTTTTGCCAAGAGAGTTATGTCAAGAGGATTTCATTGCATTCTTTAGGTTACTGGGTCTTCAAGACAAAGTCACAATGGCATTGTTTGTCCGTTTTGCTACAGAAATAGCTGAAGAAGGTCAACAAAGCGGATTGTCCAGGGATATAATTCTGAGATCTAAACTTGTGGTTTCCCAGTTAATAAATATACCAGATACATTTCTGGAAGAAGAAGCATTTGATAAAATAAACTGCATACACTTCATAGTTCCAAGAAAGGCTGGTGACCATCTTTCTCAGATCCATATGCAGCACAACTGCAGTGAGCTCATTTGCTTTGCAGATTCAGTTCTGCATGACCAGATTGACGTCTGCTGGACGAGTACAAATATTCTTCCAAATTGGGCATGTCCACAACCACATATGTACAATGGATCTGAGACGCTTAAAGAGAAGTTTATACAGAAGTTAAAAATCCGCAAGCGTCCAATGTTTGAAACTTTTGTAAACCATTGCAAAAATGTCTGTAATTCTCTGCTGCAAGAGAACACCATTTTGAAACTCAAAAGTGATACAGCATTTGCATCAAATGTACAACAAGTAATGGAGTGTGTCTATAAGGCGATCAAAGAATTTAATACCAATGGTGAAATTGATACTGGAATTGTGTCACAACTGGAGACTACACCAATAATCTATTTTCCAGAAGAAAGGGTTATGCTTGCAGCGCATTGCGCTGTCAATAACTGTCAGGAACATGAAGAGATACCACCATATGTAAAGAGGTCACCACAGCTTTATGGACAATATTTTGCTGAATTCGTTATTCTTGGCGCCTCAAAGGAACCTAGCTGCAAAACATATGCTAGAGTTTTGCAAACCTTGAAACAACATTGTGGTGATAGTAAATTATTACCCCCAGAGGAACATGATACGAAACTTGCAATTTTGAACTTGCTTACTCAACTTGAAAAGCAGTGCACAGCAAATTTGGGACCTCAAGTAAGTCCATTGTTCCTCCTGAATAGTGACGGTCTCATTCAGGATGCAAAGCATGTTGTCATTTGCGATAATATGTACCTCAAGAGAAGACTGGGAAGCAATGCCAAAGTGAACTTCTTTGTCGGCTTTGACAAACTCAAGCCAATGGCACCGACACAAATTCGTGAAGAGGAATACATTGAGAGGTTGAAGAAACTTCCAGATCAGTGCAGACCGGTGATGCTGACTGAAATTGTAGGTGAGAAGATTGAAGCTAGTGGCTTTGAACAAACCAGTGTTCGTTTGTCACGAGATCTGATGGAATTTTTACATGGTAAACCATTTATAGGTGGTATCATCAGGTTAGCAAAACACTCGCTGAAAATGGCAAACTTCCCTTGGAATACGGATATCGAAATAATAGTTACATCTAAAATGAGGGATATAACTGTGAGGCAAGTTCTGGGAATGAAAACAATTCTTACTTTGAGGACATTTGAAAATGGTTCATTTGGTCCATATCAAGCGGTAGAGAACACAAGTGAACAAAAGGCATTTTTAATTGACGAGACTGAATTGTGTACTCTGTACTTTGATACAGGAAAAAAAGATTGGTTAGATGACTTTAAGAATGGTTTGGCAGTCCACATTAACAAATGTGTCAATTCATGTTTAAAAGATCGAGAACTGTTCTTGTTGCTAAACATCATGAATCTAAGAGACAGGCCAGAAAAAATTGCGGAGGTTCTTGACCAGCACAATATTGTCCAGAACAATATGGAAAGTGAGGACACAACCCCATGTCCAAATCCTGGGACATTTGTTCCTTTGAAGTTACATCCTTTTCTGGATAATGGGTATGGGTTAATACACGAGCATGACTATAAGTTTATGGCATATGAGTTGGAAGACCCTGCCATTGAAGACAAAAAGATGGATGCACCACCTACATATATTTTCTGCAAAATAATTCGGCAAGTTGAACCTATTAGCAGTTTTCCCATTTTTCAAAACTACGAAGTCGATGTTGGAGAAGAAAGTTTTATCATAATTCCAGCATATAAGCTATACAAGTTTATTAGAAAGAAAGGGTTATCCATAGATAGAGATTTGGTCGTATTTGACAAATCACGTTCGGCAGATGACACACCCTCAAAAGAACCCAAGAAGACTCAACCACCTGCAAAAGAACAGGAGAAGTCAATGAAAGAAGTAAAAAAGGAAATTCGAGATCTATTGACAGAAGCGTGGAAAAAAGATGAAGTAGCAAGACGTCACATTGTAAAAAGGCTTATGCTTAAATGGCATCCTGATAAAAATCCTGACAAAATTGACTTCTGTACAAAAGTATTTCAGTACATCCAACATTGCTTGCAGCAACTTAAAAAGGGAAACAAACTTAAAGATGACAGCGATAGTGAGGACGTTGATAGTGGAAAACCTAGCAGAAGAGGTAGAAAAGAACGTCCAGATGACAGCAAAGGAGATCGTAAGAAAGGACGTAGCAGAAGAAAGGAAGGTAGCAAAGATAGTCATAACAGTGGAAGTCATAGCAGTGAAGAAAATAATAGTGATGATGAGTCATGGTTTAACTATTTCGAAAATATGAGAAGGCGCCGAGAAAAATACTACAGAAGGACCAACCCAGGATTCCCTGGATCCGATTTCGATGAGGACATGGAACAGGGGGAGGAGCCATATCATTACTACCAAGAAGCTGGACGTTGGCAAAGACAGGCAAAGTCAGACTTAAAACATGCGAGGGATTCCTTGTCAGAAATGTCTGATCCATCATACAACTGGGTCTGCTACATTTATTGCAAGGTAATGTTAACTTCTGGAATGTTTTATTTTAAAACATTTCAGTTTTGCATTGTGACTATTGGTGATACTTTCTTTAAAAGGACACATTAAAAATCTATTTAGTTTTTAGAGTAATAATTAATAGCTACAAGGTTTTCTACGAGAAAGGTTGCTCATATCTGTTTAATAATAATAGTATCTTGATTACTGGAGTAGAATAAGTATGTTCGAAGCGATGTACAAGCAGATCCGGAATTACACATTTTCATTCACTTATCTCTGGCGGCCACAGTCAAAATAATATTGATCATTGTAAACCCAGATCAGCATGTACATAGTGTTAGGCTGATCAAGTTAACACCGTACGCCACTCAGCAAGAAAGTTATCCATAACACTTTATGTATAAAATAGTATCGGAAGGTTTAAATTCAAGCAGACAACATTTAAAATTTGGCAACAAAAGGGTTAAAATTTCAGACTTGATCCCTTAAAATATTTTTTTTTCGTCATGTTTATATAAAAAAAATTGCATTTGTCGAAAGAGATTTTGTTTTGACTGTCTTAAAAAACAAATTGTCATTAAGTGGTTTCTGTAACTTTTATGCTAACAATTTATTTTATTCGCAAGGCTGCAGAAAAATCTCTGAAGGCTGCATGGTATGCTAAAGATGCCAACAAAATGGCTGGCATCAAGAACAGCCATGATCTAAATGCCATAGCCAAAGGTAAATAGTCTAAAGTTATGCCTTTTCTTGCTATTATTTTAACTACGTTGAATCCATGCTTCTATTATTTATTGTTTTAGCTAACATCGATTCCATGGTTCTTCTATTTGTTGTTTTAACTAACATCGAATCTATGCTTCTATTATTTATTGTTTTAGCTAACATCGAAAATGTTCAATCCATGCTTCTACTATTATTTATTGTTTTAGCTAAAGTTGAATCCATGCTTCTACAATTTATTATTTTAACTAACATCAAATCCATGCTTCTTCTGCCTACAGTCTCCACAACATTCAACATACAGTCTCCCTTGCTCAGCATGTGGTATCTCCAGTAGCTTTAACATTCAGTCTCCACAACATTCAACATACAGTCTCCTCTCACTCAGCATGTGGTATCTCCATAAGGTTAATCATACAATCTCCACAACATTCAGTATACAGTCTCCTCTAACTCAGCATGTGGAATCACCACAGCATTCAACATACAGTCTCCTCTCACTCAGCATATGGTATCTCCAAAAGCTTCATCATTCAGTCTCCACAACATTCAGCATACAGTCTCCACAGCATTAAACATACGGTCTTCTCTCATTCAGCATGCATGTGGTATCTCCAAAAGCTTCAACATATAGTCTCCACAACATTCAATATACAATCTCACCTCACTCAGCATGTGGTATCGCCAAAACATTTAACATAAGTCTCCACAACATTCAACATACAGTCTCCACTCAGTATGTGGTATTTCCACAGCATTCAACATACAGTCTCCCTCACTCAGCATGTGGTATCTCAACAATGTTCAACATAAGTCTCCTCTCACTCAGCATGTGGTATCTCCAAAGGCTTCAACATACAGTCTCCACAACATGCAACATACAGTCTCCCCTCACTCAGCATGTGTTATCTCCACAATATTCAACATAAAGTATCCCCTCATTCAGCATGTGATATTTCCAAAACATATACAGTTTCCACAACATTCAACATACAGTCTACACTCACATGTGGTGTCTTCAAAACATTCAACATACAGGCTCTCCTCACTCAGCATGTGGTATCTTCCCAGCATTCAACATACAGTCTCTGCAACATTCAATATACAGTCTCAACAACATTCAACATACGGTCTCTCCTCAATCAACATGTGATATCTCCTAAACATTTAACATACAGTCTCCTAAACATTCAACATACAGTCTCCCTTCACACAGCAGTCTCATAAACATTCAACATACAGTCTTCACAACATCCTACTTAAAGTATCCCCTCACTCATATTATGGTATCTTTAAAACCTATCTTCAACATAAATCTCCTCTTACTCAGCATGTGGTATCTCCAAAACCACAACATTCAACATAAAGTCCCCACTCACTCAGCATGTGGTATCTCTAAAATGTTCAACATAAGTCTCCTCAGCATTCAACATACAATATTGCCTCATGCAGCATGTGATATTTCAAACAACATAAGTCTCCCATCACTCAGCATGTGGTATCTTCAAAACATTCAACATACAGTCTCCTCTCACTCAGCATGTAGTATCTCCAAAAGCTTCAACATTCAGTCTCCACAATATTCAGCATACAGTCTCTACAACATTCAACATACAGTCTCCCTAACTCAGCATGTGGTATCTACAGTAACTTTAACTTTCAGTCTCCACAATATTCAACATAAGTCTCCTCTCACTCAGCATGTGATATCTCCAAAAGCTTCATCATACAGTCTCCACAACATTCAACAAACAGTCTCCTCTAACTCAGCATGTGGTATCTCCACAGCATTCAACATACCGTCTCCTCTCACTCAGCATGTGGTATCTCCAAAAGCTTCATCATTCCGTCTCCACAACAGTCAGCATACAGTCTCCACAGCATTCAACATACAGTCTCCTCTCATTCAGCATGTGATATCTCCAAAAGCTTCATCATACAGTCTCCACAACATTCAACATACAGTCTCCTCTAACTCACCATGTGGTATCTCCACAGCATTCAACATACAGTCTCCTCTCACTCAGCATGTGGTATCTCCAAAAGCTTCATCATTCAGTCTCCACAACATCCAGCATACAGTCTCTGTCACAGGATGACCTTAGTGGTTGGGCTAACTCAGGAAAGAATCAATGACGGTGAATGCATTTACATAAGTTTAATGCAACTTTTAAAATATGTTTAATATATATACAATTATCTAAAAAAACAAGCGAATACACAAATGAACTATGAAAAGAATGTTCTCCTGAACGTTTAAGACGTTCTTAGTATTGTTATAAATACTGAATGTCTAAGACACTAAAGTGTTGTTAAAGCTATAACAATGTTGATCTAGCGCGATAACTGTGATGCGCGAGAGCTCATGAAGATGATGATGCGCGAATTCAATGGATGATTGTCATCAAATGCCTTCTGTAAGGGTTGATGACGCGATGCAATGATAGTTAATCTCCACTGAGATTGTGAATGATATTCCTCCAGTGAGGACTGGTAACGGGCCCACCTTGTGTCCCGGGGGTTGTCGTTAGTAAAACCTGGCTGCGCAGGTACGGGGACCGTCTCCACCGCTTGTAACGTTAGTCGTGGAAGCTTAGCTCCACTCCTGGATATCCAAACCTAGATGGCTTACTCCAACCCTGGATGGCTTATATCCTGGATGGCTTAGGCTGTAATTATACATACGTTTTAGATGTCGGTTGACAAACATAACAATCTTGCATAATTACCATTACCCAAACAAATCATTATTCGATCAATATATGTAAGCTGTACTAATGATGAGTAGCAATGTATACATATTCTACAACGCCATGTATACGCTATGTACGTCGCTGTTAATCAATGCCCCTAATACATGTAATATAAACATGATCAAATTACTCATATATTACACTCACTGAGTTATGCATGCACGCATTTATTCTTGTCACTCATCTCATTGTTAACTAATGTTGACAATCGTGTATTACAATCACCGAGTTATACGCCAACGTTAACTAATGCACCTAATATCCACTGTTATCAAATTAATATTGTTTTACAATTAATGATCAATTACAATAATTACATCTAATAAAGTAACTTCAAAATCATATGCTAGTCTAAAGTTATGTTTGAGAAACATCAATGCTAACCGGATGTCGTAACCGCCAAACAAGATGGCGCCGCCCACTGAATACAAATATACGATAAAAGTTTGATAAAACTACTAACCACATGTTGCCTGTGAAATTTGCCGTCCAATCTCTGTTCCAACAAAGTACTATCGATTATCCCGGCGATAGCTAGAAGACAATGGGTTTTATAGCAAACATTACGCCCAAATCATTATTTCCCCCGTTCAGTCCGTGACAAACGTGGCTAAATCTACAGTATTGAATCTACACGACAGGCCCCTTATACAATTTTGCCGTTTAAGGAAAATATACCTATACGTTTACATGCATTAGCACAAAACTAAACTTATGACACGGCCTCTCTGGCGGCCACTTAAAATGTGCACGCTTTTACGTGTTACATGAATAGATCATGAATATTGTGAAATTGTTTCAACTCGAACAATAGATTTTGGGTGTAACCGATACAAGAGCTATATACGACCAGTACGCTCTACCCGTGACATTTTGTGACAACATCTCCCCACTTAAAGAAAGTGCTACACTTTTAAAATTCAACAAAATGATAATATTTACACGTTAAGAAACTATTAATTCTTCTGAGCAAACGAGCGACAAAACGTACAAGCTGATCGCTCAATCGCTTGAGTATGTTATCTATTACCACTGCAGTTATAACCTAACTATAATATGTAATTACAATTTCAACACTATTCTACAATTGTACACTACCCTGTCGTAACATATACTACTATTGTACAATACACTGCAATACACTATTGTATTAAACCGGTCATTATGTGCGGCGACTTAAATAGTCTGCCCCAATATTGTCCTTTCCACGGTCTATTACACCGACTTTACGGTTACTAATAACACTACTTCCCGTCACTACAAGAACTCCAACTTTACACATTGCATCCATCGCATTACCAGTATACTGTTTGCGAAATGGAGTAGGGTCTCTCGTTTCCCTAATCGGCTTTGCTAAAGTGTGCTTAAAGCTACACTGCACTACATCTGTTGGTCTCGACTTATCGGACCGAACAGTACTACACCCAGAGTCTAAACGACTTACCTCTCGTTTCTCTGCTACACTCAGCATGCCCGATATGTCTACATCGGCTGCTGTCTCCTTACCTTCACTAGTGGGAAAATACATGGGACTAGTGTCCTCACTACTGTCTTCCTCACTATCCTCAATAACTGCAACATTAACTACGGTTAACACCCCTTGTTGCACATTATCGGTTCTACTGATATACTCTTTCAGCATATTCGCATGAAAGGTCTTTAACTTTCCGTTTATCTCGATACGGTAATCCATAGTGTTCACTATCCCTCTAACGTAAAACGGACCTTTCCATTGTAATAACAACTTGTTATTGTCGGTCGGGAGTAACAGTAACACCTGGTCATCTATCTTAAACTTCCTAGCTCTAGCTTTCTGGTCATAGTAGCGTTTATACTTGGTACTTGCCTTAACTAACTGACTTTGAGCTATCTTACAAGTCTCCTCTAGTTTCTCCTTCAGATCTAAAACATACTGATATGTAGTCTTAACCTCATCACTATCTACTTCACCTGCCCACATCTCTCTAAGAATCCTCATGGGACCTCTAACTGACCTACCGTACAATAACTCAAACGGAGAGAATCCTAAACTCTCTTGTGGTACCTCTCTAAATGCAAACAATAAAGCATTGAGATACTTGTCCCAATCTTTGGGTCTCTCGGTACACATACGCCGTAACATTTGCTTTAACGTCCCGTTAAATCGTTCGACTAACCCGTTACACATAGGGTGATATGGTGTTGTCATGATTTGACGCAAAGACAATAACCTGCTTACTTCAGCCATAAGTTCTGACGTAAACTGTGACCCACAATCAGTCAGCATTTCCTCTGGTACACCTAGCCTACTGAACATATCAACTAATGCCTCAGCTACTCTCTCAGTTTCAATTGAGGGCAATGCTACTGCCTCCGGATACCTAGTTGCATAGTCTACCATGGTTAAAATGTACCTATTTTTCCTATCCGACACTGGAAAAATTGGTCCAACTATGTCTACGGCTACCCGCTTAAATGGTGTATCTATCAGTGGCATCTGACCTAAATGTACTTTGGTCACTCGACCTTTTGGTACTGTCCTTTGGCATACATCGCAGGACCTACAATACCTAGTTACATCTCCACTAACGCCTGGCCAATAAAATTCTGCCAATACTCTATCTGACGTTTTCTTTACGCCTAAATGACCTCCCATAATCGACTCATGAGCTACCTTAAGCACTGTCGTTCTATACTGGGTAGGTACCACTAATTGGTGAAACTGTCTACTACCACTATCTTCAAATTCTCTGTACAATAACCTATTCTTATGTACAAACTTACAACTACCGGATCCTTTACACTTCTTCACTACACCGTCCTTGGCCTTCACTTTACAAGGACCTAATGACTCGTCTTGAGTTTGTGCTTCTATAAACTCCGCTTTAGATATGTCACCTACGGCTGCAGGAACCTTTAATTTTCTATAAGCCTGAGCTTGCTTCTGAACCTGCGCTCTAGTCTCTACGGCATTACTTATGCTACTTCTAAAATCGGACATTACCGGAAGTGCTGAACCATCTATGTTCCCTATCGTTAAATCATACATCGGGTCATCCATACATAGTGCCTCTGTAGTCCCTTTAAAGAAAGGTGTATCTACATCTATTCTCGCTATTGGCACGTGCTCTACCGACTTATTTAACAACATACACGGTGACTGTTTACCTACCAACTGGTCATCCGTAACTAAACTACGCCTAACTACCACACCTGTACAACCTGTATCCCTCATTACAATTACGTCCGTGCCGTTCACTCTACCATCTGCCGTTGGAAGATTTGCATACGGAAAGAGACATGTTCCGATCTTCGCCATTACACCATCCGATTTAACACAACAGCTACTACTCTCGGTTTTAATAACCGGACTATTACTACCTCTGCCTCTACCTCTACCTCGGTTTTGACCACCTCTACCTCTACCGAAATTCCATGGGTTGTTAAAACCTTGGTTCTGATTCCCTACATTGTTGTCCACTCTACTATTTTCACTGAAATTGTCTACGACAGCGGACACTTTCACCGCTTTCCTACACTCATGTGAAGCATGATTCCCATTACAGTGACGACAACGAATAAAAGGTCTACCTATGTTACCACTATTGCTACCTCCTCTAGCACCCATCGAACTACCACCACCTCTATAGTTTCCACTCTGGCCTTTCTGTTTATGATCGTCCCCTTGCCTATCTCTAAAAGTTCTGTCTTTCGACACTACATTATGAGCTCCACCTCTAGCCTCGGCAAACTGATCTGCTTGTGTTGCCATTTCTCCTACACTAGTAAGTTTTCTTTCTTTAAGAAATAAGAACAGATCTCTACTACAAACATTGAATAGCTGGTCACGCAACAAGAAATCTATGAGGCCCTGATAAGTCTGCGCTACCTTCCCTAACTCTAACCACCTATCTAAGTAATTTCTAGATCTACTAATGAACTGAATAAATGACTCGCCTTTCTCAGGCAAGCAAGCTCTAAACCGCTTTCTAAAACCTCCTTCAGTTAACTCAAATCTCTTTAAAAGAGCATCCTTTAACTTGTCATAGTCAAGAGCATCTAAACTAGGTAATCTAGAAAATACATCTAAGGCCTTGCCTCTCAATAACGCACTTAAATGAACTGCCCACTTATCTTTGGTCCATTCCTGTAACTCAGCATAACGCTCGAACCGTAACAAGTAACTGTCCATGTTATCTTTGTCAGCATCAAAGTATGGTAACTTCGAACCTTTTAACTTCCCAGAATAACTATCTTTCCCTTCAGTTTTACTTTCCTTACTATGTGTCTTAGCTGCTTCCAACTCTAAAGCTAACTTATGATCAAACTCTTTTTGCTCCCTTTCCATTATCATCTTAGCCTTAGCTAGTCTACCATCTGTTTCGAACCTCTCATGTTCTAACTCTTGCTTCTCCCTTACTATTCTACTTTCTAATTCTAACTTCTCTTTTGCTAACCTATCTTCTAATTCTAACTTCTCTGTGGCTAGTCTACTTTCGAATGCTAACCTATCTTTCTCAGCATCTAGCTTCTCTTTAGCTAATCTACCTTCTAATTCTAGCTTATCTTTAACTAGTATACTTTCTTCATTTCTTTCCTGCTTTGCTAATTCTCTTTCCTTAAGTCTAAATTCCCTTTCCCTAGCCTGTTCGTCTTTAACAAAGTTTCTAAGCTCCTCTCCAGCATACCCTAACTCCTTTCCCATTTCCGTAAGATCCTTTATGGACGTCATGTCTATGGACATTGTGGACTACTAACTACAATAATTACAATACACACGTCACTAATAATTCTACTCACTTAACTACTAATGGTAAGTCACTGTGTCCTCAGTAAATACCTGGGCATCATCATCGGACAAGTTACATACACATTTGTACTAGCGCTAACTACTAACGATTATGTGTAGATAGTATCTAGCTTCCACAAAACATATGCACTACATAAAATATCTTAATTTGATATTGGACATAAACCTTAAACAATCATCGAAATGTGTATAACATGTACATGTATATTTACTTCTCCCATCAATATAAGTATACTCGAGTGTCACAACATGAGTAGAACGTCTTGTTCGCCAACCTAATTGGATACTATATGTATATCAAGGGAGGTAAAAACAAACACCCAAATTATTGAGCAAAAGTGCCTCAGACCCACTCGTGTAGACCACTGCGACCTCGCGCCAAGGAAAGAACGGACAAAACAACAGTTTGGACTCACCCTACCCTTGTCGTGTCTTGACTTGTCTTCCAAGCTGTGGCCGTGATCGTCGACAGTCGCCTTGATGGATCAGAGGGTGGTACACAATTCTAAAATAATAAGTAGAGATTTAGTATATCATAATAAAGATCACTTATTGATTCTTTCCCTCCGTAGTCGCCCAGAATCCCACTTCTGACACCAGTTGTCACAGGATGACCTTAGTGGTTGGGCTAACTCAGGAAAGAATCAATGACGGTGAATGCATTTACATAAGTTTAATGCAACTTTTAAAATATGTTTAATATATATACAATTATCTAAAAAAACAAGCGAATACACAAATGAACTATGAAAAGAATGTTCTCCTGAACGTTTAAGACGTTCTTAGTATTGTTATAAATACTGAATGTCTAAGACACTAAAGTGTTGTTAAAGCTATAACAATGTTGATCTAGCGCGATAACTGTGATGCGCGAGAGCTCATGAAGATGATGATGCGCGAATTCAATGGATGATTGTCATCAAATGCCTTCTGTAAGGGTTGATGACGCGATGCAATGATAGTTAATCTCCACTGAGATTGTGAATGATATTCCTCCAGTGAGGACTGGTAACGGGCCCACCTTGTGTCCCGGGGGTTGTCGTTAGTAAAACCTGGCTGCGCAGGTACGGGGACCGTCTCCACCGCTTGTAACGTTAGTCGTGGAAGCTTAGCTCCACTCCTGGATATCCAAACCTAGATGGCTTACTCCAACCCTGGATGGCTTATATCCTGGATGGCTTAGGCTGTAATTATACATACGTTTTAGATGTCGGTTGACAAACATAACAATCTTGCATAATTACCATTACCCAAACAAATCATTATTCGATCAATATATGTAAGCTGTACTAATGATGAGTAGCAATGTATACATATTCTACAACGCCATGTATACGCTATGTACGTCGCTGTTAATCAATGCCCCTAATACATGTAATATAAACATGATCAAATTACTCATATATTACACTCACTGAGTTATGCATGCACGCATTTATTCTTGTCACTCATCTCATTGTTAACTAATGTTGACAATCGTGTATTACAATCACCGAGTTATACGCCAACGTTAACTAATGCACCTAATATCCACTGTTATCAAATTAATATTGTTTTACAATTAATGATCAATTACAATAATTACATCTAATAAAGTAACTTCAAAATCATATGCTAGTCTAAAGTTATGTTTGAGAAACATCAATGCTAACCGGATGTCGTAACCGCCAAACAAGATGGCGCCGCCCACTGAATACAAATATACGATAAAAGTTTGATAAAACTACTAACCACATGTTGCCTGTGAAATTTGCCGTCCAATCTCTGTTCCAACAAAGTACTATCGATTATCCCGGCGATAGCTAGAAGACAATGGGTTTTATAGCAAACATTACGCCCAAATCATTATTTCCCCCGTTCAGTCCGTGACAAACGTGGCTAAATCTACAGTATTGAATCTACACGACAGGCCCCTTATACAATTTTGCCGTTTAAGGAAAATATACCTATACGTTTACATGCATTAGCACAAAACTAAACTTATGACACGGCCTCTCTGGCGGCCACTTAAAATGTGCACGCTTTTACGTGTTACATGAATAGATCATGAATATTGTGAAATTGTTTCAACTCGAACAATAGATTTTGGGTGTAACCGATACAAGAGCTATATACGACCAGTACGCTCTACCCGTGACATTTTGTGACAGTCTCCACAGCATTCAACATACAGTCTCCTCTCATTCAGCATGCATGTGGTATCTCCAAAAGCTTCAACATATAGTCTCCGCAACATTCAACATACAGTCTCCTCTCACTCAGCATGTGCTATCTCCAAAAGCTTCAACATACAGTCTCCACAACATTCAACATACCGTCTCCCCTCACTCAGCATGTGGTATCGCCAAAGCATTCAACATACAGTCTCCACAACATTAAACATACAGTCTCCACTCAGTATGTGGTATCTCCACAGCATTCAACATACAGTCTCCCTCACTCAGCATGTGGTATCTCAACAATGTTCAACATAAGTCTCCTCTCACTCAGCATGTGGTATCTCCAAAGGCTTCAACATACAGTCTCCCTCACTCAACATGTGGTATCTCCACAACATTCAACATATATTCTCCACAACATTCAACATACAGTCTCCTCTCATTCAGCATGTGGTATCTCAACAATGTTCAACACACACTCTCCTCCCACTCAGCATGTGGTATCTCCAAAAGCTTCAACATACAGTCTCCACAACATGCAACATAAAGTCTCCCCTCACTCAGCATGTGTTATCTCCACAACATTCAACATACAGTATCCCCTCACTCAGCATGTGATATTTCCAAAACATATACAGTTTCCACAACATTCAACATACAGTCTACACTCACTCATATATGGTATCTTCAAAACATTCAACATACATGTTGCATGTGGTATCTCTAGCAACATAAGTCTCCCCTCACTCACATGTGGTATCTTCAAAACATTCAACATACAGGCTCTCCTCACTAAGCATGTGGTATCTCCCCAGCATTCAACATACAGTCTCTGCAACATTCAACATACAGTCTCAACAACATTCAACATACAGTCTCCCTCTCTCAGCAAGTGGTATCTCCACACAATTCAACATACAGTCTCCCTCACTCAGCAAGTGGTATCTCCACAACATTCAACATACAGTCTGCACAACATTCAAATTACAGTCTCTCCTCAATCAACATGTGATATCTCCTAAACTTTTAACATACAGTCTCCTAAACATTCAACATACAGTCTCCTCTCATGCAGCATATAGTATCTCCAACAACATACGTCTCCCTTCACTCAGCAGTCTCATAAACATTCAACATACAGTCTCCACAACATTCTACTTACAGTATCCCCTCACTCATATTGTGGTATCTTTAAAACCTTCAACATAAATCTCCCCTTACTCAGCATGTGGTATCTCCAAAACCACAATATTCACCATAAAGTCCCCACTCATTCAGCATATGGTATCTCCAAAATGTTCAACATAAGTCCCCTCAACATTCAACATACAGTATTGCCTCATGCAGCATGTGATATTTCAAACACAATAAGTCTCCCCTCACTCAGCATGTGGTATCTTCAGAACATTCAACCATTTACGTACATTATATCAAATTTCAACATACAGTTATAATGTGTCCACAACCCTTAACATACAGTATTTCCAAATGTCAACACACAATACAGTTACAATGTGTCCACAACCCTTTCCAAAATTTAACATTCAGTTACATTGTACAGCCTTTAAAGAAACTAACCTGCTAAATAACCACTACTGCAGATGGGTAATTTGATACTCCAGTAAAAGTTCATCACAGAAATGGAGACTCAACTGTCAAATATAATTACTATTGTATTGTGTTATGTACAGACCACCATAACTCTTTTCATATTATCTTGGAACTTATTTATTTTACATGGACTGTAAGAATCACTCTCGATGTCTTCCTAGGTAGAACCAGTACTAAGCAATGCAGATAAAGTGTCTTGCTCAGGGCCACAACACATACGATTCTTTTTATATTAGTATGTGTTCGAAATGTAAATGAGTGTCCGTGCCTAAAATTTTAACATTTTGACACATTATTTTGTTCCCTGCATGGAGCCAAATCTGAAAAAAACAACATTTTATTTAGAGCACCAAAATTCAACTTTCTTGTTATGGGCTATCTTTAGAAATTCGGCATTTCAATGTATTATTTTTTTCCCCTTTGAGGTAGCCCAATGTGAAGTATATGTTTCTGAGGCTGAATCTAAATTTGTCTTCGGATTTTGTTATAGCCAGTGTTAATTGCTATTGCAATGCCAGCAGCAACATCACATTAATTTGGCTGACATTTCTTGATAAAACATGATACCCTAAGATTAAAATGTCATTTTGTGAAACAATAAAAGTTGACAAACTGGATAATTGCATCAGTTATACACCATCCAAAATAACCTGTATGTTGACAAACATTTAATACACAGCAACCAAATTTAAGATCAATGTCAAGTTTTTTTAAAAATATATTTATCTAAATCAAAAAGAATTTCTCTGTTTAAAAGGACACTGTAACTTTGAGATTATAAAGCACAATATACGTATATAATTATGTTAACGACATTACACAACTACAATACTGAATATTCCAATGATATCTTCTTTAGACGGTACATGTTTGATGACATATTTCTCTATATCCAAAACATGTAATGATTCTGGAAATAAATATGTTACTAAACAAATAAAAAATGTTTCTACTGATCCATTAAAAGAATAAATGGTTAAGCGATAATTAATATCAGAGCACAGTAAGGAACCATATGAATAGTAAGAGTAGGGCATGTTTCCGGATTCTTGTGTATTTTTTCCTCTCTCTTTGGGGTGGCTCTAAATATTTTTATTTATGGACAGTGTCCCTTTAATACTGACAAGTGATTGTTTACCATATTACTTCTAATACAAGCTTTAAAAGGCTGTATAACTCTGCCTAAATGAAAGTAAGTGTTATTGGTCACGGATAACGACGTTCCTTGTGGCAAGATGAAGATGTGTTAAGGAAAACTATGAATGCTAACCTACTGAATGCTGACAACATTGTTTGACCGCGTTAACAGTTACTATAAACCCTTGATTTTGTCACTTTAGTGGAGACACCATGTTGCTCGCAACTCTTGTTAATACTTGCATATATATCTCAAACTGTTTTGAATGGGTTGTTTCCAAACTTGATATACTCATAGCAACTGATGACATTATGTCCCTCTACATAATTGTTGATTGCTTAATTCATTACAGAATTATGGCCCTTTGTTTGACTTATACAATGTTTGTATAATGTCTGGTAACACATTTTTTCTCAAACATTTTCAGACTGATTGTTCCCAAACTTCATATACACATAACAACTGATAAACTTACGCTGTCCTCTACATTGTTGATTGCCTAGTTTATTACAGAATTATGGCCCTTTGTTTGACTTAGAATTTTCCGTGTGATAATATGATGTGTCTGCATCAACGATTTTTGATTCTACAGTTTTGTTTACTGAATTATGGACCTATGTTTTACTTAGAATTATTTTCACATTAAAAGACAATTATTTTTTTAGACATTTATTGCCCATTCTCATCGGCTATATCAAAACAGCGGGGGTATTCATCAAATTCAGTGATAGTTCTAGTTTTCCTTTGAAAAGGGTTTAACCTGGAACTTAACCTTGCCTTTCATTTCTTAGTTATCGGTGCTATGGCTTTGAAACTTAAAAACCCTTCTTTACTCAAAATTTAAAAATCTAAAGGGCTCACGACTCTTAAATGAATCTTTTTGAGTTATGTCCTGTAGGAAAAAGGTTTAACTTAACCTCAAATTCAAAGTCAGGAAAGCTGAAGTTCTGAAACTTCAAAAAATGTTTGTTCCATACTAACAAAACATACATGTACAGACCCATATATAAGTTGTGGTCTAAATTGTCCTTTATTAAAAACTTAAATATTTGCTCATAGTTATTTCCCTTCGTATTCCCTTCATTTAAACAGTTAACCTGAAGAACAGTATGTTGTAGGTTGCTCGTGTTTTCCCCGCTAGGTGGTGCTCTTATTTGTTTTAGTTTTATTTCAATGCTTTTGTCAGTAAAACTGTCAAAAGCTGTAAACTGAGTTAGCAATGGGCTGACTAGTAGTGAAAATGTGTCTTTAAATTGTGACATTATATCATTTGTTTAAAATTGTAAGGCAGTTTAACTTCTTTGCTAATGCATTGTCATTAAATAAAGAACACCGCCTTCCTTGCCATATACGCCCATCATTTCATTGTTGTATACCGTATAGGTTAGAAGTTAATTGACAAGGTTAAGTTTTTCAAAGGGAAATAATTTAAAAAAATATAAATCAGAGTGTTACGGGCCTTTGTCAGATGAATGCATTGGATCATTCTGAAGATGTTGCATTGTTGCAGACCTAGTACTTGGAAAGATAAAAGCCACTGTGACAGTCAGTTGTCAGCTCAAAGTTAATGGACAGACAGATGGACAATGCCACGACGTAACTCGTCCCTATGGGCGTAAAGAATTGTTCGACCATTAAATGACTAATATACCCTCTCAAAATTTAATGCAGTTATTCCCATATTGGTTACTTCACTATGTTATCTGTTTGTTATACAGGACTTGGGTCGCCATTGCCAGACCTAGCTAAACAGCTGACTGTCTTGGCTGGGGATCACACAAGGATGATGTACCCTGATGCAAAAGCCGGGCAGGCAATACCAGTTGAGCTCTATACACAGATGTGTGCACTACAAGTACGCAGTCTGGCTGAGAAAATGGTGGATGTCGTGTCATCCACGTATAACTGCTGAGTGTGCATAAGTACTCAGTCTTGGTGAGAAAATAGTGAATGTCGTGTCATCCACGTATAACTGCTGAGTGTGCATAAGTATGCAGTCTTGCTGAGAAAATAGTGAATGTCGTGTCATCCATGTATAATAGCTGAGTGTGCACAAGTACGCAGTCTTGCTGAGAAAATAGTGGATGTCGTGTCATCCACATATATCTGCTGAGTGTGCATAAGTACGCAGTCTTGCTTAGAAAATAGTGAATGTCGTGAGATCCACGTATAACTGCTGAGTGTGCATAAGTACGCAGTCTTGCTGAGAAAATAGTGAATGTCGTGTCATCCACGTATAACTGCTGAGTGTGCACAAGTACGCAGTCTTGCTGAGAAAATAGTGAATGTCGTGTCATCCACGTATAACTGCTGAGTGTGCACAAGTACGCAGTCTTGCTGAGAAAATAGTGAATGTTGTGTCATCCACGTATAACTGTATGTGGAGTGTGCACAATAAGTACGCAGTTTTGCGGAGAAATATTGGACGTCGTTTCCTCGTATAACTGTTGAACTCAAAATGTTTTACTGTGCTGTACATATACAGTAGCTGCAGGTTGATGCCTACTGTTAGTGATGTTTGTAAAATGTATACAGGAATTGAAACAGTTGTGTCGTTTGAATTGTACATAATATTTATTGTCGTGTCAAATGGTTGCTAAATGGTTTAGAGCTTATTTATGATTAAAGTTGTTAAACCGATATATAGTTTGTTCCAAAAATGATTGCAATTTGTTTAGAAGGTCTTTGGAAAAGTGGGGATCGAGATGTTTTAAAGGTGTAAATGTAAAGTACGTATAAAATAGTTGAACAATAGACGTCTGAATGATTTTGTTATATTGTAGAAATAGTGTATAGTGTACGGCATTGTGAATTTGAATATTGTGTACATAAACTTGAATAACAAGCATGGCATTTATCGAAATGATATGCAATTAGTTATGATTTAGCTTGTGCTTTTTTAGATTTTTGCATTTTAAGTGCGTGATTTGTTAAAAGTGTTTGTAGATTGTTACAAACAAGGTTTGGAATATTCTAAAAATAAAACACTGATTGCGCAAGCAACTACTGAGTGGTACATGAAGTTTGGCCTTTAAGTACTAGTGATATATCGACTTTTGCAATTTGAGGTTAGTTTGCTTCAAGCGTTCATGATTGGTTTCAAACCATGACTAAGATATTTAAAAATCACGTATTGAATGATGCAAATTCATAATAAATGGATATTGTGTTGTACATGGATTATTACGTAGTCCGAATATTAACTTTCATAACCCATTCAACCCCTTCTCCAAGAAGCGAAAACGGGGTTGGCTGGGGTATGAAATAAAATCTTAATTTCGGATTAAAAAGTTTGCATATTGTAAATTATTAAAACATTGAATAGGTAATTTTAAACAGGTTATCGCATTTTTTCAATACAAAATGTTCTTAAAAGTGTTTTATTGTTGAATTATACGTTATAAAATCCTGCTAATTTAAGCAATGGAATTAGAGCGGGACCAAGTAATGTTGTTGCGATTTTAAGTGTTATATGTTAAGAAAATGTTTGTTTGGATTGTTGTCATTTTAAGTGTCATTTGTTGAGAAAATAGTTGGATTGTTGCCATTTTAAGTGTCATTTGTTGAGAAAATGTTTGGATTGTTGCCATTTTAAGTGTCATTTGTTGAGAAAATGTTTGGATTGTTGCCATTTTAAAGTGTCATTTGTTGAGAAAACATTTTGAGTTTTGCCATTTTAAGTGTCATAATTATGTTGAAAAAAACATTTGGATTGTTGCCATTGTAAGTGTCATTAGAAATTATTTGGATTGATGCATATTTAAGAGTGTACTATGTGTAAAGTCTACATGGATTTTTGTAGAATGTGTTTTAGATGTGTTTTAAAAAGTGTACATATTTCATTAAAAATGTGTTGAGAGTAATGTGTAAATAAAATATCACTGTCAACTGCATACATTTCAAAGTCAATGCGTTATATTAGTAAACATTGTGCATATATTGCTACAACAAAAGTGCATGGTTTGATAAACGCGTTCGCTGTGTGGTTGCCAGGGTAGAATACAACCACTTCATGTTCATTTTGTCAATTTTTTTATGCTCATACAAGGTTGTCATCATGACACCGCATACACAAACGTGGCTCCATCATAAATGGAGTGTCTACTATAGAATTTGCAGCAACTCTGCAGAACTGCAGGTTAGAAGGTTCTAGGCCAATTCTCCATATTTTATCTTGATGTCAATGGAGGATAAGCCTGGCATGTTCATTCCTGTTAGGCACTATATAACATTTCAGGTGTAGGAGCACCGTAAAACCCAATTCAGTTCAATTGTGAAACATTGTACATATATTGAGCGGAACAAAGTGTACATGATATAGTTCGAAATTCATGCATTAAGTGTTGCAGTAAGATATTGTGCAGGACATGGGTAGTTTTAATGTATGATTTGTAAAAAGAAATTATAAAAAATTACATAGATTATTGCAAAATGTGTTTTTTTTTAAATGTATACATGTATATTTGTGAAAGGGAAGTAACAATGTTAAACATTCACATTGATTGTTACTATACACTGATACATAGGCCCCATGTGGTTGCCGGGGTAGAATACAACCTCTGCAAATCCTGCTAGAAGCAGAGGGTTAGGATCAACTAACCTTCATGTTCATTTTGTCTTATTTTATCATGCTCATTCAGCATGTTCAGGGTCTATAGAATTTGCAGCAACTCTGCAGTTCCACAGATTATAATTCTCCTTATCTTGATGTAAATAAAGGATGAGTCTGGCATGTTCATTCCTGTTTGGCGCCATATAACCTTTCATGTGTTGGTTTTTCGCCATCAAACCCACATAAGTTCAGTGTTGTTGCATTATAATGATCGCGATAGTTGTAAAACTTTCATATATGTTTTATATTTATGTATAATTGCCCCGCTAACGTGTCGCCATTAAACGCCTGATTTCTGTCAATTTTTTTCTCATTTCTTACAGAATAGATTGTTATATATAATGTAATTTAAAATTATTGTAGCTCATTGATGGTGAGATATTTTTATATAGATATATCGTGAGTCGATTTAATATCAGGCGACAATACTTATGTAAATATATTACACAATCGCTGACATGGTAGGGTAACATGGAATATTTTAGACATGTAATGATATCTGAGGGCAGTACACAGTATGAGTGTGACGTGACCTGTCAAGGGTAGCTTTTTGAACATCAAGGAGAAATATCATGAATGGGATTGTTTATATGGTATTCTCAAGTAGAAATATCATGAATGGGATTGTTTATGGTATTCTCAAGGGGAAATATCATGAATGGGATTGTTTATATGCTAATCTCAAGGAGAAATATCATGAATGGGATTGTTTATAGGCTAATCTCAAGGTGAAATATCATGAATGGGATTGTTTATAGGCTAATCTCAAGGAGAAATATCATGAATGGGATTGTTTATAGGCTAATCTCAAGGTGAAATATCATGAATGGGATTGTTTATAGGCTAATCTCAAGGTGAAATATCATGAATGGGATTGTTTATAGGCTAATCTCAAGGTGAAATATCATGCATGGGATTGTTTATATGGTATTTTCAAGGAGAAATATTCTATATTAGTTCACATAATTATAGGTGATCATCTATAGGAAATACCATGAATTTGAATGTTAATACCAGTTTGCATTTTAATGACCCTGTATAATGACATTTACATTGCTATATAGTTTAGTTTGCATAAATGCATACTGCATATTCATAAAGAAGTGGATACATTTTTGTAGTAAAGGTCTTTCGTAGGGCATGCAATGTAGCATGCATATTCATTGTCAGAAATAGTTTAAATGGAATGTCTGCTGAAATGCAGATGGTATTAACATTGACAAATGTTCTATTTTAAATAGATGCCATTATAATAGGGATTATTGTAAAATTGATTCTTTATTTTCCTCCCAATTGGAGAACATTCAAACAATACAATATTACAAATAGTGACACCAATACATATAAACAATGAATATATTTTTGATATGAAAATAAGAGAATACAAATATAATCTGTTGTACATAATGGTGATATAATGCTATATACATGATATTTTGATGAAGGTTTCCTTTCTATTTGCATTAATAAAAGACGACACTGCATTGAATATTCATATTGTATTTGCATAACTGTATCTGATTATCCTACAAGTAATACAAATAAAAACATATTTTATTTACTGCATCGTTGCTTATTATTATTTCATAATAAATGCAATAGTATATACTTTAGGTAAGACCAGTTTAAATATAATGGTTGAGTAATTGGACATATTGTAGTAAGGGGTTGTCCATCCGTTTGTCCGTCCGTACGTCCGTCCATTCACTTTTGCATTCCACACGATAACTCCGAAAGTGTGAGACCACCCTCATGAAACTTCATAGGTACATTGCCCTAGGTGAGAGGAGGAACCCTATTGTTTTTAGGGCCAAAAGGTCAAAGGTAAAGGTCATGGTGACCTTATATGGAAATATGCATTCTGCACAATAACTTCAAAACCATAACACCTACACTCATTAAACTTCATAATTACATTGCTCTAGGAGAGACGAGGAACGCTATTGTTTTTGGGGTCAGAAGGTTAAAGGTCAAGGACACGATGACATTATATGGAAATGTGCTTTACACGGTAAATTCAAAACCAATATACCTACACTCATAAAACTTGATTGATACATTGCCCTAGGTGAGAGGAGGAACCCTATTGCTTTTGAGGTCACTAGGTCAAATGTCAAGGTCGCATTCACCGCCCTAGGTGAGAGGAGGAGTCATTGCTTTTGGGGCCAGTAGGTCAAAGGTCTATGTCAAATTCACCATATATGGAAATGTGAATTCCGCATAACAACTTTAAAACCGTAACACCTACACCCATAAGACTACATAGGTGCATTGCCCTAGGTGAGACAAGGAGCCCTATGGCTTTTGGGGCCAGTATGTCAAAGGTCAAGCTAATAGTGACATTATATGGAAATATATCTTGCACACAATAACTTCAAAACCGTAACACCTACACTCAGAAAACTTCATATGTACATCGCCTAAGGTGAGAGGAGGAACCATGTCGCATTTTGAGCCAGTAGGTCAAAGATCAAGGTCGCATTCATCTTATATGGAAATATAAATTCCAAATGATAACTTCAAAACCGTAACACCTACACTCATGACATTTCGTAATTTCATCCCCTTTGTTGAAAGCAGGAGCCCTATTGCTTTTGGTCAAAGGAACGCTATAGCTTTTGGGGCCAGTAGGCAAAGGTCAAAGTTAAAGGAAGAACAAAGGAAGAATCCTTTTTTATGTTGGGGTCAGTAAGTCAAAAGTCAAGGTCACTGTCATCTTATATAGACAAATGCATGATAACTTCAAAATTGAAACATACACTTTTAAAACGTCATACGTACATTTCCTATGGTGAGTGGAGAAACCCAAATGTGCTTGGGGTCAGTAGTTCAAAGGTCAAGGTCACCATCACCTTATATGGAAGTATGAATAGGGCCACTGCAGATCCCTTTGGATGGGTAGGCAGAGGGGTAGAATTCCCCCCAAATTCATGTTCATTTGATCATTTTTTGTTCATGTTCATTAAAGGTCTTCATCATGATCCCTGCATTGTTTCAGGTGCCATGTCGCTCACATCAAAAGAGCAGTGGCAGAAAAAAAATAACGTGGCTCCAACGTAAATGGAGTTTCTAAGACAGAATTTACAGCAACTATGCAGTTCAGGGTGAGAAGGTTCTAGGCCCATTTTCTATATTTAATCTCTATATGTACATGGAGGATGAGGCTGGCATGTTCATGCCTGTTAGGCGCCATATAACCTTTCATGTGTTGGTGCGCCTTAAAACCCAATTCAATTCATGATAACCTCAAAACCGTAACTCCAACACTCGTGAAATTTCATAGGTTCGTCACCCTTGTTGAAAGAAGGAACCCTATTGCTTTCAGGTTCAAAGGTCAAAGTCACTGACCTTATATGGAAATATGAATTCCATGATAACTTCAAAATTGTAACATATTTGCTCATGAAACTTCGTAGGTTCATTGCCTTTGTTGAAAACAGGAGCCCAGTTAGGTCAAAGGTCACAGTCACAGTGACCTTATATTGAAATACACATTCCACACAATAACTTCAAAACCGTAACACCTACACTCATAAACCTTCACAGAAACATTACTCTAGTTGAGAGGCAAAACCCTATTGTTTTTGGGACTTGTAGGTCGAAAGTCAAGGTCACAGTTACCTTATATGGAAATATGCATTCCGCACAATAACTTCAAAAGCGTAACACCTACACTTATAAAACTTCATATATATAGTTTGGTGAGAGAAGGAATCCTATCTCTTTTGGTGTCAGAAGGTCAAAGCCACTGTCACCTTATATAGACAAATATAGAAACACCTTCACTTTTAAAACTTTAAAACTTCATACATACATTGCCCTTGGTGAGTGAAAAAACCCTAATGTGTTTGGGGTCAAAAGGTCGGGTCACCATCACCTTAAATATGAATTCGGTATAACTTATAAACCGTAACACTTACACTCATGAAATTTCATAGGTTCACTACCCTTGTTGAAAGCAGGAACGCTATTGCTTTTGTGGTCAAAGGTCAAGGTCGCTGACCTTATATGGAAATGTGAATTTCACATGGTAACTTCAAAATCGTTACGCCTACACTCATGAAACTTCATAGGTTCATCGCAATTTGTTTCGGGCTCAGAGGTCAAGGTGACAGTGACCTTACATTGAAATATGCATTCCACACAATAACTTCAAAAGTGTAACACCTACACTCATAAAACCTTATAGGTTCATAGGTTACTAGGTCAAATGTCAAGGGCACCAGTACATATTGCAAGTGATAACTCCAGGAGTATAATACCTACACTTATGAAACTTTGTAGATACATTGCCGTTGGTGAGAGGAGGAACCCTATTGCTTTTGGGCTTAGTAGGTCAAAGGTCAAGGTCACCTTGTCTTCATATGGACATACACATTTCAAACGACAATTCCGGAAATATGATACCCACACTTATTAATCTTCATATGTGCATTGTCCTTGGTCAAAGGAGGAAGCCTATTACTTTTGTGTTCAGTAGGTCATCAAGGTCACATTGAACTGACAATGATTAAATCCTAAGACATTTTCCTCACTGTAACTTGTAACTATTAGAACTACATGTTGAAACTTTGCAGAAATAGTACCCATGTTGAAACAAAAACCTCTATTAATCTTAAGCTTAGTAGGTCAGATGTAGAGGTAACTGTGACCTGATCATGAAAAATTCCTTCCCAGCTGTTATTCACGAATATTTGATCAACAGTCTTAAAACTATTTACCAATAGCGCTCGTGGTTAAACGACATCCAAAATCAGTTATTTTTTTGTAAAAATGTTAAAGGTAGGTCAATGTAACCATTACCTTTGACCTGACACCTAGGAAATGCTTTTGACATAAAAACTTTAGAAAACGGGCGTATAATGTCCCGTTAGGCGACGCTCTTGTTAATTTGATCAACCCAACCTTATCAGTGTGAAACACCAGAGTTATTTCCCTTGATTTACTGAAACATGCAATTTCTGTCTTGTTTACCTTTTGGCACCTTTATTTATTATTAGATCTTTAACAAACTTGCAGAGATTGTTGATATCAGTTCGAAAATCAGCCTGATCGAACCAGTAACACCAAACGTATGACCATTGGTTTCTTCAATATATGTTGGGAAAATGAGGTCGTGGGTTCAAATCCCACTGGGGAATAAAGGGGTGCTGCAAGGACTCGGTGTTTTTCTCCGCCCACTAGGCCCCTTTGGTGGTTATCAGGTCAAACATCACAAAAAATGCATATCTTGTCAACATGTGCGGTGTATTTCTTAGTTAGGATGTGTTGATACGCAATAAGGTATCGGATTTTGGCTCTGCCTTCTGGGGCCCCAGGGGTTGGGTGGGATAGTCGGGCAAAAAATCACAAAAAATCTCATCTTTTCCTTATTTGAATGGTTACGATTCTAATTTGGTGTGGTTATTTATTTATTCGTAGCACAACATATATAAAACGGGTTTTCACTTCCTGATTAAAGGGGCCCTTTTATAGGGGTACAACTTGGGAAACTTTGGTAATCGTCCCCCTTTGGGATAATCCAGTAAAATAACATAACACAAATAGCATATGTTGTCCAAATGTGAATGAATATGATTCTAATTTGGTTTGCCATTTAGGGACTCTAGGCACAACATACATAACAAGGGTTTTGACTTCCTGCATAAAGGTTCCCTCTGTGGGGAACTTGCAGTAACTTACTATAACGGGGTTTCCGCCTTGTGACTCTAACTCCCTCTATACCCTCTGAGATTTCAAATTCATGTGTGATGTATTTCTTAGTTAAGGATGTGTAGATGCAAGATACGTTTTCGTATTTTGGCTCCATCCACAAGGGACCCCTAGGGAGTAATCGTGTAAACAACACAACAAACTGCATATCTTGTCCAAATGTGAATGCATGCTATTCTAATTTGGTATGGTCATTAAGGGACTCGAGGCACAACATATATAAAACGGGTTTTGTCCTCCTGCATAAAGGGGCCCTCTATATGGGTACAACGTGACGAACTTGCAGTAATTTTTATGTTAGACTGCCATTTTGCTCAATGCAGGGCAATGGGTTTTGTCATTAGTGATACAACACCTAATCCCCATACCACCATCATAGACTCCATACAGCCAGTAGAGCGATACATTTTTTAATTATGGTTCTAAAACGAACAAGCGAATGCAAGGATATTATTTCTGCTAAATATTTGAAAATATACTAAATTACCAGGACAACATTTTGGACAATTCTACTTTGACTGAGGTTGTTAAAATATATCTTCAATACGATCCAGCTTTGAAAACATTTGTGGGTAGAAGCATCCTCTACGTTTTCTGACTGATCCCACTTACTTCTAAACATTCCCATATTATAAGGATCACACGACGTTACCGATAATAGAAGTAAGACGTTGTTCTCTTGTTTCTCTGGCTTTTGCCAAGTCATTGCTTACTTACTTTGTGGCTTTCTAGGCTTTTGTTTTTTATATTATATATACATGATCATTTATATTGCCTATTCATGTTAATTGAATTGAATTGGGTTTTAAGGCGCAACATGCCGGGCTCATCCCCCATTTACATCGAGATAAAATATGGAGAATTGGGCCAAGAACCTTCTCACCTGCAGAACTGCAGAGTTGCGACACATTCTACTGCAGACACTCCATTTACGCTGGAGCCACGTTTATTGTTTTTCTGCCACTGCTCTAGCGATTGGAGCGAGATGGCACCTGAAACAATGCAGGGTCATGATGAAGACCTTTAATAAGCATGAACAAAAATTATAAAATTAACATGAATTTGGGAGTGGGTGTTCTACCCATCTGCCTACCTCTCTAACGGGATCTGCGGTGGCCCTATTATTTGCTCGGGAACCACACGGGGTGCCTATTAATGCTGCCTTCTTTGTTAGACATTATAACCTGGCGGAGATATCTTTATTTACACTGTTCATTGGGATGACAATAGCGTAAGATTGAGGCTTGATGCACCCTAGAACCTGGTTTAAACACCCAGCGTTTTTTTTGCCACTTACCGTTCCAAGGCGCTAGCCATTTTGTCAACCCTTGTGTGTTTGTGGTGTAGAATAACATCTCTAATTCTATTTCCACTGACTCTCCATCAAGCGAAGAAATTGTGTCTAATGTTTCATTTGTAAAAACGCTTGAGAAAAAATCGTTCATTATGTTTGACACCTTCGTTGAATGTTCTAAGTATCCTTTATCGTCACGTCAGTCACAACTGATCTAGTTTTGGGTTTGCTAGAAACATATCTCCAGAAGACCGTTTGGGTTGTGGTGTCGTCTGCCTAGCATGGCATCACTTTGTCCGTCGCCTGTCGTCCGTCGTCGTCGTCACACTGTAACCTGCAACCTAATCTGTGCCATAACTTTAAAAGCATTTGGCATATGTTCATGAAATTTTACACACATCTTCATCTTAACCTAAGGAATGCTGTTACATATGTCCAATAACTCTTGCCAGAGTTATACCCCCTTTCATAAAACTTGAACCTGCAACCTAACCAAGCTCATAACTCATCTTACCACGCAGACCATGACCCATGACCAGTAACTCTGACTTTCATTTTGATAGAGTTTTACCCCCTTTTATAAAATCTAACCAAGGTCATAACTGGCCATAACTTAAGACGTAGTTGACCTATGTTCATAAAACTTCGCACACATATTTATCTTAACTGAAGGAATGTCGTTAAACATGTCCAATAACTGACGTTCATTTCATCAGAGTTATGCCCCTGTTCATAAAACTTTACCCTACAACCTAACCAAGCTCATAACTAGTCATAACTTGAAAAGTATTTGACCTATGTTCATGAAACTTCAAACAAATATTCGTCTTAACTGAAGGAATGTAGTGAATAATTTCCAATAACTATGACTTTCATTTTGGCAGAGTTATGCCCCTTTTTCATAACACTTTAACCTGCAATCTAACCGAGCTCATAACTTGGCAAATTGTTGGCCTATGGTCATGAAACTTTATACAGTTTTTCCTTATCAATTATCCAATGCAAATCCTTTTCATTTTTTTTTAAAAAGCTCCATAATTCATGAAGAATTGCACCCCGTGTCTTCAAACTTTATAGTTAGATTGTACTTGGTGCAATAAGCACAGGGCAGGTGGCACAAGTGTTACGTGGAACATCCTTCTAGTTTTTAGCTCTGCTGGCAAAGGCCTGTAGGGCTTATGCCATGGTCTGTTGTCCGTCGTCCGTCGTCCGTCCGTATCCGTTAACTTTTTTTATGTCAACACTAACACTTCCATTTTTCATCCGATCTTTACCAAACTTTACCAGAATATTATTAACAATGAAAGCTCAGACGAGTTAAAAAAAAACAGTCAGATTGGAGCAGTAGCATTTGAGTTATTGCACTTGAATTAACGAAAATTGCTATATTGTGTCTTGTCAGCACTCTAGTGCCCTAATTAATTTGTCATGCGATTTTTAACAGATTATTAATATGAATAAAAGCTCGGACGAGTTTGAAAACCAGCCAGATCGGACCAGTAACACCGAATTTATGATGACCCTTGAATTATTGAAAAATATGTTAACTTTTTTATGTCAACACTCTAGCACCTTCATTTTTCATCCGATCTTTACCAATCTTTACCAGGTTGTTAATATCTATGAAAGCTCGGATGAGTTAAAATAACAGCCAATTCGGTTCAGTAAGACTGGAGTTATAGCCTTGAATTAATGGAAAATGCTATATTTTGTCTTGTCAACACTCTAGCGCCTCCATTTTGCATCCTACCTTTACCAACATTTACCAGATAGTGATATTGATGAAAGCTTGGTCAAGGTCAAAAACCAGCCATATCGGACCAGAACAAAGAATGAACGGCTCTTGAATTATTGAAACATGTGTTAACACTCTAGCACCTTCATTTTTCATCCTATATTTGCCAAACTACCAGATTATTATGATAAGGCCTTCATTTTGCCATATTTCAGGAAAACGTTGCAGGGATGACCAGTACCAAACCTAGTTGTGCATATTGTCACCTTCTTCTGGTTGAATACTTTTTGGTGGAGTTATGGCCCTTTAAAGGTTTTAATACATATAATTTGTATGGACTAGTTCTGCTGAACCCCTGGCAGGATTTCAGCAAAACATTGCCGGGATGATCAGCACCAAGCCTAGTTGTGCATAACATCACCGTGTTCCGGTTGAACTTATGGCCCTTTACAGGTTTTAATACGCACACTTTGTCCGGACTGGTTCTGCTGAACCTCTGGCCGAATTTCAAATTTCAAGCCTAGTTATGCCTATCCTCGCTGTGTTCCGGTTGGATGATTTTTGGCGGAGTTATGGTACTTTAAACTTTGTACATACTAGTTCTGTTGAACCCCTGGCTGGATTTTAACGACACTTGGAAGGAATGATCAGTACCAAGCCTAGTTGCGCATGTCATTGTCGTGTTCCGGTTGAATGATATTTGACAGAGTTATGACCCCTTATACAATTTATTCGGACTAGTTTTCCCGAACCTCTGGTTGGATTTCAATGAAACTTGGCAGGAATGATCAGTACCAAGACCAGTTGCGTATATCATTGTCGTGTTCCGGTTGAATGATATTTGGTGGAGTTTAAAACGTTTTAATACACAAACCTTGTTCGAATTAGTTCTCCTCAACCGTCATTTGGCTTTCAACGAAACTTGGTTGCGCATATCATTCCCGTGTTCTGGTTGAATGATTTTTGCTGGATTTATGGCCCTCAAAAGGGTTTACTACATAAGCTGCTTTGTCCGACAACTTCTCCTGATCCTCTGAAACTTGGTAGGGATGACTATTACCAAGCGTAGTTGCACATATCTTCGTCGTGTTCCAGTTGAATGATTTTTAGCGGATTTATGTCCATTTCTCCTGTAGGGGAGGCATCTGTTTTTACTAAAACAACCCCAAATCTAATTTAGTATGGTTATTTAGAGACTCTAGACACAACAATTATATAAAATTTGTTTTGACCGCATGCATAAAGGGGCCCCTCTACAGGTGGTCAAAACATAGTTCATACAATTGTTATGCCTCGAGCCTCTAAATAACCATAGTACCAAATTAGAACAAGGGCCTCTTGTTTAAATTGTTAGCATGGGTCAAGGGTTTAAGTTTCTGTTGTGGGTCTTGTTGTTTTGTGGATGTTTGTTTTTTTGCAATGTTTTAAAGTGTAGTGACGGGAATTTTATTACGACAACCCTTGATAAAAGAGCCGTTTTAGCCAGTAAAGCATCCATAGGCCATCTTGGGCCTCCTGTTACTGTTTGTGATTATATGTCTCCCACATTCTTGTAACAGTTGTCAGTTTGCTTTCAGTTCATTACGCTACTTCACATACACCTGCTTTTACTTTAATGAAGTCTAATTGTTCACGCTGTTTTTCCTTTGTTTTCTTTCTCCCTTGGATAAACCCGACCCGATATTGCTGTCTATTATCACGCCTAATCTGCAGGCTTACTCTCTATGTCTTTATCCCAGTCAAAGCTAGTCATCTGATTTTGCATCGAATTATAAATCTGCTTTATCATATTTGTATTGGCACAGTCGTAGAATCCACCATATCATGGTGTGGTCGCTACATCCAGTATTCTATTTTATTTATCATCGTTTATTTATTCAGTCTAGAACTGATTGTTCCTGGCTGTCCCGATATCTTGTTGGGTTGATGTCAGACATGTTGATACAGCTAGTTATTATTTACTGTACATAGATGCAACCTTCATTATTCAGCTGCCTTGATCCTTATATGGGTTTTGCATTTGACTGCGAAGCATGTAGCTGATTATAAGTTCAGTTCTAATTAACTAAAAATCTTGACTCGTATAAACACATATTTTGCAACGTTAAGAGGTTACCGTTTCACTTGCTGAAATAACGTTTTCGTAAATCAGTCTACAGAAGTGTATCATGCAATCATTATTATATGTATATTAGAGACAAAACATTCATTAGGCTCTGTAGCGCAGCTGATTGAGGCGTCGTGTTAGAGCCGGGGAAGTAAGGGTTCATTAGGCTCTGTAGCGCAGCTGATTGAGGCGTCGTGTTAGTGCCGGGGAAGTAAGGGTTCATTAGGCTCTGTAGCGCAGCTGATTGAGGCGTCGTGTTAGTGCCGGGGAAGTACGAGGGTGCTTCAAAAAGTTCTGTCACTAGGCATATATCCTTTGAACTGGATATTACACTGAGATAAAGCAATGTATTTATAGTACTACTGGGTGCGCTGTCTTAAATTCCACAACAAAAATTAAAAATTTCCGGTTATTTATACCCCTGAATTACCTCCCCCTACCACACCTTTTGGATACTGGCATCTCTGAAAAGTCCTTGTTACAAAACGTTGTAAAATTTATTTGAATAAGTCTATGCTTTTAAATTTTCTTGTACGCCATCTGTTGTTATTCACCCATAATCCCTGAAAATGATTGTCGCGAATTCGGAAAGGTCTTGCTGCAAACCAGATATGAGTGAATGCATATCCCTTAATTTTAGCAGAAATAACACTGATTTTCTTAATTTTGTTTACGGAAATGTTATAATATCTTTCAAATGTCGTAATTATTCTCATAGTATTAATATTTTTTCATATTTGTTTACAAATCATAGTCCTTCAGTGTTTAAATTTCATATTCAACACATTATTGTAGAATTTTGTACAATGTTTAGAGAAAATATCGATCATCCAAAAACGCTATTTCAGAAGATTGCCCTTCCATTTAATGTCAATTTATCATTAAATTAATTTTACACGTTAGCTTAAAATGTTAATTTCTAAGACAATGTCTTTTCATCTACCATGCTTAAATTCTGAATCTTGTAATGCACAGATATAACTGGTAATGTACGAGAAATTTCAAAGGTCTTCGACAAATACTTAAAGAAAAACAGGCATTTAAAAAGGTATTAGTTAACAAACCTGAAAAAAACTCAGGACGAAAATGCCTCAGTGTGTATAAGTGATGTGTATTAAATGTTCCATAACTTTCGTCACACAAAAGATACAGCATTCATTTTACCATCAATGGAATGGTATTGAAAATCTCGTTCATTTGGTATCAAACACCAACACTCACAATGAGCATGTTAAAACGCGTTAGTGACAGAACTTTTTGAATGACCCTCGTAAGGGTTCATTAGGCTCTGTAGCGCAGCTGGTTGAGGCGTCGTGTTAGTGCCGGGGAAGTGAGGGTTCAGTAGGCTCTGTAGCGCAGCTGATTGAGGCGTCGTGTTAGTGCCGGGGAAGTAAGGGTTCATTAGGCTCTGTAGCGCAGCTGATTGAGGCGTCGTGTTAGTGCCGGGGAAGTGAGGGTTCAGTAGGCGCTGTAGCGCAGCTGATTGAGGCGTCGGGTTAGTGCCGGGGAAGTAAGGGTTCATTAGGCTCTGTAGCGCAGCTGATTGAAGCGTCGTGTTAGTGCCGGGGAAGTGAGGGTTCATTAGGCTCTGTAGCGCAGCTGATTGAGGCGTCGTGTTAGTGCCGGGGAAGTAAGGGTTCATTAGGCTCTGTAGCGCAGCTGATTGAGGCGTCGAGTTAGTGCCGGGGCAGTAAGGGTTCTGATTAAGGCGTCGTGTTAGTGCCAGGGAAGTAAGGGTTCAAGACTGCTGATTTACTTTCCCCCTTTGTTCCTCTTTTTTAAAATTTTCATTATGATGGTTTTCATTATTGCAAATGGTAAGGTAACAACAGTTTCTTTACTTTTTCACTTTGATAACGGAATCTTATAATTAAACATGGTAGCAGTGAACAGTTTATATGTGTTGTAATGCACACGCTAACGCACACGTATCCCTTACATGTGAACACTTGTATTTCTGTGCTGATGTACACGTACTTCTAGCACGTCGTGTTATAAGCATGAATTGTAATCAATTGTAAGGCATGTGATAGTATGGTAAGATATTTGAACCGAAAAAAGCGAGGTGATTCAAAATGTTTAATAGGAAGAACTGATGGTAAAAATCGGGAAGAATGTGTCTGGTAAGAAAAAACGGTTGTGGAGTGTTTATGTCTCCGTGACAACATTTTTGTTTCAATATTGTTTTAACACCCGTGACTTGATCTGTTATTATGTTAAATGTTTGTAACTATTTTACGCTTGCGTAAAACCTTGCTTGTTTATATTCTGAAATGGCTGACACTAACCGCCGATCGCTAGTATATTTTCGTGTAGGGGCACTTCTATACATGGCGTTGTCCACCCGTTAACAGTTTCGTTCCCGATCAATAAAACTCGATGACCGGACAACCTCGTGGACTCCATGATTGCACCTTCCGAAAGCTGAAAAAGGAGGTTGATTGGTGCATGAACTTTCGTCCCTCTGGTTTTCTGGTCATACCCTAGACTAGTTTTCTCTTTGGTTGCAACTGCTGTGGTTGTTCAGCAGAATTCTGGAAACACCGTCAGTAGAATTCTGGATACATCCTGAGGTGTTTCTAATTATGATTTTATAGTTTTACAATAATATTTACGTGTGTCGTTTCCTAATTTTTCTGGATTTGGACTCTATTGTTGTAGATATCCTTTTGATGGAATGTACTTTTATTTACACTGTCTTGTCAGTTTGAGTGTTTAAACTAACCAGTGGGCCTTATTGCCTACTGACCGTTCCAAGTCGGTACCCTGTCATCACCACCCGTTGTGTTGTGTATTGTCCTTTTCATTGTATATTTAATTTGCTCTTTGTGTTGTAGTGCGGACCTGCGCTTGGGTGCTGTGATTTCTATAGGACCATTTTTCTCGTTTTAAGTACACTTTTCAATGTGCATCTGCAGTAAAATATGCCACATGAAACGTACAATTTAATTAGCGTTAATAAAACAGTTTGGTCTGGAAAACATCGATGGCTCAGAGAGTTTTTGATGTATAAATCTAGAGTATTTCATACAATGTTTTAAAATGTACCTAATTCTTTTTCATATGGAAGAATCTTCCTCAAACGGGTTATCGGTGAGTCGCCAGATTTTTACATGGAGCGTATAGGGGGAAATTTCATTATTGTTTAATATTAGAAATTCTATAAACATGATCGCTTAGGTGCAAACGGGTTCTTAAAATACAATTTATTATCTTTATTTTGACATAAGTTTCATATTTTTATGTTAAAAGGATCTTGGTCTGTTTTCGAGTTTAAATACACCATCTAGTGTCTTTATATGTTCTATATAAAATTCTTAAAATATGTCGAACATGTGTTTTTTAATTGTAAATATATAGCATAATGACGAAACTGAAGTCTTAGGTGCAAACGGTTCTAAATAGGTGAAACACTAATCTTTATTTTGATATATTTTTTTTGTTAATGACACTAGTTATAGATGGTCTGTTTCACAAGCAAAGATAGCAATTTTTTTAAAATTATTAATTGTTGTTGTTGTTGTTGTTGTTTGCGATAATTACATTAAGCAGACGACGCGGAGAAATATATATCATGAAGAGTTGTATGCATAAATGTTTAATTCAAGCAAAAACCCATTACACATGTATTTCTCTGTCCAATGTGGTATTTCCATTTTAGGCAAAACAGGAGTCAGAACGAAACTTTTGCTATATCAAAAAGTATGGTATTTTTAACTTTTAAACAGCTTTTTATAGAATTTCTCACTATTATAATGCCATTTCCATAAAAATACACTTAAACAAACTATTCTCAGCTATAGCTTAATAAAAGCTTGTTTATAATAACGTATTTCATGTAAATATTAAACTCATTTTTAATTTAAAAATGTGCTTTGCTTAAACTTACTTAAGTGCATTTATAGTTTCACTCCATATGGTCACTATAGATAGATAATGATTCCCAATGTTTTATGGCCTCCATAAAGTGTGCAAGTGTGACTGCCGACACGCTAAATTACATAACGCCCGAGGCGGCTTTATCGATATCTGCGGGAGATAAATCAGTACTAAACTAGCACCAAGAGTTACATTTCGTGAAATTATTGTTTTTTTCAGTCGATGTCGATTTGAGGAAGATTCTTCCATATGTGTGATCTTAATACACTTCCATTATATATGTACAGCTGCTAGCAATATAAACCCCATATCAATTATCTTAGTTATATAACAACAACAGAACCCAAGTTGTCTTATTTGCCAGACCCAGCGATTCCATAATTACTAATATACTGAAGGTAACCTTTAATGTATACACTTTTCATATGAAACTGAAGCACATCATGATAGCCCGGTGTGGTTCCCGGGCAAAAAATAGGGTCACATCAGATCCTGTTAGAGTGGTAAGTAGAGGGGTAGACCCCATCCCCGCTCCCACCCACACCCACACCCAAATTCATGTTTATTTTATCATTGTTCTTCATGCTCATTAAAGGTCTTCATCATGATCCCTGCACTGTGGCAGTTGCCATCTCGCTTTAAATCACTAGAACAATGGTGGCAGAAAAACAATAAACGTGGCTCAGCGTAAATGGAGTGTCTATAGGTTCTAGAGGCCCAATCTCCATATGTTATCTCGATGTAAATGGAGGATGGGCCTGGCATGTTCATTCCTGTTAGGCGCCATATAACCTTTCATGTGTTGGTGAATCTTAAAACCCAATTCAATTCAATTGATAGTTTGCACCATGACTACATATGGCATATGTATTGACACCAATACCCTTCAAACCTTTAATCGGGGTAAACATTAAATACTTTTTGTTATATCATTATATTTGTATGTTTGAGTGTGTCAACCACAAGACCATAGCATATGTTTACGTAAATGGAAGTTCTCGGGTAGAAAGGAAGAGACAGTGAGATGTATTGAAGCGGTTTTGGTTGAATTTTGACAAATATAACACGTTTAAATTGTGTTTTTATCTGCATTGCACACCTAATTACTGTGTATATGCACTAGTGCGCTTGTTGGTAACATTCTATTTTTAGGTATTAGGTCACTACTTTACTTGAACGAGACATGTCACTACTTTCAGTTTGAATTCACGGAAGGTAGCATTCATAACATAGTTATCGATTACCTTGCACACGAATCAACAAATATGGAGGGATACGTGCAGTGTATATGTAAGTTCAGTTTTGTTAACTTGATTCGAAATCTTTATATATAAATAGATACATACACGATTTGAAAACGCAAATACTGTTTCATTTAAGTGGGGATATGAAATATGAATATTATAGTGGGAGCTAATTGGACCGTAAATACCCTTGTTAACTCATTGTTAACCGTACCATTAAGCTTTCAATGTTAAGGGTTAGAGCCTAGAGGGTTAAATAAAACGTATTCCTGTAGCCATTATGACTCACTGTGTAGTTAACCATTGTTTCCGGATCGTATCCAACTTCATACCGTCATGGATGATATACTTGTATGATCAGGCATGTGTAATTCTACTTTTTAGCCTGACCCTTGATCCATCTATACACTCAGTTCATTTGAAAACGCAACACTTTGGTTTTTGTAATTTTTTGAAAAGTATAAAAGCTAGAACAATGCAATTTCATATAGTATATATTTAATCAAGATTTAATAGATGGTCATAATTTCATTGCCAACATCAATATATTTCATATGAAAATCAACGGTTCAATTACCCCTATCCAAATTAAAATAAACACTTTCAATACCGATTGTGCCACCACGAGCGTCTATTAAAGCTTAACATCTACGTGCATAGACAGTATTTTGGATGCAATCACTTGCTGTGGCATTCGTCTTGTAGCGCTACACGAAGTTCCTGCGGTGTGGTAGAGGGGTTTACGCGGCCATAAACACGTCGCTTCAAGTCATTTATTGTGCGTCTGAAATGAAACGAACCATCAAAAATTAAAAAAAATCTAACATTTTTACTCTTTTTTTTAAATTTATGACATTTATGCTGTTTTTGCAGTTATTATTCTGCACAAAAAAGGTGACGCACCACCATTCAACATTTGAAAATAAGGCAATTTTATTTTTAGTTATTTGAAAAAAGTGACAATGCTTATTGGTTATAGTGGATGAAAACACATACCCATGAGTACCAATCGTGTGCTGTATCAGAAGCTGGCAGGAATCTGTTTCTGAGATGTGATACCCTCAGTCTGATGTCCTGTCTGGGGGTGGTTACTCGCTGCCTGCCTGGTCTAGAACGGTCCCTGACAGTGCCTGTCTGTTGGTAGCGTGTCTGTAGCCTAGATATAGTTGAGACATGGCAGCGAAGTCGTCTCGCTACCTCTCTTTTAGTGGCACCAACAGCCGTCATCCCAATAGCCTGATTTCGCACATGTTCAGCTAAACGTAGCATAATGATTTGTGGATTAAATCAAATCATGTTGTGTTTTTATACCATACCGATGTTAGCGCTTTTAAGATAAATAAAAATAAACTTGCTTATGTCGTGATTATTCCAATTCTCGTGCAAAATGTGTTTTCAGTGTTTCAGGTAGTGTAACTCTTGTGTAATTCTAAATTGTTAAATTTTAACAATAGACACAAAGAAATATGTATACTTTCCTAAAATACAATGTTTGTTTGAACGAAAACCGCGTAGATAAAAAATATATGAAAGTAAAAAATGTTGCGTTTTCAAATGTACTAAGTGTATGTATCCGGATTCAGGGGAGGATGGTGGTGGGGAGTGGGTAGACGGGTACCTCCCTTAAATGTGAGAAGTTATAAACATTCACGGGAAAAAGCTTCTTCCGCCGTCCGTCCGTCTGTCGTCCGATAACTTTTTGTTGTCAGTCATCTAGCACAGATCGAAAACCACCATTATTGGATAATAAACATCAGAGTTATGGCCATGTTATGGCTTCAGAGTTAAGGCCCTTGATTCAAAAAATGAGCTATATTCGGATTGTCAACACTCTAGCACCTACATTTTGCATCCGCTCTCTACCAAACCTTGCCAGAATCTTAATATTGATAAAAGCTCGGAAGAGCTCGAAAACACCTATATCGGATAATAAACTCTAAGATTATTGCCCGTGATTTAATGAAATAATTCTATATTTTATCTTGTCAACACTTTGTTTTGCATCCAGTCGTTACCAAACTGGGTCTGAGTCTTAATATTGATACAAGTTCGAACAAGTTTATCGAAAAAAAGAACACCACAGTCATTGCCCTTAAATTTAATGAAAATGCTATTCGTTTGCCTTTTCAACACTAGCACCTTCATTTTGCATTTAATCAAGCTTGGGCAGAATCGTTTTATCGATAAAAGCTTAAACAAGTTCGGAAAACACCAATGTCCAATAATAATAATTGCCCTTCAGATTTGATTCAATAAAATAATGCTAGTATGTTTTTTCTTTGTTAATCAGTATCTACTTCATTTTTTATTTGATCTTTACGAAACAAATGTTCAGAAGATTAATATCAATAAAACCAGTCATTTCTGACCCAGACCCATATGTACACCCAACCCCAGCCATGACCTCCCCCTCCCATACACTCACCGCCCCACTCACCCATTTTTAAAAAAAATACATTTAATTTTAATTTTATTAAAGTTATCTGAGTCATTCATGAAAGCGTAGATAAAATCAAAAAATAACCACGTCTGGCCCGAAACAGCAGTTGAATTGGCCCTTGAATTAGTGATAAATGCTAAACTTCACATTTTGTTAACATTCGAGCTGCTTCAATTTTCATTTGATCTGTACCAACCAAACTTGCTTAAGATGTATTATGATCATACCATAACCCCTCACCACCTCACCCATTATAAGAGCCAGGTTAGCCATTACAGCATCAATAGGGCCCCTCTTGGGTCTCTGTTTTTTTGAGTGTGAACTGTTTTAAACCACAAATTAGTATTCATTTGCTTTATGAAGTTTATCGATCGAGTAATAAAAACACGGCATAATATACCGTAATGTCAATTGAAGTATTGATCGCATGATAGTAGACTCAATTCACAATCAACATGCATGCCTTTGTGTAAACGAGATAAGTTGATAATATTCGTAAAGGGACACATGGCAATCTTGAAGTGTTTGAAATGGGTATCTCCATTTATATATCCAGCATGATTTTTACTTTTACCCTGGTTACTTTTAAATAAATCAAATTTTAAGTATTCACTTTTTCGTCTTATTTTACTTTAAGTTTTAATACATTATTCATGCAATCAAAATTGAATAATATGCAAATACAATTCGCTTATTACTATTCTTATAATTAATGATTTAACAAATGTAAGTTATCCAGAAAAACTAGCAGGACGCCGTGAGTTTTAAGAAAATCAAGATTGCCGTGTGTCCCTTTAATGTACAGTTATATGGATTAGTCCGCTACCAAAGTAGGGGCAATGTCGTTTGGTATTGTAGTGAAGATTGTGTGCGGATGAGTTTACGTGTACTGTAGTGATAAGGTTTACTTTGTTTCTTTATCAGGTTAAGACTCTTAATCACTGAATGATAAAGGAGATTGCATGCTTATGTGTGTGTTTTATTGCAGGAGAAACGCAATACGCTAGTTGGTAGATTCAAGATAACTGATATGGGTAAGTTTGCATACATCAATTATTGCTAGAGTGAATCAATGCTATTACTTTTAAAGTTCTCCATTCTTTAAATTTACATGTAATTATAAATATATAGTTGTTATAAACAGTAGAAGTAATGGTCGTTGATTTTGGAATTAAAGAACACACGCACGCACGCAAGCAACGCACGCACGCACGCACACTAAAACGAGTGTATTGCCGGCAATCGTTTACATCATATTCATACCAGTCTACTCATACCGTATATCTTTCACTGGTTCGTGTACATGCTCAGACGGCAGACGCCTGTAAACGCGTCAACCGTTTAACAAAACCTTCCTACTTCGTCGGAAGGTAACGTTACCTGGGAGATCTAGTGTATTATGTATTGTTCAAGGGGGTGGGGTGGGGGAGGGGAAGAGTGGGGGTGGGTGGAGTCTATACAAAGACAGCGCAATACTCTTGTAACTACATATACTTAAAGAAGACAATACAACAATGCTGTAATAAAAAATATTCGGTAGTAGGAGTCTCTCTCTCTCTCTCTCTCTCTCTCTCTCTCTCTCTCTCTCTCTCTCTCTCTCTTATACTACGTCTACTACTACTACTACTACTTTTACTATACTTTATTTACAGAGGGTAATACACATTAGTTACACAACTAATATTCCATCTGGCCTTTTATTATTTACACATTTACAATACTTATTGGCAAATTGGTTTAACATAGTGAATAAGAGAATAAGGTAGCCATTCTCACACACCCTTGCACACCTCCAGTTCAGCTTCGCACCACACGTCTACTCATGCATTAACTTTCTAAATACTCACACAAAAAACAACAACAAAAACACTTTTCAACGTATTTACATACACACAGTCTGATGTACATATATAAAGCACCTTTATTCTCTAGTATTCTATTTACAAAAAGTTAAAATAAAAAATAAATATTCTGAAAGTTAAAAACTTTGTAATTTTAAATCAAATACTGTGAGATTTAGATATACTATTCACAATCTAACAGCAGTATCTAGATGTTTCAGTAATACATTTATAACTTTATAATTGTTGTTTTTTCTACTTCATGAAGTTATAATGAAAAGAATCAATTGTTTTCAAGCTCTTAAAGCTATAGAGTCTCTATATCAATCGATTTCTTCTTTGTAGGCGTGTCCTTATTTGTAATTTCATGTTCACCAGCTTATATCGAAATCGGGTATTTAAGCGAGCAAACATAGCGCAGGATATCATTTACTGTATAGACATCGATCAGTGCACATCGTACCTATGCACAGGTAACAGTAATTTTTACAGAAAAAAAGTTAGCCTCTTTTGGGGCTCGAACACACGACCTTCTGATTTAAAATTAGGTGCTCTATCCATTGAACTATAACGCTACTTGAGAAAATAGTATTCTAACTATCATTTATTAGGAGGCAAAATAAATTAACACTTTTGAACGCAACTCAAGATGGATCAATACATATGTAGTCCATCTTGTCTCACGTGTAAATTTATATTGCCTGGTGTAATACTGTATGTTATCAATATGAAACTAATACTTCGCCTCAAAACAACCATATCTCGAATTATTATTATGCGCTTGATGAGTGTGTGTGCACGCTAGTTATTACGTACTGCCTATTTTAGTGTAAAACATGCTACAACATACAATAAATAGCCGTGGTCTAGTGGTTCAGCGTACATCCTTCAAAACTTAAAAATGCAAGGCGGTGGTTCAAATCCCGCTCTAGGCAACTATTTTTTTATTACATATATTCTGAAGCCGTATATTTATCGATGTTACATGTACGGAGGCTAAATAAATATGTGAAATTTTACCCATCGATTTCTGCCTTATATACCGACTTTTGAGGTGTTCGTCGATTTGAAACTACTTCACACGTGACGCATTCATATTCATGAGTTTTATTGGGATGACAGTAGGGCAAGTGTGAGGTTTGGTGCACCCTAGAAACTGGATTAAACCTCCAGCCGCCCTATTGTCAAAAGAGTATGCGAGTGGACCTTTGGAAACGGCCGAACACGATACATACGAAATATTGCAGTCTCGGTTTGATTGGATTGAGACTGTTCATGAACGGTAATGAAATATGCTTGCTATCGCTAACGCCCCCTAGCCCCGGGTTGAGCAGAACTCAATATTCATAAACTCAATAGTACAGAATTTTAACCATCCCGAAGATGGCATGCGTATGGGGATGGACATAGCGACCTTTGTACTTATTACACCCCCATGTACAGCGGCGTATGGTCCTAGTATCTAACAAAATTCTATGCCCCGCAGAGCGAAATAAACAAAATGGAATTTAGTTGGGAGCAGCGGTTATGAAGCCTACGCATCACAAGTAACAGCCAAACGACTAAATTGAAAAGCAGACAACATATCCTATGGGTGGTTAAACAATACCCAGAGCCTTTAGCGGCCGGAGTAATGGAACCACCGAATGGAAATTTAAGTAAGAAAACAAAAGCCCCTTTTTGCGTTTGTGACATCACATGCCTTTATTCTTTATTACTATTGCCATTCATGTTTGTCTTTTTACCTGTTTTGGGGTTTACTGTGTTCTGTGAAAGCTGCATTTCCGGTTCGACTTGTATACTTATTTTTATTACCAGTTAAAATAGGGACTGTGTAACTTTAAGGTTGTCTGGCAAGCTATTCCAAATGATTGGTCCAGAATATTTAACACTTTGCTTGAATACTTCGTTTATATGGTTATCTGTGTTGAACATTTGAATTTTGGGTTGTTATATCTGTCATTCAATGGTCGCACATTTTGTTTTACCACGTGAGCTAGAATTACACTTAATAATAAAATACTATTTAACTTTGTTTTAAAGTAATACGCCTGAAAAGTTTGATTAAACGACTTCCAAATGTACATTTGATTTTCAAATACTCATTTCAATAACAACGTCATTCTGCAAACCTTACTTAAACGATCTTAACAACTTTAAATTATCTACAATTTTAAACATTTAGCGATCATTGAGCATTCAGTCTTTTTGTAAACATACCAATGACATATTAAATGGAAAAAATCGATTCGATATGAAGAATGTGCACACTTAAAACGCTAACTTAACCTTAAACCCGCTAAGCACGACTATAATAGCCTTTGCGTCCATTGTAAACCCAGATCAGCCTGCGAGTAACTCGCAGGCTGATCAGGGTTTACAATGTCCGGCTGATGATCAGTCATTTCCCCCAGGACACCCCTTTGTCACATAAATGGAATGTTCTTAATTCAAAGAAAGAACAGTCCATTATAAATATGTAGCGGGTTAAGGGTTACATTATTTGAGATTATGTCTGTCTCAGCAAAACAGAGTTAAACATGTGACAAGCCCTGTCGAACACGTATTTTTTGGCTTTAAAATATGTATTTCTCAGCCGAATTTCAAAATTAACGTATTTTGATTTACCACTAAAGACTGCAGTTCCTATTCTTTTTGTAAAACACTGTAAACACTTTTCACGCAAATGCTGAAAACCCTTCAGCTGATACATGACTAATGGGACTGCAATGCAATTTTACACAATGATAGAGGGCAATAATGGGAAGTGAAGAGCACTAGAACCGTTACTCTTTCTGCATTCGTATATGTTAAATCTTCATTAGATCAGTTACGTTTTTGGTTAAACCAATCTGTTCCATCGCCTTCCTTTTTTTCGGAATATTATTAAAGCAAGAATTAAATATCAGTATATTCAGCAATGGAACGACCAGATTTTTAACTCGAGTAAATGTCTCAATTATAGAATATTTAAAACATCATTCCGTTTTGAAAACTATTTAAAGTTATTGCCTAAACATTTAGCACTGGCTCTTTGTCATTTTAGGTGTTGTAATCATAAACTATCAATTGAGAAAGGTCGTTTTTATAATATTGAACGTAATGTAAGAACTTGCCAATTATGTAATGGTAATGTCATTGGAGATGAGTTTCATTATATTTCTGACTGTCCTTACTTCAATGTTGAGAGAAAGAAGTATATTCCAAGACATTTAATTAGACCCAACATTATCAATTTTGAGAAAATTTGTTCAAAAGTGATGACAGAAATATTCTCTTAAAGATATTCATTTTTTGTGAAAAAAATTATGCTTAACTCTAACTAAATTTGTCGATCTTTCTAAAAAGCTACCAGTCATGACACTGAGGTTGATTTGTTTCTTATGCTATGTAATCATTGTTTGCATTGTGTTATTAGTATATTGTTTATGCATTTGTTGTTGTTTGATGCTGATGCCAATATGGGCCTAGTTTATGAAAAGAACTGAAACTGAAACTGAATTAGAGTTATTGCTGTCAATAATTCCTGTCCGGAGCATAACTCAAAAGCCACTTATACGACTGCAAATTGAATACTGCTGGGCGATACACGGCAATACCGATTTTCTTGTTTATGTAGAACGTTTATTTATCGAGTCCACTTTATGTCATTCAACATTTGGTCGTTATGTTCGAAATGAATACGTTTTAAAATGTAAATTGCATTTATTCATCAAGGGATATATATAGTCTTTGCAAACTTACCGAAAACACTATAAAGTTAAAATAGATTATTGCTTATATATCTCAGTGTGTTGATCGTTATTTGAGATTGTATTTTGTATTCAGTGTTTTCTAAGTCTACCGCTGATCACGCTACGATATATGATTACAATGTACTTTGCGGCATTTAACAGGAGGACAAGGGGTTTCAGATTACCAATCTAATATTAAAAAAAAAACAAAAAAAAAAACATACGAAGAAACAAAATGGTTCGATATATTGGACCTCCTGTTGAAAACTCCTAGATTCGACCCTGTATTACCTCTAGCTTTTATACAAACCTATTTTGTTTTTGGTTTAAGTTACTATTTGTCACCTTATTTATGAAATTCTTTTTTATGGCATTATTGAAGAAGATTGCAAACACTGTACACTAATTGATTGCATATACATTATAATATGAGTGGGATATTACACTTTTGAGTATGTTATACGTCGTCTCTCCAATAAAACAATACGTATTTGATTATTCCCACACACGTCTTTCCTTCAAAAGTATTTAAAACGCATTGACTAGGAGCCTTGTTGGCCTTATTAAATGTATCATGATGAGGTCAATGTTATACAGTTATCTCTCTATTTAAAATAACCTACTTACAGCTGACTCCAGCAACTCCGATTCCGACGTGGAGGAGTACTCGGGTATGGAACAGCCACCTCTGCTCAAACAGATCAAGACCATACTAGACGAGTACCCGGATGACGGGCAGATTATAAAGGTAGCTGTTTAATTTTGGTTCGTACTTACGAGAGCCAGTCTGTGTATTAATTTCAGTTTTTATTTATGGTTAAGATACTCTGCTCAATGGTTGGATGCCCATTTTAATCAGTCTAATTGCACTGTCTAAAATGTCAAAACATGATAAGATGCATTAACATGATTAAATATATCAATACATCAAAAAGGAATTGTCAGAAAGCTTTGAAGCTTGGCACACATGTTCATTATCATTACACAATGTTAACTGACAAGAATCATAACTCTGTCATGTATTGTGTCTGAATTACCCCAATTGCAGACCAACAATAACAGGAAACTGTACAAAAAAGTAAAAACAAATGATAGTCACTCTATTATATGGAACTACGTATAAATGCAAATGGCGAGCACATCCGGTCGATTTGGAGTAATTAAACCTTATATGTCTTTCACTTGTACACAGGAGCTGGTTCAGAATGCTGATGATGCCGGGGCAACACGGATGAACATTCTGTACGATGGAAGAACCATTAATAAAGCCACTGCTAATGGAAAGGATGAAAAGAAATACAGAAAATTCTTACGGGTAAGAAACGGTGCAAAACATAAATCAGATATCAGTGATAGTAACAATCGCCAGAACCGCATTTAATTTAGTCTCAGTTTGGCCTTCAACATAAAGCATGTTACTCAGTAAAATGAACCCTTTCTCTCAGTGTTGTAAAATAAATGTTACTAATTATTTTAAAATGACATTTATTGCTCATATTTGTTACTTAAATTGTAAAATATAATATGTTACTTAGTGATGTAATATAAACATGTTTCTCCTTGCTGTAAAGCGAAGTATGTTGCTCTGTGTTGTAAACTGAAGTTGTAAAATGGAAACATGAAGTTGTAAAATGGAACTGTTATGAAGTTATGTAAAGTAAATCATGTTGTGCATTGCTGTAATATAAAACATGTAGGGCATTGTTGTAATATAAAACATGTTGCGCATTGTTGTAATATAAAACATGTTGCACATTGTTGTAATATAAAAGCCGTTGTGCATTGTTGTAATATAAAACATGTTAGTCATTGTTTTAATATAAAAAATGTTGCTCATTGTCGTAATATAAAACATGTTGCGCATTGTCGTAATATAAAACATGTTGTGCATTGGTGTAATATAAAACATGTTGCCCATTGTTGTAATATGAAACGTGATGTGCATTGTTGTAATATAATTAATGTTGTGCATTGGTGTAATATAAAACATGTTGCACATTGTTATAATATAAAACATGTTGCGCATTGTTGTAATATAAAACATGTTGCACATTGTTGTAATATAAAACATGTTGCGCATTGTTGTAATATAAAACATGTTGCGCATTGTTGTAATATAGGCATGTTAGTCATTGTTGTAATATAAAACATGTTGCGCATTGTTGTAATATAAAACATGTTGCGCATTGTTGTAATATAAATATAAAACATGTTGCGCATTGTTGTAATATAAAACATGTTGCGCATTGTTGTAATATAAAACATGTTACTCACTGTTGTTATATAGAACATGTTACTCCGTGTTGTTATATAGTACATGTTACTCTGTGTTGTTATATAGAACATGTTACTCAGTGATGTTATATAGAACATGTTACTCAGTGTTGTTATATAGAACATGTTACTCACTGTTGTTATATAGAACATGTTACTCCGTGTTGTTATATAGAACATGTTACTCAGTGTTGTTAAATAGAACATGTTACTCAGTGTTGTTATATAATACATGTTACTCAGTGTTGTATATAGTACATGTTACTCAGTGTTGTTATATAGAACATGTTACTCAGTGTTGTTATATAGTACATGTTACTCAGTGTTGTTATATAGTACATGTTACTCAGTGTTGTTATATAGAACATGTTACTCCGTGTTGTTATATAGAACATGTTACTCAGTGTTGTAATATAGTACATGTTACTCAGTGTTGTAATATATAACATGTTACTCAGTGTTGTTATATAGAACATGTTACTCAGTGATGTTATATAGTACATGTTACTCAGTGTTGTTATATAGAACATGTTACTCAGTGTTGTTATATAAAACATGTTACTCAGTGTTGTTATATAGTAAATGTTACTCAGTGTTGTTATATAGAACATGTTACTCAGTGTTGTTATATAGAACATGTTACTCAGTGTTGTTATATAGTACATGTTACTCCGTGTTGTTATATAGAACATGTTACTCCGTGTTGTTATATAGAACATGTTACTCCGTGTTGTTATATAGAACATGTTACTCAGTGTTGTAATATAGTACATGTTACTCAGTGTTGTATATATAATATGTTACTCAGTGTTGTTATATAGTAAATGTTACTCAGTGTTGTTATATAGAACATGTTACTCAGTGTTGTATAGAGTACATGTTACTCCGTGTTGTTATATAGAACATGTTACTCAGTGTTGTTATATAGTACATGTTACTCCGTGTTGTTATATAGAACATGTTACTCAGTGTTGTTGTATAGAACATGTTACTCCGTGTTGTTATATAGAACATGTTACTCAGTGTTGTTATATAGTACATGTTACTCAGTGTTGTTATATAGAACATGTTACTCCGTGTTGTTATATAGAACATGTTACTCAGTGTTGTAATATAGTACATGTTACTCAGTGTTGTTATATAGAACATGTTACTCAGTGTTGTTAAATAGAACATGTTACTCCGTGTTGTTATATAGTACATGTTACTCAGTGATGTTATATAGAACATGTTATTCCGTGTTGTTATATAGTACATGTTACTCAGTGTTGTTATATAGAACATGTTACTCAGTGTTGTTATATAGTTCATGTTACTCAGTGTTGTTATATAGTACATGTTACTCAGTGATGTTATATAGAACATGCTATTCCGTGTTGTTATATAGTACATGTTACTCAGTGTTGTTATATAGTACATGTTACTCAGTGTTGTTATATAGTACATGTTACTCAGTGTTGTTATATAGAACATGTTACTCAGTGTTGTTAACTAGTACATGCTACTCCGTGTTGTTATATAGTACATGTTACTCAGTGATGTTATATAGAACATGCTATTCCGTGTTGTTATATAGTACATGTTACTCAGTGTTGTTATATAGAACATGCTACTCAGTGTTGTTATATAGAACGTGTTACTCAGTGTTGTTATATAGAACATGTTACTCAGTGATGTTATATAGAACATGTTACTCACTGTTGTTATATAGAACATGTTACTCACTGTTGTTATATAGAACATGTTACTCAGTGTTGTTATATAGAACATGTTACTCAGTGTTGTTATATAGTACATATTACTCAGTGTTGTTATATAGAACATGTTACTCAGTGTTGTTAAATAGTACATGCTACTCCGTGTTGTTATATAGTACATGTTACTCAGTGATGTTATATAGAACATGCTATTCCGTGTTGTTATATAGTACATGTTACTCAGTGATGTTATATAGAACATGCTATTCCGTGTTGTTATATAGTACATGTTACTCAGTGTTGTTATATAGAACATGTTACTCAGTGTTGTTAAATAATACATGCTACTCCGTGTTGTTATATAGTACATGTTACTCAGTGATGTTATATAGAACATGCTATTCCGTGTTGTTATATAGTACATGTTACTCAGTGTTGTTATATAGTACATGTTACTCAGTGTTTTTATATAGAACATGTTACTCCGTGTTGTTATATAGAACATGTTGCTCAGTGTTGTTATATAGAACATGTTGCTCAGTGTTGTATATAGAACATGTTACTCAGTGTTGTATATAGAACATGTTACTAAGTGTTGTATATAGAACATGTTACTCAGTGTTGTATATAGAACATGTTACTCAGTGTTGTTATATAGAACATGTTACTCAGTGTTGTATATAGAATATGTTACTCAGTGTTGTATATAGAACATGTTACTCAGTGTTGTATATAGAACATGTCACTCAGTGTTGTTATATAGAACATGTTACTCAGTGTTGTATATAGTACATGTTACTCAGTGATGTGATATAGAATATGTTACTCATTGTTGTTATATAGTACATGTTACTCAGTGATGTTATATAGAACATGCTATTCCGTGTTATTATATAGTACATGTTACTCAGTGATGTTATATAGAACATGCTATTCCGTGTTGTTATATAGTACATGTTACTCAGTGTTGTTATATAGAACATATTACTCAGTGTTGTATATATTACATGTTACTCAGTGTTGTTATATAGAATATGTTACTCAGTGTTGTTATATAGTACATGTTACTCAGTGATGTTATATAGAACATGCTATTCCGTGTTGTTATATAGTACATGTTACTCAGTGATGTTATATAGAACGTGTTACTCAGTGTTGTATATAGAACATGTTACTCAGTGTTGTTATATAGAACATGTTACTCAGTGTTGTTATATAGTACATGTTACTCAGTGATGTTATATAGAACGTGTTACTCAGTGTTGTATATAGAACATGTTACTCAGTGTTGTTATATAGTACATGTTACTCAGTGTTGTTATATAGAACGTGTTACTCAGTGTTGTATATAGAACATGTTACTCAGTGTTGTTATATAGAACATGCTATTCCGTGTTGTTATATAGTACATGCTACTTAGTGTTGTTATATAGAACATGTTACTCAGTTTTGTTATATAAAACATGTTACTCAGTGTTGTTATATAGTACATGTTACTCAGTAATGTTATATAGAACATGCTATTCCGTGTTGTTATATAGTACATGTTACTCAGTGTTGTTATATAGTACATGTTACTCAGTGTTGTATATAGTACATGTTACTCAGTGTTGTTATATAGAACGTGTTACTCAGTGTTGTATATAGAACATGTTACTCAGTGTTGTTATATAGAACATGCTATTCCGTGTTGTTATATAGTACATGCTACTTAGTGTTGTTATATAGTACATGTTACTCAGTGTTGTTATATAAAACATGTTACTCAGTGTTGTTATATAGTACATGTTACTCAGTGTTGTTATATAGTACATATTACTCAGTGTTGTTATATAGAACATGTTACTCAGTGTTGTTAAATAGTACATGCTACTCCGTGTTGTTATATAGTACATGTTACTCAGTGATGTTATATAGAACATGCTATTCCGTGTTGTTATATAGTACATGTTACTCAGTGATGTTATATAGAACATGCTATTCCGTGTTGTTATATAGTACATGTTACTCAGTGTTGTTATATAGAACATGCTACTCAATGTTGTTATATAGAACGTGTTACTCAGTGTTGTTATATAGAACATGTTACTCAGTGATGTTATATAGAACATGTTACTCACTGTTGTTATATAGAACATGTTACTCACTGTTGTTATATAGAACATGTTACTCAGTGTTGTTATATAAAACATGTTACTCAGTGTTGTTATATAGTAAATGTTACTCAGTGTTGTTATATAGAACATGTTACTCAGTGTTGTTATATAGAACATGTTACTCAGTGTTGTTATATAGTACATGTTACTCCGTGTTGTTATATAGAACATGTTACTCCGTGTTGTTATATAGAACATGTTACTCCGTGTTGTTATATAGAACATGTTACTCAGTGTTGTAATATAGTACATGTTACTCAGTGTTGTATATATAATATGTTACTCAGTGTTGTTATATAGTAAATGTTACTCAGTGTTGTTATATAGAACATGTTACTCAGTGTTGTATAGAGTACATGTTACTCCGTGTTGTTATATAGAACATGTTACTCAGTGTTGTTATATAGTACATGTTACTCCGTGTTGTTATATAGAACATGTTACTCAGTGTTGTTGTATAGAACATGTTACTCCGTGTTGTTATATAGAACATGTTACTCAGTGTTGTTATATAGTACATGTTACTCAGTGTTGTTATATAGAACATGTTACTCCGTGTTGTTATATAGAACATGTTACTCAGTGTTGTAATATAGTACATGTTACTCAGTGTTGTTATATAGAACATGTTACTCAGTGTTGTTAAATAGAACATGTTACTCCGTGTTGTTATATAGTACATGTTACTCAGTGATGTTATATAGAACATGTTATTCCGTGTTGTTATATAGTACATGTTACTCAGTGTTGTTATATAGAACATGTTACTCAGTGTTGTTATATAGTTCATGTTACTCAGTGTTGTTATATAGTACATGTTACTCAGTGATGTTATATAGAACATGCTATTCCGTGTTGTTATATAGTACATGTTACTCAGTGTTGTTATATAGTACATGTTACTCAGTGTTGTTATATAGTACATGTTACTCAGTGTTGTTATATAGAACATGTTACTCAGTGTTGTTAACTAGTACATGCTACTCCGTGTTGTTATATAGTACATGTTACTCAGTGATGTTATATAGAACATGCTATTCCGTGTTGTTATATAGTACATGTTACTCAGTGTTGTTATATAGAACATGCTACTCAGTGTTGTTATATAGAACGTGTTACTCAGTGTTGTTATATAGAACATGTTACTCAGTGATGTTATATAGAACATGTTACTCACTGTTGTTATATAGAACATGTTACTCACTGTTGTTATATAGAACATGTTACTCAGTGTTGTTATATAGAACATGTTACTCAGTGTTGTTATATAGTACATATTACTCAGTGTTGTTATATAGAACATGTTACTCAGTGTTGTTAAATAGTACATGCTACTCCGTGTTGTTATATAGTACATGTTACTCAGTGATGTTATATAGAACATGCTATTCCGTGTTGTTATATAGTACATGTTACTCAGTGATGTTATATAGAACATGCTATTCCGTGTTGTTATATAGTACATGTTACTCAGTGTTGTTATATAGAACATGTTACTCAGTGTTGTTAAATAATACATGCTACTCCGTGTTGTTATATAGTACATGTTACTCAGTGATGTTATATAGAACATGCTATTCCGTGTTGTTATATAGTACATGTTACTCAGTGTTGTTATATAGTACATGTTACTCAGTGTTTTTATATAGAACATGTTACTCCGTGTTGTTATATAGAACATGTTGCTCAGTGTTGTTATATAGAACATGTTGCTCAGTGTTGTATATAGAACATGTTACTCAGTGTTGTATATAGAACATGTTACTAAGTGTTGTATATAGAACATGTTACTCAGTGTTGTATATAGAACATGTTACTCAGTGTTGTTATATAGAACATGTTACTCAGTGTTGTATATAGAATATGTTACTCAGTGTTGTATATAGAACATGTTACTCAGTGTTGTATATAGAACATGTCACTCAGTGTTGTTATATAGAACATGTTACTCAGTGTTGTATATAGTACATGTTACTCAGTGATGTGATATAGAATATGTTACTCATTGTTGTTATATAGTACATGTTACTCAGTGATGTTATATAGAACATGCTATTCCGTGTTATTATATAGTACATGTTACTCAGTGATGTTATATAGAACATGCTATTCCGTGTTGTTATATAGTACATGTTACTCAGTGTTGTTATATAGAACATATTACTCAGTGTTGTATATATTACATGTTACTCAGTGTTGTTATATAGAATATGTTACTCAGTGTTGTTATATAGTACATGTTACTCAGTGATGTTATATAGAACATGCTATTCCGTGTTGTTATATAGTACATGTTACTCAGTGATGTTATATAGAACGTGTTACTCAGTGTTGTATATAGAACATGTTACTCAGTGTTGTTATATAGAACATGTTACTCAGTGTTGTTATATAGTACATGTTACTCAGTGATGTTATATAGAACGTGTTACTCAGTGTTGTATATAGAACATGTTACTCAGTGTTGTTATATAGTACATGTTACTCAGTGTTGTTATATAGAACGTGTTACTCAGTGTTGTATATAGAACATGTTACTCAGTGTTGTTATATAGAACATGCTATTCCGTGTTGTTATATAGTACATGCTACTTAGTGTTGTTATATAGAACATGTTACTCAGTTTTGTTATATAAAACATGTTACTCAGTGTTGTTATATAGTACATGTTACTCAGTAATGTTATATAGAACATGCTATTCCGTGTTGTTATATAGTACATGTTACTCAGTGTTGTTATATAGTACATGTTACTCAGTGTTGTATATAGTACATGTTACTCAGTGTTGTTATATAGAACGTGTTACTCAGTGTTGTATATAGAACATGTTACTCAGTGTTGTTATATAGAACATGCTATTCCGTGTTGTTATATAGTACATGCTACTTAGTGTTGTTATATAGTACATGTTACTCAGTGTTGTTATATAAAACATGTTACTCAGTGTTGTTATATAGTACATGTTACTCAGTAATGTTATATAGAACATGCTATTCCGTGTTGTTATATAGTACATGTTACTCAGTGTTGTTATATAGTACATGTTACTCAGTGTTGTTATATAGAACGTGTTACGCAGTGTTTTTATTCAGAATGTGTTACCCAGTGTTGTGATATAGGACATGTTACTCTGTGTTGTTATATAGTACATGTTACTACGTGTTGTATATAGAACATGTTACTCAGTGTTGTTATATCGTACAATTTACTCAGTGTTGTTATATAGAACGTGTTACTCAGTGTTGTTATATAGAACGTGTTACTCAGTGTTGTATATAGAACATGTTACTCAGTGTTGTTATATAGTACATGTTACTCAGTGTTGTTATATAGAACGTGTTACTCAGTGTTGTATATAGAACATGTTACTCAGTGTTGTTATATAGTACATGTTACTCAGTGTTGTTATATAAAACATGTTACTCAGTGTTGTTATATAGTACATGTTACTCAGTGATGTTATATAGTACATGTTACTCAGTGTTGTATACTGTACATGTTACGCAGTGTTGTTATATAGAACATGTTACTCAGTGTTGTTATATAGTACATGTTACTCAGTAATGTTATATAGAACATGTTACTCTGTGTTGTTATATAGAACATGTTACTCAGTGTTGTTATATAGTACATGTTACTCAGTGTTGTTATATAGAACATGTTACTCAGTGTTGTTATATAGAACATTTTACTCAGTGTTGTTATATAGTACATGTTACTCAGTGTTGTTATATAGAACATGTTACTCAGTGTTGTTATATAGTACATGTTACTCAGTGTTGTTATATCGTAAAATTTACTCAGTGTTGTTATATAGAACTTGTTACTCAGTGTTGTATATAGAACATGTTACTCAGTGTTGTTATATAGAACGTGTTACTCAGTGTTGTATATAGAACATGTTACTCAGTGTTGTTATATAGTACATGTTACTCAGTGTTGTATATAGTACATGTTACTCAGTGTTGTTATATAGAACATGTTACTCAGTGTTGTTATATAGTACATGTTACTCAGTGTTGTTATATAGAACATGTTACTCAGTGTTGTTATATATTACATGTTACTCAGTGTTGTTATATAGTACCTGTTACTCAGTGTTGTTATATCGTACAATTTACTCAGTGTTGTTATATAGAACGTGTTACTCAGTGTTGTTATATAGAACGTGTTACTCAGTGTTGTTATATAGTACATGTTACTCAGTGTTGTTATATAGAATATGTTACTCAGTGTTGGTATATAGTACATGTTACTCAGTGTTGTTATATAGTACATGTTACTCAGTGTTGTTATATCGTACAATTTACTCAGTGTTGTTATATAGAACTTGTTACTCAGTGTTGTTATATAGAACGTGTTACTCAGTGTTGTATATAGAACATGTTACTCAGTGTTGTTATATAGTACATGTTACTCAGTGTTGTTAAATAGAATATGTTACTCAGTGTTGGTATATAGTACATGTTACTCAGTATTGTTATATAGAACATTTTACTCAGTGTTGTTATATAGTACATGTTACTCAGTGTTGTTATATAGAACATGTTACTCAGTGTTGTTATATAGTACATGTTACTCAGTGTTGTTATATAGTACATGTTACTCAGTGTTGTTATATAGTACATGTTACTCAGTGTTGTTATATAGAATATGTTACTCAGTGTTGGTATATAGTACATGTTACTCAGTGTTGTTATATAGAACATTTTACTCAGTGTTGTTATATAGTACATGTTACTCAGTGTTGTTATATAGAACATGTTACTCAGTGTTGTTATATAGTACATGTTACTCAGTGTTGTTATATAGTACATGTTACTCAGTGTTGTTATATAAAACATGTTACTCAGTGTTGTTATATAGTACATGTTACTCAGTGTTGTATATAGAACATTTTACTTAGTGTTGTTATATAGAACATGTTACTCCGTGTTGTTATATAGAACATGTTACTCAGTGATGTTATATAGAACATGTTACTCAGTGTTGTTATATAGTACATGTTACTCAGTGTTGTATATAGTACATGTTACTCAGTGTTGTTATATAGAACATGTTACTCAGTGTTGTTATATAGTACATGTTACTCAGTGTTGTTATATAGAACATGTTACTCAGTGATGTTATATAGAATATGTTACTCAGTGTTGTTATATAGTACATGTTACTCAGTGATGTTATATAGAACATGCTATTCCGTGTTGTTATATAGTACATGTTACTCAGTGTTGTTATATAGTACATGTTACTCAGTGTTGTTATATAGTACATGTTACTCAGTGTTGTTATATAGAACATTTTACTCAGGGCTGTTATATAGTACATGTTACTCAGTGTTGTTATACAGTACATGTTACTCAGTGTTGTTATATAGAACATGTTACTCAGTGTTGTTATATAGAACACGTTACTCAGTGTTGTTATATAGAACATGTTACTCAGTGTTGTTATATAGAACATGTTACTCAGTGTTGTTATATAGAACATGTTAATCAGTGTTGTTATATAGAACATGTTAATCAGTGTTGTATATAGAACATGTTACTCAGTGTTGTTATATAGAACGTGTTACTCAGTGTTGTTATATAGAACATGTTACTCAGTGTTTTTATATAGTATATGTTACTCATTGTTGTTATATAGTACATGTTACTCAGTGTTGTTATATAGAACGTGTTACGCAGTGTTTTTATTCAGAATGTGTTACCCAGTGTTGTGATATAGGTAGGACATGTTACTCTGTGTTGTTATATAGTACATGTTACTACGTGTTGTTATATAGAACGTGTTACACAGTGTTTTTATTCAGAATGTGTTACCCAGTGTTGTGATATAGGTAGGACATGTTACTCTGTGTTGTTATATAGTACATGTTACTACGTGTTGTATATAGAACATGCTATTCCGTGTTGTTATATAGTACATGTTACTCAGTGTTGTTATATAGTACATGTTACTCAGTGTTGTTATATAGATCGTGTTACGCAGTGTTTTTATTCAGAATGTGTTACCCAGTGTTGTGATATAGGACATGTTACTCTGTGTTGTTATATAGTACATGTTACTAGGTGTTGTATATAGAACATGTTACTCAGTGTTGTTATATAGTACATGTTACTCAGTGTTGTTATATAGTACATGTTACTCAGTGTTGTTATATAGTACATGTTACTCAGTGTTGTTATATAGTACATGTTATTCAGTGTTGTTATATAGTACATGTTACTCAGTGTTGTTATATAGAACATGTTACTCAGTGTTGTTATATAGAACATGTTAATCAGTGTTGTTATATAGAACATGTTAATCAGTGTTGTATATAGAACATGTTACTCAGTGTTGTTATATAGAACATGTTACTCAGTGTTGTTATATAGTACAATTTACTCAGTGTTGTTATATAGAACATGTTACTCAGTGTTGTTATATAGAACATGTTACTCTTTGTTGTTATATAGTACATGTTACTCAGTGTTGTTATATAGTACATGTTACTCAGTGTTGTTATATAGAACATTTTACTCAGTGCTGTTATATAGTACATGTTACTCAATGTTGTTATATAGAACATGTTACTCAGTGTTGTTATATAGAACATGTTACTCCGTGTTGTTATATAGTACATGTTACTCAGTGTTGTATATAGTACATGTTACTCAGTGTTGTTATATAGAACATGTTACTCCGTGTTGTTATATAGTACATGTTACTCAGTGTTGTATATAGTACATGTTACTCAGTGCTGTTATATAGTACATGTTACTCAGTGTTGTTATATAGAACATGTTACTCAGTGTTGTTATATAGCACATGTTACTCAGTGTTGTTATATAGATCGTGTTATTAAGTGTTGTTATATAAAACATGTTACTCAGTGTTGTTATATAGAACATTTTACTCAGTGTTGTTATATAGTACATGTTACTCAGTGTTGTTATATAGAACGTGTTACTCAGTGTTGTTATATAGAACGTGTTACTCAGTGTTGTTATATAAAACGTGTTACTCAGTGTTGTTATATAGCACATGTTACTCAGTGTTGTTATATAGAAAATGTTACTCAGTGTTGTTATATAAAACATGTTACTCAGTGTTGTTATATAGAACATTTTACTCAGTGTTGTTATATAGTACATGTTACTCAGTGTTGTTATACAGAACACGGTACTCAGTGATGTTATATAGAATATGTTACTCAGTGTTGTTATATAAAACATGTTACTCAGTGTTGTTATATAGTACATGTTACTCAGTGTTGTTATATAGAACATGTTACTCAGTGTTGTTATATAGAATATGTTACTCAGTGTTGTTATATAGAACATGTTACTCAGTGTTCTTATATAGAACATTTTACTCAGTGTTCTTATATAGTACATGTTACTCAGTGTTGTTATACAGAACACGGTACTCAGTGTTGTTATATAGAACATGTTAATCAGTGTTGTTATATAGAACATGTTAATCAGTGTTGTTATATAGAACATGTTACTCAGTGTTGTTATATAGTACATATTACTCAGTGTTGTTATATAGAACATGTTACTCAGTGTTGTTATATAGTACATGTTACTCAGTGTTGTTATATAGAACATGTTACTCAGTGTTGTTATATAGAACTTTTACTCAGTGCTGTTATATAGTACATGTTACTCAGTGTTGTTATATAGAACATGTTACTCAGTGTTGTTATATAGAACATGTTACTCCGTGTTGTTATATAGTACATGTTACTCAGTGTTGTATATAGTACATGTTACTCAGTGTTGTTATATAGAACATGTTACTCCGTGTTGTTATATAGTACATGTTACTCAGTGTTGTATATAGTACATGTTACTCAGTGCTGTTATATAGTACATGTTACTCAGTGTTGTTATATAGAACATGTTACTCAGTGTTGTTATATAGCACATGTTACTCAGTGTTGTTATATAGAACGTGTTACTCAGTGTTGTTATATAAAACGTGTTACTCAGTGTTGTTATATAAAACATGTTACTCAGTGTTGTTATATAGAACATTTTACTCAGTGTTGTTATATAGCACATGTTACTCAGTGTTGTTATATAGAAAATGTTACTCAGTGTTGTTATATAAAACATGTTACTCAGTGTTGTTATATAGAACATTTTACTCAGTGTTGTTATATAGTACATGTTACTCAGTGTTGTTATACAGAACACGGTACTCAGTGATGTTATATAGAATATGTTACTCAGTGTTGTTATATAAAACATGTTACTCAGTGTTGTTATATAGTACATGTTACTCAGTGTTGTTATATAGAACATGTTACTCAGTGTTGTTATATAGAACATGTTACTCAGTGTTGTTATATAGAACATGTTACTCAGTGTGGTTATATAGAACATGTTACTTAGTGTTGTTATATAGAACATTTTACTCAGTGTTGTTATATAGTACATGTTACTCAGTGTTGTTATACAGAACACGGTACTCAGTGATGTTATATAGAATATGTTACTCAGTGTTGTTATATAAAACATGTTAATCAGTGTTGTTATATAGTACATGTTACTCAGTGATGTTTCATAGAACATGCTATTCCGTGTTGTTATATAGTACATGTTACTAAGTGTTGTTATATAGTACATGTTACTCAGTGTTGTTATATAGAACGTGTTACTCAGTGTTGTTATATAGAACATTTTACTCAGTGCTGTTATATAGTACATGTTACTCAGTGTTGTTATACAGTACATGTTACTCAGTGTTTTTATATAGAACATGTTACTCAGTGTTGTTATATAGTACATGTTACTCAGTGTTGTTATATAGAACATGTTACTCAGTGTTGTCATATAGAACACGTTACTCAGTGTTGTTATATAGAACATGTTACTCAGTGTTGTTATATAGTACATATTACTCAGTGTTGTTATACAGTACATGTTACTCAGTGTTGTTATATAGAACATGTTACTCAATGTTGTTATATAATACATGTTACTCAGTGTTGTTATATAGTACATGTTACTCAGTGTTGTTATATAGTACATGTTACTCTGTGTTGTTATATAGTACATGTTACTCCGTGTTGTTATATAGTACATGTTACTCAGTGTTGTATATAGTACATGTTACTCATGTTGTTATATAGTACATGTTACTCAGTGTTGTTATATAGTACATGCTACTCAGTGTTGTTATATAGAACGTGTTACTCATTGTTGTTATATAGAACATGTTACTCAGTCTTGTTATATAGTACATGTTACTCAGTGTTGTTATATAGAACATGTTACTCCGTGTTGTTATATAGAACATGTTACTCAGTGTTGTTATATAGGACATGCTACTCAGTGTTGTTATATAGAACGTGTTACTCTGTGTTGTTATATAGTACGTGTTACTCAGTGTTGTTATATAGAACATGTTACTCAGTGTTGTTATATAGAACGTGTTACTCAGTGTTGTTATATAGAACGTGTTACTCAGTGTTGTTATATAGTACGTGTTACTCAGTGTTGTTATGTAGTACATGTAACTCAGTGTTGTTATATAGAACGTGTTACTCAGTGTTGTTATATAGTACATGTTACTCAGTGTTGTTATATAGTACATGCTACTCAGTGTTGTTATATAGAACGTGTTACTCAGTGTTGTTATATAGAACCTGTTACTCAGTGTTGTTATATAGTACATGCTACTCAGTGTTGTTATATAGAACGTGTTACTCAGTGTTGTTATATAGTACGTGTTACTCAGTGTTGTTATGTAGTACATGTAACTCAGTGTTGTTATATAGAACGTGTTACTCAGTGTTGTTATATAGTACGTGTTACTCAGTGTTGTTATGTAGTACATGTAGCTCAGTGTTGTTATATAGAACGTGTTACTCAGTGTTGTTATATAGTACATGTTACTCAGTGTTGTATATAGTACATGTTACTCAGTGTTGTTATATAGTACATGTTACTCAGTGTTGTTATATAGTACATGCTACTCAGTGTTGTTATATAGAACGTGTTACTCATTGTTGTTATATAGAACATGTTACTCAGTCTTGTTATATAGTACATGTTACTCAGTGTTGTTATATAGAACATGTTACTCCGTGTTGTTATATAGAACATGTTACTCAGTGTTGTTATATAGGACATGCTACTCAGTGTTGTTATATAGAACGTGTTACTCAGTGTTGTTATATAGTACATGTTACTCAGTGTTGTTATATAGAACATGTTACTCAGTGTTGTTATATAGAACGTGTTACTCAGTGTTGTAATATAGTACGTGTTACTCAGTGTTGTTATATAGTACATGTTACTCAGTGTTGTTATATAGTACATGCTACTCAGTGTTGTTATATAGAACGTGTTACTCAGTGTTGTTATATAGTACATGCTACTCAGTGTTGTTATATAGTACATGTTACTCAGTGTTGTTATATAGTACATGCTACTCAGTGTTGTAATATAGAACGTGTTACTCAGTGTTGTAATATAGTACGTGTTACTCAGTGTTGTTATATAGTACATGTTACTCAGTGTTGTTATATAGTACATGCTACTCAGTGTTGTTATATAGAACGTGTTACTCAGTGTTGTAATATAGTACGTGTTACTCAGTGTTGTTATATAGTACATGTTACTCAGTGTTGTTATATAGTACATGCTACTCAGTGTTGTATATAGAACGTGTTACTCAGTGTTGTTATATAGTACATGCTACTCAGTGTTGTTATATAGAACGTGTTACTCAGTGTTGATATATAGAACATGTTACTCAGTGTTGTTATATAGTACATGTTACTCAGTGTTGTTATATAGTACATGCTACTCAGTGTTGTTATATAGAACGTGTTACTCAGTGTTGTTATATAGTACGTGTTACTCAGTCTTGTTATGTAGTACATGTAACTCAGTGTTGTTATATAGAACGTGTTACTCAGTGTTGTATATAGTACATGCTACCCAGTGTTGTTATATAGTACATGCTACTCAGTGTTGTTATATAGAACCTGTTACTCAGTGTTGTTATATAGTACGTGTTACTCAGTGTTGTTATATAGTACATGTTACTCAGTGTTGTTATATAGAACCTGTTACTCATTGTTGTAATATAGTACATGCTACTCAGTGTTGTTATATAGAACCTGTTACTCAGTGTTGTTATATAGTACGTGTTACTCAGTGTTGTTATATAGTACATGTTACTCAGTGTTGTTATATAGAACGTGTTACTCAGTGTTGTTATATAGTACATGCTACTCAGTGTTGTTATATAGTACATGTTACTCAGTGTTGTTATATAGTACATGTTACTCCGTGTTGTATATAGAACGTGTTACTCAGTGTTGTTATATAGAACCTGTTACTCATTGTTGTAATATAGTACATGCTACTCAGTGTTGTTATATAGTACATGCTACTCAGTGTTGTATATAGAACATGTTACTCCGTGTTGTATATAGAACGTGTTACTCAGTGTTGTAATATAGTACATGCTACTCAGTGTTGTTATATAGTACATGCTACTCAGTGTTGTATAAAGTACATGCTACTCCGTGTTGTATATAGAACGTGTTACTCATTGTTGTAATATAGTACATGCTACTCAGTGTTGTTATATAGTACATGCTACTCAGTGTTGTATAAAGTACATGCTACTCCGTGTTGTATATAGAACGTGTTACTCAGTGTTGTTATATAGTACGTGTTACTCAGTGTTGTTATATAGTACATGCTACTCAGTGTTGTTATATAGTACATGCTACTCAGTGTTGTATATAGTACATGCTACTCAGTGTTGTATATAGTACATGTTACTCAGTGTTGTTATATAGAACCTGTTACTCAGTGTTGTTATATAGTACATGCTACTCAGTGTTGTATATAGAACGTGTTACTCAGTGTTGTTATATAGTACATGTTACTCAGTGTTGTATATAGAACCTGTTACTCAGTGTTGTTATATAGTACATGCTACTCAGTGTTGTTATATAGTACATGCTACTCAGTGTTGTATATAGTACATGCTACTCAGTGTTGTATATAGTACATGTTACTCAGTGTTGTTATATAGAACCTGTTACTCATTGTTGTAATATAGTACATGCTACTCAGTGTTGTTATATAGTACATGCTACTCAGTGTTGTATAAAGTACATGCTACTCCGTGTTGTATATAGAACGTGTTACTCAGTGTTGTTATATAGTACGTGTTACTCAGTGTTGTTATATAGTACATGCTACTCAGTGTTGTTATATAGTACATGCTACTCAGTGTTGTATATAGTACATGTTACTCAGTGTTGTTATATAGAACATGTTACTCAGTGTTGTTATATAGAACCTGTTACTCAGTGTTGTTATATAGTACATGCTACTCAGTGTTGTATATAGAACGTGTTACTCAGTGTTGTTATATAGAACCTGTTACTCAGTGTTGTATATAGTACATGCTACTCAGTGTTGTATATAGTACATGTTACTCAGTGTTGTTATATAGAACCTGTTACTCAGTGTTGTTATATAGTACATGCTACTCAGTGTTGTATATAGAACGTGTTACTCAGTGTTGTTATATAGTACATGTTACTCAGTGTTGTATATAGAACCTGTTACTCAGTGTTGTTATATAGTACATGCTACTCAGTGTTGTTATATAGTACATGCTACTCAGTGTTGTATATAGTACATGCTACTCAGTGTTGTATATAGTACATGTTACTCAGTGTTGTTATATAGAACCTGTTACTCAGTGTTGTTATATAGTACATGCTACTCAGTGTTGTATATAGAACGTGTTACTCAGTGTTGTTATATAGAACCTGTTACTCAGTGTTGTTATATAGTACGTGTTACTCAGTGTTGTTATGTAGTACATGTAACTCAGTGTTGTTATATAGAACGTGTTACTCAGTGTTGTTATATAGTACATGTTACTCAGTGTTGTTATATAGTACATGCTACTCAGTGTTGTTATATAGAACATGTTACTCAGTGTTGTTATATAGAACGTGTTACTCAGTGTTGTTATATAGAACAGGTTAGTCAGTGTTGTTATATAGTACATGCTACTCAGTGTTGTTATATAGAACGTGTTACTCAGTGTTGTTATATAGTACGTGTTACTCAGTGTTGTTATATAGTACATGGTACTCAGTGTTGTTATATAGAACATGTTACTCAGTGTTGTTATATAGTACATGTTACTCAGTGTTGTTATATAGTACATGCTACTCAGTGTTGTTATATAGAACATGCTACTCAGTGTTGTTATATAGAACCTGTTACTCAGTGTTGTTATATAGTACATGTTATTCAGTGTTGTTATATAGAATATGTTACTCAGTGTTGTTATATAAAACATGTTACTCCGTGTTGTTATATAGTACATGTTACTCATTGTTGTATATAGTACATGTTACTCAGTGTTGTATATAGTACATGTTACTCAGTGTTGTATATAGTACATGTTACTCAGTGTTGTATATAGTACATGTTACTCAGTGTTGTTATATAGAATATGTTACTCAGTGTTGTTATATAAAACATGTTACTCCGTGTTGTTATATAGTACATGTTACTCAGTGTTGTTATATAGTACATGTTACTCAGTGATGTTATATTGAACATGCTATTCCGTGTTGTTATATAGTACATGTTACTCAGTGTTGTTATATAGTACATGTTACTCAGTGATGTTATATAGTACATGTTACTCAGTGTTGTTATATAGTACATGTTACTCAGTGTTGTTATATAGTACATGTTACTCAGTGTTGTTATATAGAACATGTTACTCAGTGATGTTATATAGAACATGTTACTCAGTGTTGTATATAGTACCTGTTACTCAGTGTTGTTATATAGAACATGTTACTCAGTGTTGTTATATAGAATATGCTACTCAGTGTTGTATATAGAACATGTTACTCAGTGTTGTATATAGTACATGTTACTCAGTGTTGTTATATAGTACATGCAACTCAGTGTTGTTATATAGTACATTTTACTTAGTGTTGTTATATAGAACATGTTACTCAGTGTTGTATATAGAACATGTTACTCAGTGTTGTATATAGTACATGATACTCAGTGTTGTTATATAGTACATGTTAATCAGTGTTGTATATAGAATATGTTCCTCAGTGTTGTTATATAGTACATGTTACTCAGTGTTGTTATATAGTACATGTTACTCAGTGTTGTTATATAGAACATGTTACTCAGTGTTGTTATATAGTACATGTTACTCAGTGTTGTTATATAGAACATGTTACTCAGTGTTGTATATAGTACATGCTACTCAGTGTTGTTATATAGTACATGTTACTCAGTGTTGTTATATAGTACATGTTACTCAGTGTTGTTATATAGTACATGTTACTCAGTGTTGTTATATAGTACATGTTACTCAGTGTTTTTTTTATAGAACATGTTACTCAGTGTTGTTATATAGAACATGTTAATCAGTGTTGTTATATAGAACATGTTAATCAGTGTTGTTATATAGAACATGTTACTCAGTGTTGTTATATAGTACATGTTACTCAGTGTTGTTATATAGAACATGCTATTCCGTGTTGTTATATAGTACATGTTACTCAGTGTTGTTATATAGTAAACGTTACTCAGTGTTGTTATATAGAACGTGTTACGCAGTGTTTTTATTCAGAATGTGTTACCCAGTGTTGTGATATAGGACATGTTACTCTGTGTCGTTATATAGTACATGTTACTACGTGTTGTATATAGAACATGTTACTCAGTGTTGTTATATCGTACAATTTACTCAGTGTTGTTATATAGTTCATGTTACTCAGTGATGTTATACAGAACATGTTACTCACTGTTGTTATATAGAACATGTTACTCAGTGTTGTATATAGAACATGTTACTCAGTGTTGTATATATAACATGTTACTCAGTGCTGTTATATAGTACATGTTACTCAGTGATGTTATATAGAACGTGTTACGCAGTGTTTTTATATAGAACATGTTACTCTGTGTTGTAATATAGTACATGTTACTAGGTGTTGTTATATAGAACATGTTACTCAGTGTTGTTATATAGTACATGTTACTCAGTGTTGTATATAGAACATGTTACTCAGTGTTGTTATATAGAACATGTTACTCAGTGTTGTATATAGACCATGTTACTCAGTGTTGTATATAGAACATGTTACTTAGTGTTGTTATATAGTACATGTTGCTCAGTGTTGTTATATAGAACATGTTACTCAGTGTTGTTATATAGAACATGTTACTCAGTGTTGTTATATAGAACATGTTACTCAGTGTTGTATATAGTACATGTTACTCAGTGTTGTATATAGAACATGTTACTCAGTGTTTTAATATAGAATGCGTTACTCAGTGTTGTTATATAGTACATGTTACTCAGTGATGTTATATAGCATATGTTACTCCGTGTTGAAATATAAATCGTGTTGCTCAGTGTTTTAATATAGAATGCGTTACTCAGTGTTGTAAAACGAAACGTGTTACTCAGTGTTGTAAAATAAAACGTGTTACTAAGTGTTGTAAACAAGTGAAATGTTTAGTTTATACTTGTTACTCTTTTTTTGTAAAATGAAACGACTTAATGTTGTTATATAAAACACGTTCTCAGTATTGTAAAATGAACTGTGTTACTCAGTGTTGTAAGAAAAGAAAATGTGTTACTTAGTGTTGTCAGAAACGTTTTACTCAGTGTTGTAAGAAAATGAAACGTGTTACTCAGTGCTGTAAGAAAATGAAACGTGTTACTCAGAGTTGTAAAATTAAACATGCTACTCAGTGTTGTTATATAGTACATGTTACTCAGTGTTGTATATAGAACATGTTACTCAGTGTTGTTATATAGAACATGTTACTCAGTGTTGTATATAGAACATGTTATTCAGTGTTGTATATAGAACATGTTACTCAGTGTTGTATATAGAACATGTTACTCAGTGTTGTTATATAGTACATGTTGCTCAGTGTTGTTATATAGAACATGTTACTCAGTGTTGTTATATAGAACATGTTACTCAGTGTTGTATATAGTACATGTTACTCCGTGTTGTATATAGAACATGTTACTCAGTGTTTTAATATAGAATGCGTTACTCAGTGTTGTTATATAGTACATGTTACTCAGTGATGTTATATAGCATATGTTACTCCGTGTTGAAATATAAATCGTGTTGCTCAGTGTTTTAATATAGAATGCGTTACTCAGTGTTGTAAAACGAAACGTGTTACTCAGTGTTGTAAAATAAAACGTGTTACTCAGTGTTGTAAACAAGTGAAATGTTTAGTTTATACTTGTTACTCTTTTTTTGTAAAATGAAACGACTTAATGTTGTTATATAAAACACGTTCTCAGTGTTGTAAAATGAACTGTGTTACTCAGTGTTGTAAGAAAAGAAAATGTGTTACTTAGTGTTGTCAGAAACGTGTTACTCAGTGTTGGAAGAAAATGAAACGTGTTACTCAGAGTTGTAAAATTAAACATGCTACTCAGTGTTGTTAACTGTCGTGGCTCCTGTCGTGTTGTATAACAATGACTGAAATCAAAAATATTACAAAGACAATTAAATGTATATAGTATTATTCTCGATTATTAGTTTATTTCTTTTAAACTAGCGGTGCCATGTGTGTCATGTTCTTTTATATGATAATCGCATATGCCTCATATATATTGTAAAGAATATTATCGAAAATGATCCGTCATGCAAATAAATATAAGTACGATTAATGCCCTGTCATGCATGCCTTAATAACATTAAAGACACATTAATTTAAGTACGAACTTTGCAAGAAATCAGTTCTATATGAACATTTTCGTAAAATTGAATATTTATATTTTAGGCCCCTGCCATGATATTCTACAATGATGCAGAATTCACTCAACAAGACTGGAGAGGGATTAAAATGGTGTACAACAGCGTGAAAGTGGATGATTTACTAAAGATCGGGCGTTTTGGGCTTGGGTTCAAATCTGTGTTCCATATAACGGGTAATCATATTACTTCATACTCCTTATGCTCAGTTACATTTAAAAAAAAGGAAAACAACATCTAGTAATCAAGACTAATTTCGTGAACTTGTGACCTTTTAGGTTGGGGCTATCATAGCTTTTCTTTTAATTCATCTTTGTAATTATTGTTTGTATCTTTGTGTGTTTTTGGTTGACTGGGATTTTTGAATGGTACATTTCCGTTCGACTTTAATATCTATACTGAACTAAAAAAGAAACTTCCGACTTTTTTGCTGGTATTTCCATAGGCCAGTTTTTGAGGGCGTATAAAACCTTAAACAGCGTTTTAATAAAACAATGTTGGATGTTTGTAAGCACATTTATACGCATTAAACAGTTTCAAATTTGACGAGCAATAATCTTTTATGGATGATATTGACATTTTAAAGGGAGGTAATTTGATGATTGTTGATAATCAAAAGCTGCCATCTACACACTCGGTGTTATGTTTTTTTTGTGATTTTGTTTTTGGTAAGGAACATATAGAGAATATTGTCTCGGACAAATTTCGGTAATTTTAGAGGTATTTAATTTGCTTTTTGTGGCCAGAATTCATGTTTTAAGAAAAAGGGGGCTAACTCCCATTTAAAAAGCATCTTTGTGTGGACTTTTGTTGTCGGTCTATCTTAATATTCGTAAAACATCATTAATGTTTTCCTGCTGTGCTGTCTAGACAATCAGCATCAACATCAGCGGAGGTTTCTTTTTGTGTTCAGTATACATTTTTGTGACTACATATAACACGTATTTTCCACAATTCAACCAACTGCCAATTAAAATAATGCATACGGTATGGTAGTGGTAATTATTAGATATGCATCTTGTCTATTTGCAGATTGCCCATGTATAATAAGCGGAGATAGCATTCTTTTTGTAAATCCACATGAACGTAAGTGCGGACGAGTCTGTGTAACAATCAAGTTAAGTAAACTTAGGAAATGCAAACGTTTAGATGTCAAGGATTGCCTTGACTCTCTTAGTGGAACATTTGGTTTCAGCGAAGACACGCTTGACGTCGGCAAATACAACGGTACGCTGTTCTGGTTTCCACTAAGAAGCATACCATCAGAACTGTCTCAAAACGTTTACAGCGAGTCCAAAGTTCTAGACTTGTTAAAAGCGTTCATGTCAGAAAGCGGAAGGAGTCTTTTATTTCTCAAGAGCCTACAACATGTGAGTTTATACGCTAACGTGTGTGAACTTGGCCAAGTAGAAGAACAAATTCAGGGTAAGGATGACTGGTCAGTCGAGGTAATACAGCCTGGAAAAACCACTGAGTTTTTCAGTGTAGAAATTGATGATAAAATGTGTACACTGATGAAAGGTCGAAAGGATTTTATAAACGAACTTCAGCTTGCCAAAAATATACCCGAGCAATCGTTAGGTCGTTATTTCGATACAACTGTGGTTACAAAACTGAAAAGAAAATCTGACAAAGACAAAATATCGAAATCAAGATGGCTGATAGTGAATTACCTTAAAGGTGGAGAGATGTCAGATCGATTGAAAGCTTTGATTCAAGACGATACTATAGGGTATCACCCTCTTGTAGGACTAGCTGCTCCGATACATGAACATGGCGTTTATAACCAAACCGATGGACACGTATTCTGTTTTCAACCTCTGCCTCAAGAAAAGCATAGCTTGACAGGATTGCCGGTGCACGTAAATGCATTCTTTGCTTTAAGTCAGAACAGACGACATTTGAAATGGCCGTCTGATGATCAAGTTCGCTATCAAATGCACACAGACAAAGCAGTGGACTGGAATTTAGCATTACTATCTGAAATTTTACCAGAGGCATATGTTAAACTGCATGAAAAAATGGTTGAACTAAGTCAGAATGAAAGCAATCCTAAATATTTGGTTTGTGCAGCTTATAATTCTATACCCGATCTCTGTTTGGTCGATGACAAATGGAAGGTTTTGGCAGAAGAATTCATTAAACTCGTGACCAGAAATGAAATTTTATTTACCGAAAACACGGACGGTAAATGGCTACACGTTGAAGAAGCAGTTATTACATCCTGTAATGCTCATCTAAACGTTGACGAACAGAGATGTATGGAATGTGTCATTAACATACTTAAAACTGACAAAGTGAACTTATCACAGGTACCAGATAACGTCTTAGTAGCGATGAAACACACAGCGTGCGGTATGACTGAACTATCACCAAGCATTGTAGCAGAGCATTTAAAGCAATTCGATACATTCAAAGCAGTGCCACTGGAAGAAAAAGAAAGCATTTTAGAGTACTTGTGTTCGGGCTCGAACCACGATAATATAGACGACTTAGAGCTCTTGCCGTTACAGAATGGAACGTTTACATCATTAAACAATGGACCGATCGTCTTCCTGGATATGTTAGATGTTTTGACCCTATTCCCAGGAGAGGAAGCGAGATTTGTCTCAACACGTATACGTGAAAGCACCTACCGCCTTCTGAATACGCTCATCGTAAATGGTAAGCCGGAGAGCCAAGTTTTTCGCAATAACGATGTGTTTACTCCATATATATTTATAGTAAACTTAATCCACATAACATTACCAAATACGCCATTGAATATATTATCATACTTAGGCTATTTACGTTCATACGTGAAATGTAAAGTTCTAGTGTCTGTGTGAACAAGGAATGTTATACATTCCCTGTCTGCTCGAACAAATGCATAGGGTTTTGTTCAATATTCTAATATTACGACTTTGTTTTAACTTGTTTTATCTAGAATTTTTTCAATATTCTTCACTTAAATACATATTGTTTTTGCTGACATAATTGTTTAAAGATTCAAAAATCACAAATATTTTCTTGATTTGTTAAACAGTAAACAAACAGTTATTATGTATTTCAGGAAAATACAGGATACGGAATCTATGCTGTGAATCGGTGGTTGACTTGATCAGGTGTACTATTGAAGACAACTTTGGGAATGTGCATGTAATTGAGGTAGGCACTTCACAGAATACAGAGTGGAGCAAATGGATCACAGGTATTTGGAACTACATTGAGATCAACTTCGCAAGAGAAGTAAGCAAATTTTGTGACCTTCCCTTGTTTCCAGTTACTTCCAAATCAAAATGGAAAGACACCAAATCCTTTCGACTGTATCCCCTCTCTGATCTGCTTCTTCTGAAGAAACACAATTCGTACCAGTTAAGCAACGACGTTTGTAAATCATTCGAGCTTCTTTCGGTGACTATAGTGCAAACCATTCCAGAATGGATGCCACTCGACTTGGTACAATCATATCTCCACCATGGATCCAGCGAGAGTATCATGCACGTTCTTGAAAACATAGATCATTTTAACATCGATGTGTTCAATGATCAATCAACAGATAAACAACGGAATGCATTTGCATTGTTTTTATCAAGTAAATTGAATTGTGATCTCAGACTAACGGAAAGTGCAAAGCAGTTGCTCTGCAAACTGCTTCTTTTTAAAGCGTACACAGGTATCGAATCGGAAACTAGATGGGTATCACTCAAAGAAAATGGATTGGTATTTGATGAGAATGAATTTCCCATACGCTATCCAAGAACCACGTTGCGACCACATTCATCTGCTGAGAGATCGTTGGCCATAAATCTGGGAGGCAGACCATACACCCGATCTGAAATGGTACTGGAGACATTAGGCCAGATTAACAAATACACAAACGATGAAGTGAAACAATTTATGTACTGGTTCCTGAAGAAACAACTATACATAAATAACACAAAAGCAAATGAGTTAGCAAAACAGGTAAGATTTCTAGAAGGAGAAGATAATCAGATGCACATACCAAATGAACTGTTCGATCCGTCAGATAATGTAGTTGTGAATCTGTTTCGAGGAGAAGACGTATTTCCTTCAGATAGCTTACTATATGCTGAGACGAGCGAATATCTTCCTGGACTACGATTACTCGGCCTGAAAACAAGAGAAGACATCACAGCAGCAGACATTGAAAGTACGTGTCGTATAATTCACGAGATGTCAGCAGGGGCTAACATGCTTGATATGTTGAAAGCGAACGCTGTTCTAGAACTGTTCGGTGGAAATCTCACTATACTGAAACAATGCAATCTGATGGATATTAAATGCATACCCGTGAGTCAAGACAGGTTGGACGCATATCCAGCACATCTACCGTTCTATAACAAAGAGGTCGACGTTCCTTTGTTTGCTCCCTTTGAACTTAAATCTTCAGAATATGCCAATTTGATAGGTTCCGTTGTTCCAGTGATTGACTGCAAGTCTAAAAGAGAAATTGCAGACCATTTTGGTTGGTTGGTCGCTCCAGAAATAAGCACTGTTGTTAAACATTTGTCAGTTGTAATTGAAACATATAAAAGCGAGCACAAATCGTCGCTTTTGTCAAGCATTACCAAAATTTATGAATGGCTTTCTGATAGCGATAGACGTAATATTGTAGAGGTAAGATCTACATTAAATGCGCTATTGGGAGCTCGCAATGTGGGCTATATTTGGATTGGTGATGGGTTTGTTTCAACAGATCGTGTGTTTGTTGAACAAAGCAAAGATGATATTGATCTACGACCGTTTTTAAATATCCTTCCACCAGAACTTCAGTACTGTAAAGATTTCTTTGTAAATCTTGGCTGTGCTAGAGAAATTGCTATGGATACCTATATAGAAACCCTCGAACGGATAAAGAATGTCAGTGTGGACGCCGGAAATCTGCAAATTTCAACCTCGAAAATGAGACAATTGGCAATAACCATCCTTACCAAATTGAAGGAAGCGTTCTTATGTTCTGTTGCAGAATCAAATAGAACCATTTATTTTCCAATACACACCGGGGATGAAACGACGTTAGCAATGAGGCCAGCCCAACAATGCACATTTTGCGATGCTCAGTGGCTGAAAGACGTCGACTATGTAGAAGAAGATGAAGGGATTCTTTATGTCCATGGCGATATATCGAACGCCACAGCAGAAGCTCTAGGTGTTCCATCACTTACACAGCAGATTCTTTCAGATGCGGAAGCGCTGGAAGAGTGGGGTCAAGAAGAACCACTAACTCGCAGACTGAATTGTCTTTTAAAGGAAGGTTATGTCGATGGATTTTCTGTTCCTAAGGAGTTGTTTCAAAATGCTGATGACGCAGGTGCTTCCAAACTTTGGATTATGTATGACGAACGAGAGAACGCAGATGCCAGAGATAAGCTTTTGAGTGAAGGAATGGCGGAGTGCCAAGGTCCAGCCTTGTGGGTATACAATGACGCTGAATTTACGGCCGATGATTTAAAAAATATCACAAGGTTAAACGGTGCAACAAAAGAAGCCGATTCCAGTAAGATTGGGAAGTTTGGACTAGGGTTTTGTGCAGTATACAACTTAACTGACGTTCCAAGTTTTATATCAGGTGAAAATGTTGTTATATTTGATCCACACACGACATTCCTAGGAAAAGCTCTTCCAGGGAAAAGTCCAGGATTAAAACTTAACCTGCGTAAGATGAAAAATCTTAGAATGATGCGAAAGATAAGCAACCAATTCAAGCCATATGAAAACGTTTTCGGATGTAAACTTAGGTCATCATGTGACCCGTATTTCAAAGGAACATTATTTCGGTTTCCACTGCGGACGAAAAGTAGTGATATAAGCGATATTGTGTACACTCCAAGAGAAGTGCAAAAGCTTATGAAAAAGACGATTGATATGTCAGCTAACATGCTTGTGTTTAATCAGAATGTGACAGACTTTCGAATATTCCATTTGACCCGAAACGAGAGTGATCCATCAAAGTCGACATTATTGTTCAAAGTGACGAAAACGACACAACGACTTCTGGACATTGACTCCAGATGTATGTTAAATAACTCGATTTTAACTGAAGCCACGAACAGGAAACGAAATATGAAATTGAGGGACAACCCCATTCGGGTTATAGACGAAGTGTCAATAAACACACAACATACCTCTCCCGACACGATAAAGAAAGAAACTAATTGGCTAGTGTCCTGGGCAACAGGTACTGACGAAAAATCACTGGAACTTACATACAAAGAATCCGGTGCACTTCCAATTGGTGCAATTGCAATTCCGGTAAAAATAGCTGGAGACAATGCTCACAAAACGTGTTCTCCAATAAATGTCGGAAACCTGCCGGAAGGATTCTTTACAACTAGTCACTTGTTTTTCTTCATGCCACTACCATTGACGCATGCTTTCCCGTTTCATATCAACTGCCCATTTGCTGTATCGTCCGACCGACGACAACTACGCGCAACAACAGAGGATGACAAAAGTACCAGAATGAAGGAATGGAACGAGAGTTTGCTTGGTGACAGTGCTGTTTTGGCCTTACTTTATATGTTGGAAAACATGAGCACCCTGGCTGAGTCTTCGAAATATAAGTACTATGAACTATGGCCAGAACAAGTTGAAGCACCGTTATTAAGGTGCGTTCCGGAATCATTCTACCGACACATTTTGCGTCCAGGTTCTTGTCGTGTTTTCGAAAGCCGTGGTTTTTGGTATGATATTTCCAGTTGCGTATTTCTTGATCAAGATTTAAGGAAGGCAAATAGTGTCGGAGAATTCGCATTCGAAGTGTTACTGGAGTTTTCAACCGATAAAACAGCAATTGATATTCCTGAAAAGTATTACGATCTCCTTTTACAGGCTGATTCTTGCATTATTAAGGAGAAAACAATAACAACCAAGGAGTTTTTGATTGGCTATTTTCTCCCACATTTGTTACAACTTGGACAAGATAAGGCAAAATTGAAAGATAGGAACGACCTTCTTAAATTTTCCATTTGTCAAGCAATTCCCGACGTTGATAACTGGTTAACGGAGCATGCATGTATTCCAACAAAACCAAATGAAGCACTATACAAGCCGTCAGATGTAATACAGGAGGATTCTGAAGTCGCTTGTTTGTACTCCGTATCGGATGGTCGTTTCCCTACGTCAGGCTTTGACGACTTAGCCACGAGTGAAAGACTGCGACATTTGGGAATGCTTCATGATGTTTTGAAAGATGAGTACGTGACAGAACGAACTCTGTCTTTGGAACAGCTACATCGCAAATGTTTGACATGTGCCTTGGAAAGATGTAACCATATTCTGCTTTATTTGAGTAAGAACCTATCAATTCACGATATGATCATGGATAATCTGAGATCCATACCATGTTTGCCAGTAATGGGAAAACCAAAGGAATGGCCATTCCTTTGGGAAGCGGATATTTCAGTGTATGGATGCAGGAAGGAGTGTAAACTGAAATCATGCAGGCGGCATAAACATCAAAATAAAGACCATTTCATCTTTGAGAGACCTTACAAATTATATGATAGTACCTGTCAAAATTTGGTAGGCTGTTTGTTTTTGATTAAAGACAAACGTGCGACAATTGGTAATTCACCAGAATTAGCCAATGCATCTCGAAAAGTTCTAACAAAACTTGGGATCAACGGCATTCCCAGTAATAGCATTGACGAAATTATAGTCGCAAAACAACTGGAAACTTTGGCAAACACATACACGTCTGAAACGTCTATGTCTACGAATATACTGAACGATATTTACTTACATTTAAATCAACTTTGCCGAGATGTTGATAAAGCAGCATTTATTTCAGAAGAGTTGACGAGCAAACGCATCGTTTGGGTGTCAAATACATTCACTTTTCCAAGCAATGTCTCGTTCATACAGGACTGTGCCCCTTATATTTACGGATTGCGCTTTCAAAACTCCCCAATTCAACAATGCCAAATTCTGTGTAAAGCATTAGGCATACAATCCTTATTTGATCCAAAACGCATTGCACTAGTCCTGCAAGATTTGTTCAACACATATGGAACTACGCCTCTCGAAAGTAATGACTTGAGTACAAGTATAAATCTTTTAGCGATGTTACACTCAAACATGAAGAAAGCAGGAGTAACTATGGATATTTTAGTTGGTTCTGAGGTTGTGGCTATTTATGCCCCAGATGATCGAAACACTCTACAAGATACTACAAAAATGTGCTTTGATGACTACCTCTCTCTACCAACTAGCGAGTCTATGATATTTATACACAGAGGAGTGTCCACTGAAGTCGCAAAAGCATTTGGTGTAAAACCAAAGTTATTGCAAAACCTAGAAGATTCTTCAGACGATATAGAAGATTTCTATCAAGATGAACCGCTTGTCACAAGGCTTCGGGGTTTGTTGGATGGCTACCCATGTGATTGTGGAATTTTCAAAGAGCTCCTTCAGAATGCCGATGATGCAGGTGCTACGGAGATACATTTTGTGAATGATACAGCAACTCATGACAAACGATTTGTACTGGGTGAAAGTTTTGAACCCCTCCAAGGACCAGCTTTATGCGTATACAATAACAGTGCCTTCACCCAAAAAGATTTAAAAGGCATACAGATGCTTGGAAAAGGCAGTAAAAGGGATGATCCGTCGAAAACCGGCCAATATGGTGTTGGATTCAATGCGGTGTACAACCTTACTGACGCACCATCCTTTCTTACAAAAGGCGACGACATTGAGAATGGAGAAACCATGTGTATTTTTGATCCAATGGCAAAATATGTCCCACAAACGAAGAAAGATAAACCTGGAAAACGATACAAAAATGTTAACGTAATTCGGGCACACCACAGCAATGTACTTGACGGCTACCACGAACATCATTTGTTTAGAAATGGAATGGGAACAGTTTTCAGATTTCCACTACGAACAAAAGTCATGGCTGAACAATCGGAAATAAAAAATGATTGTATTAGTACAGAGATGATCACTGAAATGCTAAACGAGTTTGGCGATGGACTATCCGATATGCTAATATTTTTAAAGAACTTAAAAAAAGTCACAATATCTACATACTCGGACTTAAGATTTGTTGAAAACTATTGTGTTCAGGTGAAGCTCTCTCAAATAGATGAGCGAAAGAGAAGGGATTACTTTGAACATCATAAGAGCCTATGCTTGGATTTTAAAACCCACGGAAGCGTCAGTTTTCAAAAGCCGCAAATAACTGTCGACTATGAAATGTCGTTCATAGAAAAACACGGACGACTAAAAAGGTACCTTGTTGTGCAATGCGTTGGATACGAAAACATATCGTCTGTGCCCGAAATAGTAACACAGAATGTTGACAATGGACAGCTAGGGCTGTTACCACAGGGTGGTGTTGCTTTACTTCTTCCCGAATCAGATTCTCAAAAAGGCAAGAATGCCAATGATGCAGAAAAAACAACGAAGAATCATAAAGCATTTTGTTTTTTGCCGCTACCAACTGAGACTGGTTTGCCAGTGCATGTACACGGACATTTTGCTCTAGATCACGAGACAAGACGGGCACTTTGGAAATCGGAAAAGGAATCGTCTTGTTACAAAACACAATGGAACTTGGCATTGATAAGTAATGTCATAGCACCGGCATATTTATTGCTACTTAATCGGATGAAACTAACACTTTTGGAAAAATACGAAATAAAAGAGTCTCCTGCTACTCAAATGCGTACAGCATTAACCACATTTGAAGATATGTTTCCATCTGAGAGAACAGCCACTGATTTCTACTGGGCGCACCTCTTAAAATGTGTGTACCAACAGCTTGTTAACGGAAATATTGCGTTCTTGCCCATTATACGACGTAAAATGTACAGTGTTATACATGGTTATTTAACTACGTTATCGTGGACATCGTTAAGGATCCCTGGTCACACATATGTAGCCATTCTCAACCCTGACTCAGATAAAAACAGTGCGCTCAACATTATTCTTCAAAACATAGGTATGAGAATCGTGTGTGTTTCAGATGAAATTCAGAATTCCATGGAGGTTGCAGGTGTTACTATAGAAACACTAAATCAGAAACATGTGATTGATTATCTGTGCTCGTATGATACAGACAAGATTGACAAATGCAGTGTCGAAATAGGTTGTGACATAAATCAGACGACGTTTGGATCTGTGTACAATGTACAACAGGTCATGCAGTACTGTCTTCAGGATGACAAATACCTTTTGGAAAACATTTTGGAAATACCTTTGTTTGTAACACAAGATGGTAACCTTCGAACTCTTGGAACATCGAACCAGATATTTGTCACTTGGTACAACGACCTTTTCCCAAAAGAATTTAAGTCTTCCTTCATCCACAGGTGCCTTATTTCTCTACTACTGAAATATGCTAAAATCGCCCAAAGTGGTCTGATTGAATTTACCTTGAATCATTTCGTTTCCCTTTTGGAAAGATCGGAATCAAGTTATTTGGAAAAAGAAAGTATCACAGATTGGGATCAGAAAAATCCCAAATCTGCATGGGTAAAACAGGTTTGGAAGTTTTTCTGGGGTCAAATACAGACATCGAAACACGTGTATGGGGTTGACAAAATGGAGACTATAGAAGAACACTTGAATCTGTTGAGAAAATGGGCACTTCTACCAGTAGTGGAACACATGCCTAATAGTTCAAAAGCTCGAGTTCATTTATTCACCGTTTCGGAAAGGGAGTGCATCATAGATCTGGAAAGTTTTCAAGGAAAGACAAAAGAAGCACTAGGAAAAATGTGCAGATTACGACTGAACGAGGCTTGTTATTATAACAACCAGCATCCAAAAGACGAAGACAAAAAGGTATATTCAAAAATGTTGAAACAAATACCAAACAACGTCGCACCAAACAAGATTCTACATTGTCTCTGCTTAAATGCAGACAAATGCAGTAATCAAACTGAAAATTTGACCATCGAAGAAGCGTCAGCTGTCCTGCGATATCTATCTGACAATTTAGAAACAATCTTAAAAACAGAACCTACTAGAAAAGAACAAATGAAAATGAAAATTAGAAAGCTTCAAATTTTCATAACGCATTATGACAAGGTAGTGGCTTTGTCCTCATACACGCGGGTCTTCGTCGTTCCCATAACTATGCCAAATGAAGGCCTGGAAAACATGTCCATTCATACCAAGACTGTTTTATTAAAGGCCGGCCACATAGAGGAAGTGATGCGCAAGTTTATAGCTGTTGAAGAATCATCTGTCGTTGATATCTATATCAACTGCATCATTCCAGCAGAGATGCAGATGGATAGAAAGTCGTTCTATAGGCATATCAAATTCCTAATTGCTTTGATTCGAGAGTTGACTCCCGATGAAAAAGGGAGGTTGCTTGCTTGCTTATCAGATGTAGCATTTATAGAAACGTCTACAGGTAGAAAGAAAGCGAAGGATTTATTTAATCCAAACAACAAGGTCTTCAATGTAATGTGCAGTGAAACGGAACTATTACCAAACAATTTACGCGAATATGAATATATAAAATTCTTTAAATTACTTGGTCTTCAAGACAAAGTCACAATAGAATTGTTTGTCCGTTTTGCGTCAGAAATAGCTGAAGAAGGCAAACGAGACGGATTATCACAGCACGTTATTCAAAGATCTAAACTTGTTGTAACATCCTTGATAAATTTGTCAGAAACATTTTTGAAAGGAGAAAACTACGACAAAATAGAATGTATCAACTTTATAGTTCCGAGAAAGGCAGGCGAACATCTTTCTGAAATACACACGCAGTACAACTGTAAAAGGCTTATATGTTTTGCAGACTCGGTAGCTCATGACCAAATTGATATATGCTGGACAAGTACAAATATTCTTCCAAGCTGGGCATGCCCACAAACTCATAAGTCCATTGGATCTGGAGAACTAACCGACAAAATAACAGAGAAACTTAAAATCAGAAAGCGACCGACGTTTGAAACGTTTGTAACTCATTGCAAACATGTCGGAAATGCACTGGCGGAAGAGAAAACTCGTTTAAAAATCAAAAGTGATACAGCTTTTGCATTGAATGTACAGCAACTAATGGAATGTGTCTACAAGGCATTAAAAGAATTTAATACTGATGGTGACATAGATAATGTAATTTTGTCACAACTAGAGACCACACCCATGGTCTATTTTCCCTTAGAAAAGATTATGCTTACAGCTAGTTGCGTTGTAAACAGCTGTCAAGATATTGAACAGATTCCACCATACGTACACAAGTCACCCCTGCTTTACGGTCAGTATTTTGATGAATTTACTCTTCTTGGAGCTTCAACGGAACCAAGTTGCAAAACGTACGCTAGAGTTTTGCAAACTTTGAAACAAACTTGTGGTGATAGAGATTTATTACCCCCAGAGCAGCACGCTGCAAAGCTTGCAATTTTAAACTTGCTTACTCAACTTGGAAAGCAATCCACAGAAAATATAAAAGCTCAAGTAAGTATTTTGTTCCTAATGAATTATGAAAACTGTCTTCATGATGCAAAAGGGGTGGTCATTTGTGATAACACATATCTTAAGGAAAGATTAGCCGACAATACCAACGTGAATTATTTCGTCGGCTTTTACAAACTAAAGCTGCAGGATTTAGCCCAGATTCGTGAAGATGAAGCCATTGAGAGATTGAAGAAACTTCCAGATCAGTGCAGACCATTGATGTTGACAGAAATTATTGGTGAAAAGGTTGAACTTCCTGACTTCGAACAAACTAGTGTTCGTTTATCGCAAGAACTGATGGAATTTTTGCATTGTAGACAATTTATATGCGGTATAATCCGATTAGCAAAACACTCTATTAAAATGGCAAGCTGCCAATGGGATACAGGTATGGAAATAAAGGTTACCTCTAAACTCAGGAACATAACTGTGAGACAAGTTCTGGGAATGACAACGATTCTTACCGTGAGGAAGTACGAAAATGGTTCATTTGGTCCGTATGAAGTTGTGAAAAATACAAGTGAAGGAAAAGCTTTTCACATTGAAGAAACGGAATTACGTACGTTTTTGTACTTTGAAACAGGAAAAGATGATTGGTTTGATGACTTTAGAAACGGTTTGGCACTTCACATAAACAAATGTGTCAATTCGTGTTTAAAAGATGAGCAACTATTCTTGGTACTGAATATATTGAATCTGAAAGATAGACCAGACAGAATTGCAGAGGTTCTCGACAAGCACACTATTTGCCAATACGATATCGAAATTGAGGAACCAAGTACATTATTTCCCAAACCAGGAACATACGTTCCTCTGAAGTACCACCCATATCTGGATAATGGCTATGGGTTAATACACGAGCACGACTACAGGTTTATGGCATATGAGGTTGAAGACCCTGCTATGGAAGTAGATGACGAAGAAATTGATGCACCACCTACATATATATTCTGTCGAATAATTCGGCAAGTTGAATCCACCAGTGTTTTCCCGATTTTTCAAAACTACGAAGTAGATATTGGAGAAGACAAGTTTATAACACTACCGGCATATAAGCTATATAAGTTTATCAGAAAGAAAGGGTTGTCCACAGATCGAGCTTTGGTAGTATTTGAGAAATCACGTTCAACAGAGGATATGCCTACACAGGAAGATAAAAAGTCTTTGAAAGACGTTTATAAGGAAATACGACAGCTGTTGACGGAAGCGTGGACAAAAGAAGAAGTAGAAAGACGACACATTGTGAAACGTCTTATGCTAAAATGGCATCCAGATAAAAATCCCGACAATGTGGCATTTTGCACAAAGGTGTTTCAATACATCCAACAATGTTTGTGTCGATTAGAAAAGGGACAAACGCTTATAGATGACAGCGATAAAGATGATATAAATGGTGAAAGTCCTAGTGGAAATTATCATCGTTCAAGTTATCATGGGTCATGGTTTAATTCGTACTTCAAAAATATGGGAAGACGCTATAGAAACTACCAGAGCACGTACGGTTATGACGAATATGACTACCCGGGATCGTTTGGGTATAGCCACCATGAACGAGAAAGGGAACCATATCACTACTATGCGGGGGCTCGACGCTGGCAAAGACAGGCAAAGTCGGACTTTGAAAATGCGAGTGATTCCATGAATGAAATGTCTAAACCCTCCTACAATTGGGTTTGCTACAAATTTCACCAGGTAATGTTTATCTATTTCTACACCATTTGTTTTATATAATAGTTTTGCAGTGTGTTAATACGCTGCGTTTAACATTAATGCAAACAGACCACGTGATGAGTGATATATTCAGCCTGAATGTTGTTAATTTACTTGTTATTTGCGCATTCTATTTCAAGGAGAAACATATTTAAGTTTGTTAAACTTTCACTGAAGATTCAATTTTTTTCGGGGTAAGACTATGTATTTCATAAAACGATCAATTATTTCCATTTCAAACAAAATAGAGTTATGTATTTGACTGCTTTACCGAAAATGTTTTAATTTCTTATGTTAATGGCATGAAATTTGAAATTTGATTCACCAGGCTGCTGAAAAATCGCTGAAGGCTGCATGGTATGCCAACGATGCCAACAAAGTATATGGAATCAAGAACAGCCATGATTTGAATGACATAGCTAATGGTAAATATGTCTATGTATATGCGTCATGCTTTCACCGCTGAAAAGGAAATACTTACCTCTTAGTATTCATTATTTTTATATCAATGTCAGTGTATACGTTATATCAAAAAAGCACAGCTCATCAAATATTGGAGATAATATATATATATTATATAACGTACATATGTTGAGAATCCAAACACGCCAGACCATATCCCAAAGAGTGTCGAGTTAAAGAGATACCAGCTCATAATTCATTTTACAAACATTCAAGCACGGGTATTCAAGAACCCGCGAATAAACCTATATGCTAACGTACTTTACCAAATACTGCAATCCGATTGGTTGACGTAGGTATAGGGGCAGTCCTCAGTTTCGCACGAATGTCCATGGTGTTAATCAGAAAGAAAACAAGGAAGCAGCTTTTAGGTCCATGGATGATAGTAATACTAATTATAAAGTGCATATTTGCTGAGTGTTTTTCTTCAGTTTTGGGTACCTTTAACTTTATTTTGATATAGTCGAATATGCCTTCTTTGGACTCGGAGGCTAAATATATAAAAATTCAAAATTATCAAAAACTTCCAAAAACTAACTAAATTGGCTGATTTTGCCTAACGGGTTCATACATTTGGAATAACTTCTTAAAAAGCCGTGAAGGTATGTACAATTTAGCATTTCCTGATAAAATTATGCAAGAGCATGATGAGTGCATAAATAACCCTGATATGCTTAGGAAAATTGTTTTATTGTTATTTATTGACATTTGAAATATTAATAAAATTGCATTTTAAGCATGTTTTAGGGAGGTGGGTTAATCTTAAAGAAATGGGGCAAAAGCTGAAAAGAAAATGCTTGTTGGTACTTGACTATGGTATAAAAACATGGGTAATTTAATGGTCTATGAAGAAATGTATGATGCAATGATAGTGTGACATGTTTTCGCTCAAGTATGCAGGCTAAGGGCTTGTCATATGCCTGATTGGACATTGCACTGGGAACTGTATCCATACCTCGTCGCAAATCAAGTCATGTGACGTTAAACCGTCGAAAACGTAACTTTATTTAGTTTTATTTGAAAACATGTATGAGAAATAGTGTCAAAACAATGAAATGCGTTATAAACATGTCACATATCGTGTTCAACCGTCGCGAAATTCAAATTTCAATACAGTTAAGTAAACCCTACACTTTTAATCGGCATATTTGCAGTATTATATGACCTGAACACCTGGATAGAGTTTTAATATACGGTTTTGTAGTGTAATTCGGCCGTTATTTGGTTGGTTAGTTTCATTAGGACAAGATAGCATTCATTTCATTAGGTAACGTTTTGCCATACTAATTATATTAATGGGAATGTAGCGATACAGCCGAAGCATCTTTATTATTGAGAGTTCTCGCGAAAATCAATAAAGGTGAAAGAATGATCAAAATCGGATAATAAACAAAGAAGATATGATCATTTGCAAGTTCTGTTGAAACGGATATGAAAGCCGCCATTTTGAGAGCTATGACATCACAGTTCTAAATGACCATATATGGAATATTTATAAATATGAAATATTACTTATTTTTAGGAAAGAATTAACAGTAACTGTATGAGAAATATGTATATTTAATGACAATAATGATTTATATGACCAGTAAAGGATTTTGCATTCACTGCATTCATTCTCTTTGCTTTAAATGATATTTATCAATATTCCATATATGGTAATTTGGAACTATGACATCATAGTTATAACCGAGTCTGCTACTGTTATCTGTTGTTTGTGTTTGTTGCTTCCAATGGATCCTCTTTGCAGTATTTATTATCATAGTTCCCAAAATAGCGGCTCCCGTTTCGATTTTAGAACAACTTTCAAATTGTCATATCTTTTTTGTTAATCATCCGATTTTGATACTTTTTTCACCTTTCTCCATGTATTTCAGATCTCTCAATAACAGAGTATGTTTTTCTTATTGTCTTGATTGTTATTTAAAAAGATCGTCTTTGAAACGCAAACAACTTGAGTTCGATTTCTTTTATCGGTCAATACATTGAGCTGCATTGTAAAGTGAAATTAAAATCGGCTTCGTCTCATATTATCATTCAAAGTTTAATAAAAAAAATGTGTTTGGCTCATTAAATGGAAACAACTTTTTGCTAATTTTATTCTTTGTAGATTGACAAGGGCTGTACATCAGTTTTCTAGAAGTAGTTGCTGTTGTACGTGACCTTAAGTTCAAATGAAACTGTTCCGTGTTGCTATATATTTGTTTTTTACAAGCTCCGTTTACCTTCAATGTGACAGAAATGTTATTATTCGCTCATATTGACGTGTAGTAAAGTCATCGTGGGTGTTTAATGTATACTCTTTCGTAGTTGGTGCAATTTTATGTTTATGTCAAAGAAAGTATGTCACGTGGTGTTTGCCCTGTTCAAGATTGCCATATATTTGTTATACAGGACTTATACAGGACTTGTGTCCTGTTCAGTATTGCTATATATGTGTTATACAGAACGTGTGCCCTGTTCAGTATTGCCATAAATGTGTTATACAGAACGTGTTCCCTGTTCAGTATTGCCATATATGTGTAATACATGACGTTTGCCCTGTTCAGTATTGCCATATATGTGGTATACATAACGTGTGCCCTGTTCAGTATTGCCGTATATGTGGTATACATAACGTGTTCCCTGTTCAGTATTGCCGTATATGTGTTATACATGACGTTTGCCCTGTTCAGTATTGCCATATATATGTGGTATACATAACGTGTGCCCTGTTCAGTATTGCCATATATGTGTTATACATGACGTGTTCCCTGTTCAGTATTGCCATATATGTGTTGTACATGACGTTTGCCCTGTTCAGTATTGCCATATATGTTATAAAGGACTTGTGCCCTGTTCAGTATTGCCATATATTTGTTATACAGGACGTTTGCCCTGTTCAGTATTGCGATATATGTGTTATACAGGACTTGTGCCCTGTTCAGTATTGCCATATATTTGTTATACAGGACTTGTGCCCTGCTCAGTATTGCCATATATTTGTTATACAGGACTTGTGCCCTGTTCAGTATTGCCGTATGTGTGTTATACATGACTTGTGCCCTGCTCAGTACTGCCATATATTTGTTATACAGGACTTGTGCCCTGTTCAGTATTGCCATATATGTGTTATACAGGACGTGTGCCCTGCTCAGTATTGCCATATATGTGTGTGTTATACAGGACTTGTGCCATATCAGTATTGCCATATATGTGTTTTATTGTATACTTTCATATTGTCCCGTTTAGTTTGCATTGAGCTAAGTGTGCAATATTCTACGATATTGCACACATTGATATTGCACCGGAACTTTTTCTCGCGCTTGCTAAGATAGAAATAAGGAACTTCTTTCAACGGAATCCTTCCTATAGTGTCAAAAAAAAAAAAGACGTGTTTTTGTTCAAACTTTTGTGGCAGAAATTGATAAAATAATTGAAATGGTCACTCACCCACTATTTTTAACATCGATTGGCAAACAAACGTTAGAAAATCGCTTGACGTTTTAATGACGTCATCCGACGTCGACGTCGTTTTCGCGCAAAATAATCATCCACACAAAATGAAACTGAATGACATTATAGGAATTCCATCGAAAGCTATAAAAATAACACAAATATAATGAAAAGTAATAGTCATACAATTAGCATTGATCGAAAACAATATGAAAGTATACAATAAAAAGGTTATTGAATTTGTATGGCTAAATATTACTTGGAACTGGTTGCTTTGGCGCAGGACGACTCGCAAGCTCGTCGTCCTTTGCCAAAACAACTCGTTCCAAGTAATATTTAGCCATACAAGTTCAATAACCTTTAATACAGGACTTGTGCCCTCTTCAGTATTGCCATATATGTGTTATACAGTACTTTTGCCCTGTTTAGTATTGCCATATATTTGTTATACAGGACTTGTGCCGTCACTGTTGGACCTGACTAGACAGATGACCGCCCTGACGGGATATCACACACGGATGCGGTACCCGGATGTACATGCCGGGCAAACAATACCAGCCGAGGCATATACAGAAATGTGTGCACTACAAGTAGGCGGTCTTGCGCAGAAAATACTGAGCATTGTGTCATCAACGTATAATTGTTAGACGCTAAGTGGCTTTTTCATGTTCGTGCTTTGAATCCAGATGTTCGAGAGATTGTAAACAAACTATTGTTTCAGCATAAATGTGTCACTACAGCCTTCGATCATGTTTATTGTACCGATATAAATATTTGAGAGCCTGTTTGTATGTTTGTTTAAGCTGCACCTTGTGCAAAAATGTGTTGATTTTTTGTTGAATATATTCTTGGAACTTAGAAAAAAATGCGTTTGAGATTAGTTAATTGTCCAGTGATACTACAATATGATATCATTACCACATTAGTAGAAAAGTAGCCTTTTAAAGTGAAAAAAATTGAACAACAATGTTTTGAAATTAAGGTATTGTAGTGTAAAATTTGTGTATATATTTGTATAACATTGTGAGATATTAAACATGTATATTGTTTATTTCAAATTTATTGTTTGCTATTTTTTATGTGTCTATATAGATTATTTGACTGCTGGAATCGATTATAGGGAAATCGTTCACGAGATTATAGGCGTGTGGTTCTTTTCACGAACGAGCGAGTGAGTGAAAAAATAATACACGCCTGCCATCGAGTAGAGGATTTCCATATAATTGATCACAACAGTTAAATAATATATTTATTACATTTTTAATCACATTATGTATGATTTTAACCAGATATAAGTCGCTTTATTTAGCCTTATCGGTGGAAGACGTCGACGTCACCAACACGTTATTGACGTCTTGACTCAACGCCAGAGTTAGCTATTTTTGTGTTCGGAGTTAGTTATTAATATTTAGCGATTATGAATATTCTTTCACTGAGAAATCCCAATCTTTCACCCATAGTAATGTAATAAAAAGAATTAAAACAGAGATCATCAGTAATACGCGTTTGGACAACTGTACTTTTGTTGCAAATGTATATTTGTTGCTGTTGCAAAATAGATGTCTTAATAAAGTACAAATATTGTTATGTGATTTGTGAAAAATGTAGATAGATTGTTGCAAAATAAGTTCAAAAATGATAAAACCAACCTTGATTACTGCACAATGATATTGAGGTATTCAAAGTATATGCCGTTTGCAAATTATATGTGTTATTTGTGAAGAGATTACAAAGATTGTTCCAAAAAGAATAACATGTTTACATAAAGTGTTGCACTTACGTAATACTGTTCTATATGAGTGTGAGCTTCTACGTTATAATAATGATTGTGGAGTTGCAGATGCAGGTGTGAGCTTTTACGTTATAATAATGATTGTGGAGTTGCAGATGCAGGTGTGAGCTTATACGTTATAATAGTTATTGTGGAGTTGCAGATGCAGGTGTGAGCTTATACGTTATAAAAGTTATTGTGGAGTTGCAGATGCAGGTGTGAGCTTATACCGTTATAATAATTATTGTGGAGTTGCAGATGCATGTGTGAGCTTATACGTTATAATAATTATTGTAGAGTTGCAGATGCAATTCCGTCACTAGGTATACGTTTACGTTGGACAATGTATATATGTGTGTATTTAGTTTATAATTGAACACTGTACCTGAAATGTAGAACATTAGTCTAAGAGTGATATTTAATTTCCAAAATGAATATGTTATTTGTGATCCTTGTACAATCTTTTTTCCAAATGGATGTGTATGTTTTGGAAAAATTGTAAATATCAGTTGTTTTAAATGAGTGTGTTATTTGTGAAAGTGTACATAAAGTGTTGCAAAATGAGTTTGCTGAAAGTGTGCATGAAATATGCGAATAAGTATGTGTTGTTTTAGTGTGCATGTGTACAAAATATTGGGTTTTGTCTTTAAATTGTACACACAACTTGCAGGATTATTTTGAAAAGTATATATATAGTGGCAAACTAAGCGAATGATTTGTGAAATGTTTGCAACCTATTTTAAGTAAATTGTTTTATGTTGTACCAATAGTGTTGTTGAGTTATGGTGATGTTGAGTCAATGTGATAGCTCGTTGCTTATCTATGTTTCTAAGAGCGTTCATTAGAGTGTTGTTTTAATGGCATCAATATGTTTTAGAGAGTTGCAGATTAGTATTGTTATACATTTTAAACATGACGTGATTGGTCATAATTCTGTAGAATATTTTTAAATGCTGCTGAGTAAACATGTGTAACACATTTACAAATACAATGTATCATGCTTAATTTTACAACAGAGAGCTATCAAACTTACATTTTAAACATGTACATAGAGTTTACGTATAGTTCAATTTAATGGTTCAGATTTAGAGGATGTTAACACATTTCATCATTATAAATTATCGTTCATCAAATGTAAATATGTATTGGGATAGTGACCTCAGAGGAAGATTACATTAAGGATGAATATTCCCATCCGACATACCTCCGCCACGGCCTGAATCCACGCGGATCAGAGGTGTGTGGCTCTTAAATACAAGGCTTTATCCACCAAGATGTCGATGCTAAATAAGTATTTTGTTTTTAAAAGAAACTTATTCATTGATACGTTGTAGTAATTCTGCAAACATAATATTTACACGGAGACATATTCTATTTTGTATATATGCCATCATTCATGGGATTTTATATAGTATTTACACGGATATATATTCCATTTTGTATATATGCCATTATTCATGGGATATTTATATAATATTTACACGGAGATACGTTCTATTTTGTATATATGCCATCATCCATGAGATATTTATATAGTTTTTACACGGTGATATATTCTATTTTGTATATATGCCATCATTCATGGAATATTTATATAGTATTTACACTGAGATATATTCCATTTTATATCCATGGAATATGGAGAAGAAATATTGTATATTATAGAGAGGTCCTTATCCATGGAATATGGAGAAATATTCTACTTTATAAAGAGGTCATCATTCATATGTAGAATTTTTTTATTTTGTCATCATCCATGGGATATGGAGAAATATTCTATTTCATATAGAGGTAATCGTCCGTGGACTATTTATATAATATTTACATGGAAGAATATTCTATTTTGTATTGAGTTCGTCGTTCATGGAATATGTATATGATATTTACATGGAGAAATATTCTATTTAGTATAGAGTTCGTCTTCCATGGAATATGTATATGATATTTACATGGAGAAATATTCTCTTTTGTATAGAGTTTGTCTTCCATGGAAGATACGTTCTATTTTGTATATATGCCATCATTCATGGGGATATTTATATAGTATTTACACGGAGATATATTCTTTTTTGTATATATGCCATCATTCATGGAATATTTATATAGTATTTACACTGAGATATATTCCATTTTATATACATGGAATATGGAGAAGAAATATTATATATTATAGAGAGGTCATCATCCATGGAATATGTAGACATATTCTACTTTATAAAGAGGTCATCATCCATATGTAGAAATGTTTTATTTTGTCATCATCCATGGGATATGGAGAAATATACTATTGTATATAGAGGTAATCATCCGTAGACTATTTATATAATATTTACATGGAAGAATTTTCTATTTCGTATTGAGTTCGTCGTTCATGGAATATGTATATGATATTTACATGGAGAAATATTCTATTTTGTATAGAGTTCGTCTTCCATGGAATATGTGTATGATATTTATATGGAGAAATATTCTATTTTGAATAGAGGTCAACGTCCATGGAATATTTATAATTTATTTACATGGAGAATTTTTTTTATAGAGGTCGTCGTCCATGGAAAACTTATATGATATTTACCTGGAGAAATATTCTATTTTGTATAGAGGTCATCGTTCATGGAATATATATATGACATTTACCTGAAGAAATATCCTATTTTGTGTAGATTATCGTTCATGGAATATTTATATGATATTTACTTGGAGTAAATATTTTATTTTGTATAGAGTTCGTCTTCGATGGAATATGTATATGATATTTACATGGAGAAATATTCTATTTTGTATAGAGGTCATCGTCCATGGAATATTTATATACTATTAACATGGAGATTTTTTTATATAGAGGTCGTCGTCCATGGAATACTTATATCATATTTACCTGGAGAAATATTCTATTTTGTATAGAGGTCATCGTTCATGGAATATGTATATGACATTTACCTGAAGAAATATCCTATTTTGTGTAGATTATCGTTCATGGAATATTTATATGATATTTACTTGGAGTAAATATTTTATTTTGTATAGAGTTCGTCTTTGATGGAATATGCATATGATATTTACATGGAGAAATATTCTATTTTGTATAGAGGTCATCGTCCATGGAATATGCATATGATATTTACATATGATATTTACATGGAGAAATATTCTATTTTGTATAGAGGTCATCGTCTATGGATTATGCATATGATATTTATATGGAGAAATATTCTATTTTGTATAGAGGTCGTCGTCCATGGAATATTAATATACTATTTACATGGACTTTTGTTTTTATAGAGGTCGTCGCGCATGGAATATTTATATGATATTTACATGGAGAAATATTCTATTTTGTATAGAGGTCATCGTCTTTGTTTTCATGGAATATTTATATGATATTTACATGAAAAAATATTCTATTTTGTAGAGAGAACATTGTCCATGGACTATTTATATTATATTTTGATGGAGAAATATTGTATTTTAAATAGAGGTCGTCGTCCATGCAATATGTATGTAATATTTACATGGAGAAATATTCTATTTTAAATAGAGGTCGTCGTCCATGGAATGTATATGTAATATTTACATGATATTACGCATGGAATATTTATATAATATTAACATGGAGTAATATTCTATTTTGTATAGAGGTCATCGTCCATGGATTAGTTATAACATATGTACATGGAGAAATAGTTTATCTTGTATAGAGGTCATGGTCCATGGGATAGTTATATACTATTTACATGGAGAAATATTCAATTGTGTGTAGAGGTCATCATGCATGACTGTTTATATAATATTCACATGGAGAAATATTCTGTTTGGTTTAGAGGTCATCGTCTATGACTATTTATATCATATTTCCACGGAGAAATATTTTATTTTGAGTTGAGGTCATCCTCCATGACTGTTTATATAATATGTACATGTAGAAATGTTTATGCTAAGGGGAAAATGAAATGCAACCTGGGAATTTCCGCTATATAATATATATAATGCACACTTAATTCCATGTAATATTCCAGAGAAATTCCAAGATGTTTGTAAAAAAAAGGTTGCAGCTAGTTTGAGAAAGGACTAAATTGTGTTGCTATAGACTTTTTAAAAACAGTACACTTTATAACACGAAATTCTTAAAAATTGGAACCATTTCAGTACTGTATTTAACGTAAAAATATTGCAAAAGTTTACATCCTAAGTTTGCTCACCTGGGCCGGTATTCATTAAGCAACTTAAGTAGAATATATTTCTTAAGCTAAAATTTAAGATTTGTACATATTTTCAAATATGCTAATAAGCCTCTTAGGACAATAAAGAGCATATTGTTTAAGATAAATGTTTAGCTGTGCGGTTTATTAATCCATAGCATTATTAAACCTATAAAGAAAATGTCTTCAAATGGTTCGAAAATGTTTTTAAAAAAATGATGATTGCCAAGAAGCTTTATGAATGCGGACACTGCTAGAACCAAACATCCACGTTCAAACTGTTTTTTACCTGAAATAATTCCATAGAATGATAAATTTATCCATCTAGAGTAGACCAATTTATTTAAAATAAAACAACTTTGAGTAAAACTGTACCAAACTTTTCGGATATAAAGTGCACAATTTCTGCCAAATAAGTATTTATTGATATTATGTTCACATCGATAGTGCTGACTTACTGTCATGTAATAGATGGTTGACATTGCTCATGTCTAAAATATGCATTTGTTGAAAATTTCACTTTTTAAAGATGGTGGATCAATATTCCTTAACTATGCATTCGTTCCTTCATTTAATATTCATTTCTTGTGCGAATTATTATAGTATGTCAATGTATGTTAGAAAACTTTTACAATTTGTCATAATGGGGACTTCCGTGCATGGAATTGATAGTATGACTTATTCATGAAGGTTCTCCGTTTTATTGTTATACAGATAAATTATAACGATATTTCGATGCAGATATATAATTTTTATATAGAGGATCTTACGTGAGTGACTGTGTAGTATTGATTTTAATAAACGAGTTGGATAAAATGATAAGATCTTTTATCCAACGGGTTTATTAAAGTCAATAATACACAGTCACGAATGTAAGATTCTATTTATCACATAACACACCTACGACGTGATATAAGCGGCAATTTGTAAGAGAAATGATGACGTCGCTTTGTTATGTTCATGACGTCCGCTACGTTAGGCGGCTGTAACGCGTTCACCTTACAAATAATGCGACACCTTAAACTAAATTTAACGTTACTGACATATATTTCATAAAGTACGGTTTCAAATAAGGATAAATATTTAAGGTGCCTATGCAAACAATTGTGATTACATATTGTACTGTACAAACACAGTGATTCGGTCCTCATTTGCATCTGTAATACACTAGTGTATTACGAGAAATACGTCTTGGCTTTATTACACTGCCAGAAGCCATGTTATGTGATAAAGCGATATAAGCATTTATATGTGCTAAAGAAAATATGCATGGTAAAGTTATATTGTATTTTGTGAATTTTTTTTCATTTCTTTGAGAAATGAGAAAACGAAATGAAAAATGGTTGTACTTTCTCACTTAAATAAAAGCTGTTATTCCCGACAAAACAACCGACGTTGTTATTATTTTATGCCTTAAAATCAAACTTTTGGCAGAACAGTTATATTTTTAACAGTTTCTACCAATTTTTATCATTTTCTCAATATCAATAAAAGGTCACACAAGTGTGGTAACCAGCTATCTAGGTCGGATAAGTATCAACAGAGTTAACGGGCTTAATTCATTGGTAAATGCTCTATTTCGCTTTGTTAACACACTAGCTCCTTCATTTTTATCCAATCTTGACGAATCTTCGACATGATTCATAAACATCTCCGGCGAGTACGAAACCTAGATATATCAGGCAAGATACAGAAGAGTCACGGCTCCTGAATTATTAAAAAATGCTATGTTTTGCTTTGTGAACACTTTAACACGCTAATTGTCCATCGAATCTTTACAAAACTCGGCCGGATTGTTGATAATGATGAAAGCTCAAACAGGTTCGAAAACTAGCTGCATCCGATAAGTAATACTAGAGCTATGACGCTTGATTTATTGAATAACGTTTTTTTTTGCTTTGTCTGTAGCTACTTCATTTTTTCATCTGATCACTTTAAACAACTTGTTTAGCGTGTTTATAACAATGAAATCTTACACACTTTTAATAACCAAAGAGAAATTTCAGCAGAACCAGAGGACGTTATTGTTAGACATTTCATTGTGATGGGTTGTACTTTCCCTTACTCTGTCTTGTCAATTTGGGCGATGAAGACATAATGATAGGGAGGTTGTGTACATATAAAATCGATTTAAAGCTAACAAGTGGGCCATATTGCCTACTTACAGTTTTAAGTCGTTAACCCTGTCTTCACCGCTCTTTGTTTTATGTATTGTCATGTTCATTGTATATTTAATTTTCCCTTTGTGGTGCGGTGCGGACCTACGATGCCACGGCATTTGTTTCCTGTGGTTTCTATAGGACCATTTTCCTTTTTGTGTAGCCCTAAATGTAACGAGACGTTCTTTGTTTTGCCTTGTGGATATTGTAGGTCCTTCATTTATCATACGACCTTTATATGTTTACAAAACTTGTTTAGGATGTTAACATCAATAAAACCTCGGACAAGTTTGGGAACCAGCCATATCTGACTCCTCCCCACTCAATCTACCCTCGACCCCGTCCCCACACAAGAGTTTTATTTCAGTATTTTATGGTATGCAATTATTTCGGTTATAGAAGAAAGTCTGGACAAATTGAAAAAACTGGCTATGTCGGGCTATAAACAACCGAGTTGTTATGCCATTATCAAAGGCGCTTGCTTTGTTAAAACTCTTGTTTGGTCGTAGGACCATTTTTTTCTCATTTTTAGCTCTACTAGCCAAATGCCAACAGAGCTATTGGGATCACGTGTTGTCCGTCGTACGTCCGTCCATCCGTTAACTTTTGCTTTGCGAACACTCTAGCCCCTTTATTTTTCATGCGATCCTAACCAAACTTGGCCAAAGTCTTTATATCAATGAGAGCTCATACGAGTTCGACAACCGGCCAGATAGAATTAGTAACATTAGAGTTATTGCCCTTAAATTAACGAAATATGCAATATTTTGCCTTGTGAACACTCTAGCATCTTCATTTATAATTTGATCTTAACCAAACTTGTACAGATTATTTATATCAATAAAAGTCTGGACAAGTTCGAGAACCAGCCAGATCGGATTAGTAACACCAGAGTTATTCAGGCCAGAATAGTTGGTCTGCGGAAGATACAAGAACAATTGATATGTGGGAAATACATTGGCAAGTCGTTTATTTATCTTATGTAAAAAAATCAATAACAAACAAAAAACGCTTCAAAAGTATTCTAAATTGTGAAATCAATGCAGGGCAAACAATGATCACATAATATTTTTATAATTACGCTTTGTGTCACACGACTGGACCATTTGGCTATGTGAGTAAATTGATCGTTTTACATTACCAGAGATTGTAATTAAGTGTCGATTCGATGTTCAAACCCACGAAGCGATACACTGTGTGTGTGTAACTCTACTGAATTCCTTCAAAGCATCTTGTATCTAATTTAGTAAATATTCAATTATGAAAGTTGTTTAATGTTTATTAACCATGTTAACGTATCTATACTCCTTTTTATAAGTTAAGGATACGGCTAATGCAATTTCTTTGAAAATTCTGTTTTGTTTCTGCTCATAGTACAGTATAATCTAAATGCTCAGCGAGCTGTTTTTTTTATTACAGTTTGTTTGTATTTTAACGTTATATTTCCAGTGCGTTTTAGACATGTATAACGGTTGATTTGTTTTTAAGTGTGTGTGTGTGTATGTGTGAGAGGCAGACCATCCACGTATTCTTGGGTAGAACCAATACTGTATTCCTGCAGCCATTCGCCTGAAAAGAAAGGACTTTTTTTTAACTTATGGTGAAAGTTGTTTACGATCCATACATTAAAAAGTTCACAGTCAAAACGAAGGCGTTTGTGATTTTGTTTGTATTGTATTCTTAGCTGTTTGATCAAAGCGTACAATGTCAAAACATATTGTCGCAGATCACGTTGTCTTTCCGTGATAAACAATAGATTTTCAACGAATTTTTATCATTGTTCAGATAAAATAATACACTTACCTGTTTAGCATGAGTGTTAACGCTCGCATGCGATGGTCAAGATGAAAAAACAAGAAAAACAAAACAACAAGAGTGTTCAGTTCACTTACAATTTTGTAATGCGAGAAGTGTAGAAGTACCGTGGGTAATTACCTCCCGGAGGTAATTTTCTCCATGAGGGAGTAATTACCTCCCTGAGGTATATGCTCCATTTAAAGCGCCAAACTTTTCTCCAAAGTATAACGCATACGCAGTCGATTTTCTTTATTAAACTATGTTTCCTCCATTTGCTAAGTATTGGAATCCGTATCAAAACCTTTTGATGTTGATTACAAATCCAGATATGCGAGAGAGGAAAGTAAGGGAAGTAACTGCACCTAATGCATGGTATTAATAGCATCACAGTTATCTGCGCAACACATCACATTAACCTCAAGCTAATCCAATTTACATATCCATGCATAGATTTCTTAAGAAGAACATTATGATTATTTGTTGTTATACCACGGATGGAACCTCCAATAAAACCATTAAGCATATACTCCTCGGATAATTATAATATGTCGTCTGTTTCACCCGTATATGATAGTAATTGAGCAAATGTCACCCACGTCTTTGGAATTAAAATAGAAAAATGGAGGCTTCTATTAAAATTATATGTGTTAGATTAATATTAACAGCATTATATTTCTCATCCATTTCGCTGTTAGGGCTAACTGATAAATTCGATTGTTCTAGTGTGCATTCAAGGCGATAAGCGCACGTGCTGCACGATATTTCAGTTGTTCAAAACACCATAGGGTTTTGTATTTAAAGTCAGATATTTAAATAAGAGGTAGTACAATTTGAGTTTTCAATACTACCATAGGTTTAAATACATGTATTGGTGCAAAATAATCAACAGTTAGGAATATGTTAAGCAATTTATTCGCACTATTCAAATGTGTAAACAAAAAAGAATGCCGAAACTTAAAAAAAAGCAAAATTGCCGTTTGTCCCTTTAAATGTATCCTGGTGCGTAACCTAGGATAGCACACATTGCTGTCACGCAATGAATATTCTTGTAAATAAGGGGTAATTTTAGTTTTATTCATTATATTTAGACCATCTAAAAGAGAAAATATCAATATTTTCCCACCCCACAAAAAAACATTAAGAATTGACAGGAGTGAGAGGCGAAAAAGTTTTAGACGAAGCGTCTTCACTATCCAGGATACGGCGGCAATTTTAGGGTAAAACATACGGGATAAAAGTGTATTTATTATGTACTAAGGCGGATTCAGGGATATAATAGGATGGCCCCGCCACCCCCACCAGCTAAATTCCCACAAGTATCATCTATGCATGCCGGATTATATGGGGCGCGTGCCATTTCTACTGTTAGTCATCATTAGATTTAACATAAAATGGAAAAATACAACAGAATTCTCTAAACGTCATGCAGAAAAACTTTTTATTTCGAAGGGACCTCCGCTCCCCACGCCTCCGCCCCACCCACACACAAATACTCAAACCAAAATTTTGGATCTGCATCTGATGTGTACCCTCCCCTCGAAACGTTTTTAGTGATCAATTATTCAGGCAAGCCCATTTAAAACTCCAGCCGAGTCTGGGTGGTTGCATCGAAGACTGTAAAAATAGTCTAAAAGGTCGATGCACATGACGTATATATAGATATATTGACAGAAATATAAATAATATGTATTTTTTAATTTGAGTTTTTATTATGTTTTTCTACACAAACCCCTGTGAGCCTACTAAAACCCAGGTTGTTATACAACTTTGTGATCAGCCCCCAACATTTTCTCGTGCGTAATATTTAGTTTGAAGTCATAGTTGTTATATCGTAGTTAGTTGTACAGGTCATATAGGCGTACTATTGACGGTCTTGTGATATTTGTTGTCAATACATTTTCATAACCATGGGTCATCCATTCGGGTGATTATATCCACGTTATCATGCTTGGTTGATGATAATATGTAATCCAAGGTGAAATTCACCATGTGTGTATAATGGAAAAATAAACCACTGAACTGTTGCTGATATTGTGAAATTTAGTCATGCAATGTTTACAAAAAAATACTCCCTCAGTTTCATGATTAAATTGTCTTGTTTCGTTGAAATTAATTTAGGTTAGGTGTGTGTGAACATTTTTTTAATAGAAAGAAATATCATGTAGTCGTGATATTTTTTTCACAATTGTATACTTTAATAACTGCGTCATAATTTCCGTAAGTCATATTTGGGTATTAAATACTTCCTTTAGACACGTTCAAACATGCTTCTATTTACATTACCACAACGCGTATATTAAGAAAAATAGATCGAAATAATTTACAAAAGTTGTTTGATGCAGTTTTGCTACTTGTGATTCTAATAAGTTTCCATAAAACACTTTAATTAATGTTTTGTCTTCGAATAATGCTAAATTGTCTTAGACATAACAGAACCTAAACTAGATATTTTTAGTTTGAAAAAATAACGTGGAATTAAAAGATCAGAAAATAGCTCATATTCAAAAACAATTAAGTCCAAAAGCTGTAGAATATAATGATTTGAAGAAAAAAACGACGATGAAAATAATATAACAAGAGCTGCGTTAAGAGGGACAGTAATTCTGCGAAATGCAGAAACTGGACATAGACATGAGATAATACATTCTATTAAATGGAAAATAGAGGAAATCGAAAATAATCGGGATGAAGAGAATGAGGAGGAGGGGACCACAGAACAAAATGAGAATGAAGAGGGAGTTGAAGGAAATGAGAATAAACAAGGGGCTGAAGGAAATGAGAATGAAGATGGGGTTAAAGAAAATGAAGGTGTTGAAGAAAGTGAAGGCACACAAGATCCAAAATGTGTTTTAACGGGTGTTGTGTTCGGAACACCAGGAAAAAGGATTAAGGTTGGTTGAAGATAAGGTTGGAGTATCTTTCACTTTGTCAATTCTCTGAGTATCACCCTGTACATATTTAACATAAACAAATAAAGACACTAAAACCATGTATCGGTTGCATAATGTATTTATTTATATTTAAAAACATGTCATAATAATTTCTCAGACAGTATCAAAACTGTCGTCATACAATGACATACGTTAAAAAAATCTTAATTTAGATTATTTAATCCAATTATACAGGCTTCCTAGCGATTTATATTTCTAAACATATGGAAGAATCTTCCTCAAACGGGTTATCGATGAGTCGCCAGATTTTTACATGGAGCGTATAGGGGGAAATTTCATTATTGTTTAATATTAGAAATTCTATAAATATGATCGCTTAGGTGCAAACGGTTTCTTAAAATACAATTTATTATCTTTATTTTGATATAAGTTTCATATTTTTATGTTAAAAGGGTCTTGGTCTGTTTTTGAGTTTAAATACACCATCAAGTGTCCTTATATGTTCTATATAAAATTCTTAAAATATGTCGAACATGTGTTTTTTAATTGTAAATATATCGCATAATGACGAAACTGAAGCCTTAGGTGCAAACGGTTCTAAATAGGTGAAATACTAATCTTTATTTTGATATAGTTCTTTTGTTAATGACACTAGTTATAGATGGTCTGTTTTACAAGCAAAGATAGCAATTTTTATTAAATTATTAATTGATGTTGTTGTTGTTGTTGTTGTTGTTGTTGTTGTTTGTGATAATCACATTAAGCAGACGACGCGGCGAAATATATATCATGAAGAGTTGTATGCATAAATGTTTAAGTCATGCAAAAACCCATTACACATGTATTTCTCTGTCCAATGATGGTATTTCCATTTTAGGCAAAACAGGAGTCAGAACGAAACTTGCTATATCAAAAATGATGGTATTTTTAACTTTTAAACAGCTTTTTATAGAATTTCTCACTATTATAATGCCATTTCCATAAAAATACACTAAAAAAAACAACTATTCTCAGTTATAGCTTATTAAAAGCTTGTTTATAATAAAGTATTTCATGTAAATATTAAACTGATTTTTTAAAAATGTGTTTTGCTTAAATTTACTAAAGTGCATTTATAGTTTCACTTTATATGGTCACTGTAGATACATAATGATTCTCAATATTTTATGGCCCCCATAAAGTGTGCAAGTGTGACCGCCGACACGCTAAATTAAATAACGCCCGAGGCGGCTTTATCGATATCTGCGGGAGATAAATCAGTACTAAACTATCACCAAGAGTTACATTTCGTGAAATTATTGTTTTTTTCAGTCGATTTCGATTTGAGGAAGATTCTTCCATATGGCAAAAAAATTCTAGGTTTGACAAAATAAAAAAATAAAAAATATGTTTTAAATCCAAGTTGAAATGATAAATGCCAAACTGAATACTTACATGCTCTGAAAATAGTTAAACAAAATTACTTTTTCACAGGTCTTCCACGATTTGGATACATTATTTAATGGCTTGTCCTCTCGTCTAACTTCTCATTCAAAGTGAGTTTCCTAATCTTTCTTCCTCCTAGGGGCTGTGCGATGGGAATACTTATTCATAAAAAGCGTGTGCGAAGGGTCTCGGAGGGAAAACCTATACACAATGAGTGTGGACGGAGGGTCTCGGAGTAACGTCTTTGAGCGAATTTGAGTTAAATATCTCGCTTCAAAATGCTGGGGTGTTGGTGGTGGGGAACGCTAATCTAATGGCATTTTGTATATATATAGTCAGTTACTGACCATTATGCCAATGCGTTTGCGCTACACAGATACATCGTTTTAAGTGCGTCAACTATCGACACGGAGTGAAATAACGGGTATAATAGTAAACGTAATATTGTTTCGCTGTAATCTACAGGTTACATTGCACCATTGATTTTCCTTCTTTGTTTTATATAGGACGAACGTATATCAAGAGATAAAAAATGCGCATTTTTCTCCGTAGAACATTTTTAAACACATATCACTCAAACGATCGAGCGTCCGCCAATATAAAAATGCAATAAAAACAGGGTATCATGTATCATGTAAGAACAAGCCAATCTGTTGAATGACGTCACGTTCTATTTTGATACGTCACAGATAGATTTACCCCATTTCTACTTTCGTTTTACTGTCTATGTCAATTATAATTAAATATCTCAAACAAACACTAATCAATGTTCACAATACATCATTTGGCTGAATTATAGGTAATAATAACAAAAAGCAGTCAAAAGTATGCATTTTGTATCACTAGTAAGGCAGGGAAACGTTTTTTATTAGGCACTATGTGACTATACACCACGGAAGCACAAACGCAATGGTGTAATGTAACCTACAGAGGTGTAAAAGATAGCTATTGACACTACACAGTCGTTCTCATCCTAGTCTATATTTTATTATAATGGATTTTTTGTCAAGCGTTCTGGACTCCCTGTGTCTTATACGAGGGATCTCTTTGAAAAATGTTCACTTAATGCCGAATTGAAAAATACAAACTGGTTTGTATATTTGTTAAATAATACGTGTATTCTATAAACATGATAAACCTGAATAAATTATAATGAATAAATAGTTTCAGTTTACAAATATGCGTAGTGTTACAGATTAAATGCATTATTTGCCCAATCAGTCAAAATCGTTCTAGGTTTTATTCGACATATGTTCATATATAATATGAAATGGGTGTTTTTACGGCTAAAAATGTATGCGATTTATATTTATTATTACATTTATTTTTATCACATAATTTTGAAGTATTTAGGATTTTAAAACTCTTGTCGTCTGAATTGATCGTTGTAAGTTGCTTTACAGATACGTTATTTCGATCTGAAGATCTTTTAACTAAATAACCTAGTTCTCAAAGATAACTTGATAACCTCCCTTATAGTGTATCAGCATATAATTGATACCTGACGTTTGATGTGTACATTAATCATTACAGAGTCCACATTAAACTATGTCAACTATTGGCAGCGACGGGGATTTAATCTTAAGGAAAATTGGTCAGTCATCTTTAAAAGAAAGATCAATTTGAAAATGGATTGAGTCTGTTCAAGTGACAATTTTCAACCAAATGCATATATGGTGTACTTCGAAACTGGAATGATGTGATAATATGCCTTATTTTATTTATTTAGAAATAATGTCTCGTGTGCTCTAGATGGATAAATTAACTATTCTATGGACCAATTAAGTAAACATTTTCGAATATAATGGGCACAATTTCTGACTCATACGCATTCCTTCTAATTTTATGTTCACGTCAATAGTGTTGAATTACTGTCATGTAATATTTCGTTGACATTGATCATGCCCAAAATATGCATTTGGTTGAAAATTGCACTTGACCATACCCCATCCATTTCTTTTAAAAGATGGCAGTCTTTAATGTTCTCAGTTTGTTGATACCTTGTTACAAAACAACGTGAACAAATAAAATAATCTCAGTGTTACATTAAACATTATATAGACGTTCATATAATATATTCATCGACATCTTCAGAATATGAATCTTAAAGCTGCCAACGCTTACTGAACCGTAAAATGAAACAGTAGAACGTCTTATAACTTATGGGATTACACAATTAAACAAAATAATTAACTATTTACTTATTCGCATTAGTCAGAGTAGCACAACGGTACGGTTTGTTAATCCTCTGGCACAGTATGTCGCTTATCTGGGTACGAGGCGGGATGTAGGAAGATATAAAGATACAAAAGAGAAAACATACACAACTATGACAGAGAATTTAAAGGGGTTTGGTTATAGAAACTCAAGGGGTTTAGAAACACAATTTTTTTTTAAAAAATGAAAGACATAGAGAAAAAAATTGATGATAGATTTTAACATAAAATAAAAGTGCATGTATAAAACTATGTTATGTTCGTTAAAGCTGGTGATATTTCGTATAATCTCTGCATTAAGCTTCGTAAATTTGAGATAAATTACACAGGTTCCAATCTATTTGTTATTAGTTATTTTGCTTAAAGCTGCAGAGTCTCTATTTTAACTGGTAATAACTCATGAATATGAATGAGTCACGTGTGAAGTAGTTCAAATCGACGAACACCCCAGAAAGGCAGAAATCGATGCGTAATATATCACATTTTTATTCATGCAGGTACAGGTAACATCGATAAATATACGGCTTCAGAATATATGTGATAAAACATGTAATTGCCCGGAACGGGATTTGAACCACAGACATTGCGCTTTAAAGTTTTGATCGATGTACGTTTAACTTCTAGACCACAGCTATTTATTGGTTTGTTGTAGCATTTTAACGCTAAATAGGCATTAGGTAATAACTAGCGCACACGCAAACTTATCAAGCGCTAAATAACAAGTCGAGATATTGTTGTTTTGAGGCGGAATATTTGTTTCATATTGGTAAGATATACTATTATACCAGGCAATGGTAATTTAGACGTTCGACAAGATGGACTATATATGTATTGTTTCATTTTGAGTTGCGTTCATACAGGTTAAGTTATTTTGCCTCAGAATAAATAGTAGTTAGTATACCATTTTCTCAAGAAACGTTATAGCTCAGTGGATAAAGCACCTGACATGAAATCAGAAGGTCGTGTGTTCGAGTCCCGAAAGAAGCAATTATATTTTTTTCTGTAAATCATAATGTTACCTGTGTACAGGTACGATGTGCACTGGTCTATTGATGTCCTGCGTTATATTTGCTCGCTTAAATACCCGAGACATGAGCTGGTGAACATGAAGTTACAAATAAAGACACGCCTACAAAGAAGAAATCGATTGATATAGAGACTTTGTAGCTTTAAAACCGTGTGAAACTTGTCAAGTAATTTTGTAAATGCCGCCTTTGAAGTTTACAAATAGCGTCTGTGTTATTACAAAAATAAGACAACCGTAAACACAGATACAAGTATCCGGTTTACTTGATATAAAGTTTTTCCAGCACTTGTCTCGTGCAGTACGGTATTAGCTGGAGTGTTGAGATCAGGGTAAACATATATTCGGAACTTTCCAGATATAGTGTGAATGTCCGGGTCCCATAGCCAATACTGAAGCGTCACATCTTCTATAAAGACTGATGCTGCAGGCGAATCTGAAACGATGATAATACATAATACGTTAACACGACACAAAACAAAACACAACACATTAATCTTAATTATCCGTTTGTATGATCAGATATTGTTTTAGAGCCCTAAATAAAACATTAAGTTAAGTTTTCCCACTAAACAAAGTAGTACTAATCTAAACAATAAGTTTAAAATGTACATCTTTCATGAATCACTGACAACAATCACAGTATTATTAGAGGGGATATAAGGAGCATACAACAACATTTCAAACTTATGTATATAAATTATAAAAGTAGGTATACAAAAAAATATAAAGAGATCGGAAGGAAATGTAGCATACACAGAACAGTCAAACAAAATCACACATTCAAAACAAACACCAACTACAACGATAAATAGAAGAAACCACGTTTGTTACACAATAAAATTGAAAGGGCTTACAATATGGGTACCGTCTTGGAACGGTCAGTGGCAAAACGGCCGCTGGTGATGGTGGGGTGGCGGTGGGGTAGAGGGTGGGGTTGGGGGTCTTGGGATAAACTAGGTTATAAGGTGCACCAAACCTCATTTGTACCCATTAAACGAGACAGTGTAAATAAAAAAAATATCACAGCCAGGCTATATCCTCTAAGTATGGAGCATTAATAGGCAATGTAAAGACAGATAAAAATATCGGACAGGGAAAGCAGCATTCAAGGACGACAGTCAACCACAAAACACAAAAACAAACAAGCAAACAGACAAACGAGAAGGCAAAAGTAATAAAAAATGCAAGCGACATCACAAACACAAAAGGGTTGACAATAGGGCTATCGCCTTGGAACGGTCAGTGGCAACAAAGGCCACTGGGGGTTTAAACCGGTTCTAGGGTGCACCAAACCTCACACTTACCCTACTGTCATCCCATTAAAATAGGACAGTGTAAATAAAGAAATCCCCGCCATGATCTAATCTCTAACCAAGTTAAACACAAGATGCTCATGGACTTATAAGTATAAAAGAAGGAAAACCACAAATCAAGTGCTCTGTCAAGTCATCGCACAATCAAAGAGAAAAGCATCGAGGCGAGCTGTAAATTGGCCAGCCATTAAACATGAAGTGCTTTGCAAAATGATACGGTAATAACCTTATTTTTCGAACGAACAAGTTTAGTTTAAATATAGAATGAAAGTAAGCATGACTAAGGATCTTAGGAAGTATGTAAATCATGTGACAATATATGGCAGGTTGAGATAGTCCGTGTTACGTTTTAAATTTTCTTTGATATCGGGTTACGATAATATGCAAATGGTATTCGAAGTTTATGTTACCAGTAACCAGATGGAGTAGTTTTTCAGTTATTTTCAGTTATTCAAAGGTCATGAATGTTGACTTGAATGAGTCCTTAACTTGACTACATGCTCTAGAAATGGAGTATTATTGAGAAACGTATATCCCATTTGAAGTTGCCAGGGGAACATCTCCATCTACGTGGGGATAATTAACACTATTCAATCGAGAGGTGTCAGTCGAGAAAAAAATCGACTGCATCATAAATATAAACTTGGTTGAGTTGACTTTCTTTAGGATAAATAAGAAAAGAAAGGGTTGTCAGTGTCCAATATATCATCCGGATACCTAGAGATGTTACTAACGACTTTGATGACATTTGTCTGAATATCGGTTAAAAGGCTAAACCTGTAATGTCTTATTACAAAATCTAATCTACATCAAGAGGTGCACAGATTGTACCCACTGGGATACCAACAAATTGTCTATAAAGAGTAATTCCATACCTGACGACGAACATATTATCTAATAGGAATATAAGTGCTTTCCCAAACGTCTTGACAAGTGTAAATAGCGTAATTGTTTATATTTCCGTTGGTAAAAAGAAGAGCAATACGCTGATCATTGATACGGATGTGTGGTAAAGTTGTATATAACGTGGAAAAGCCATAATGACCTAAAATAAAAGTTGACGTGTATTGCAAATTATATAAAGGTAGATATAAAAAAAACAGGAAATGTAGCATTCAATGACCACAGCAAATCAAAACCAAGCATAGAAACAAACAACAATTACAAAGAGGAATAAAAAGCAAGATATGACACCACAAGCATAAAATGGTTGACAACAGGGCTACCGCCTTGGAACGGTCAGTGGCAAAAACGACCTTAGTGTGTTTAACCAGGTTTTATGGTGCACCAAACCTCGCTCTTACCCTCCTGTCATTTCAGGTAATGAAGAAATAATAAGAATAGAAATAATACAATTATTGAAAAAATGTGCATTTTGATCATTTTGGGAAATGCATTACCCTGACCTCAGGATCTAAGGGATCTAAGCCAATATGAACACACACACCTTCCACTGATTTAAAAGGACTTAAGATTGCGAGGATTACGATGAAACAGTAAACATGCATGTCGACCCTATATGATCACAGATCCCCTATCCTGCGGAGGGCCGTACATCAATTCGCAAAATATGTTCCACGAGTATACGTATAGCAGCAATAGGTTTACAATTCGAACAGGAAATGTAGTTTCACAGAACACAGTCAATCAAAACCACTCATTGAAACAAATCACAATTAAATGTTAATAAGAAGGCAGGTGACGTCACAAACACAAACGGGCTGTCAATAGGGCTACCCCCTTGGAAAGGTCGGTGGCAAAAAAGGCCGCTGGGGGTTTAAACCAGAATCTATGGTCTACCAAGCCTCACTCTTACCCTAAAAAAACGATAGAGTGTAAATAACGAAATCCTCGCCATGATATATCTAACAAACTATTCATAGGCAACATAAGTATAACACAGAGATCATGTATATATAAATGTCAGAAAAGCCTACAAAAATGAGTATGAGAGTAGATCTTGGGAAACGGCCGAACACGACACATACGAAATATTGCAATCTCGGTTTGATTGCGAGCGTTTATGAACGGTAGTGAAATATGCTAGCTACCGCTCACGCCCTCTAGCCCCGGGTAAAGCCACAAAGCAAGAATGCAATGACCTGGCAGAAGCCAAAGCAACAAGATAATAAACTGTTAAAGGGACAATGTCCGTAACTTTTAGCCTATAAAACACAAAATAATTACGTTGACAAACATAACACACCAACCATTATTGAATATTTACTAAGTAAAACCAAGATTGTTTGACGTAATTCAATAGCGGTACAAAAGAAGAATAACCGTTTCGTGGGATTGAACTCTTAACCCACACTAAAATTACACTCGCAGGTAATGATATGCGCCAATGGATGTCATGTGATCAGTAGAAAATGTAATTAAAGTGGGTACCACATTATTTACAAATAATTAATAAAACAAAAAAATCAAATTCACGAATGTATTACTACAGGCTTATCTGGGTCTTTGCTAATGTTTTCATGTAGCCATTTCCCTGAATAAAAATCAGACAGTTATTTGTATATGCTCAATATCTGCTTTTATCATGTCGATCTGCACAATTCTGCCGAGAAACAGGGTGCCTGAGATAAAACATTATCTCGGCAGTTACCTTCCGATCCCGCCAGGTGCACTTCTTTTGATGACGTCAGCACCTCTTTTGATGACGTCAGGGTATATTTGATAACGTCTGGGTAGTTTTGAACGGAAACAAAGTGTGGAAAAAAATGGGAAAAAGTAAATTAAATGATTTTAAACGATCAACATGAACAAATAGATTATCATTTTTTCTCACTCTCATCTGATAAACTGGACAGGATCAGGCACTAACAGGATATTCTCTATACGTACGGACACTATCCCTTTAAGGGCACGACAATACCACATTGGAGTCAAACATCAAACGTTACCTTTTTCTTAGGAATTACGTCCACAATATGTCCGGTCATCTCACAATCAAATATATAAACATAGTTCTGCACGGACATTCCACAATCAAAGAGATAAGCATAGTGGCGAACAGTAAATGGGTCAACCAATAAATATGCAGTGCCTTGTAATATGAAAATGTGTCCATGACCAAGTACTTTAATTCGTAAATCCCATCACCAGAGAAGTCAAGTTTTGACAGTTCTTGTCGCAGAAGAGTTCTCGAATTACTTATATACTTATATTTTAAAAGCATATCAGGGTTAAGATAAAACATAAGTTTCATTATCAAAAGTAATACCTTTGTTAACATAAGTTGAAGTAATTTAGGGTATATATTACTAACCATAGTAGAAAAAAAGGGTTGTCAATGTTTAATATCATCCAAATACCGAGCGGAGTAATTAAAGGCTTCGACGGTTCCTACCATAGTATCTGGTGAAAGACTCAACATAAAATATTTCTTATTAAAACACAAAAACAAGGTGCACAGCCAGTATCCATAGAGATACCACTAGTTTGTCTATAAACATTTCCATCCTGAAGAAAATATTATCTGAAAGGAATATGAGTGATTTACAAACCTCTTGGAAAGTCAACAAGTGTAATTATCTAAATTGCCATCAGTTAAACACGCTTTGTTATTGTTACAGGCCACACATGTAAGTGTTAATTCTCTTGCAAAAGAAGAAGTTAAAAGTTAGGAGATGTTTATATTGATGCAGGCAGGTTAATTAGAAATAAAAGGGGCTTTATCAGGTTGTTTGTATATTTTACGAATCCAGTACTTAGTTGGAAGGAAGTTCCATATGCTTTTCGTCCACTCTTGCATTGAAAACAGTGCACTGAGTAATATGCGTGCAAACAACATCACTCTCGGTAAATTGAACTGGAGTATATGGATGCTCCCGAGTTCCATAAATAAAACATTGACGTTATGAAGGCGTCAAACAATGAAACATTATTAGCTGTTTTATCAGCTAATAGTACATATTTACTACTAGTACTAGTACATATTTGTTATGTAATTCTTGAATTCCCGATTTCAAATAACGAAACGAAAATCTATGTCTCGGAGGACGGAAAGAAGTGTTAGCTGTATAACAGTTAATACGAATATCTATTATTTTTAAGAAAATACTTTTTCCAAGTAGCAGGGGAATTCGGATATATCAAATATATATTTGTTATGGAATTCTTGAATACCGATTTCAAATTATGAAAATAATCTAGGTCTCCGAGGAAGTAAAGAACGGTTAGCTCTAAAAAGGTTAATACAAATATCTATTATTTTAAGAATATATTTTTTTCCAAGTAGCAAGGGATTTCGGGTCCGAATGTCCTCTACACAATTATATACTAACATCCTCAATGCATTGGGCGATCTGAGCACGACACGCATCAAACTACATTACTGATTGTGGTATATACGTTGGACCTTTAAAAAATAAATGTTGAATACATTTATCTATAATCTCAAATAAGCAGTCACTTTACGTTTTAATTGACCAGAATCAATCAATTCCGGTGTTATCACTCTTTAGCACAATATTGTTTGACGCCGTTTTTATCGACAGTAAGATAAGAAGTTACATGTATAAATACATGTAGTTGTGCAGGCATTAGTATTAGAAATAAAACAAGAGTATAAGGTTGTTTGTGTAATTGAAGAGTCCAATACATAGTTGGAAGTTTGTTTTTTCTTTTCGTCTTCCCCAGCCTTAAAACCGGTGCACAGAGATATATACAGGAACTGATGTTTAATGTTACCTGAATATTATTCAGCAAATGTTTGTGTTCATGATGCAAGGTAAGAGCGCTTTAAATATTTTAATATTAATACAAAACCTGTTTATTTTATTCGTTTGACTTCCAATGATATATACATTTTTTGATACAACTGTATTCTACATATATTGACGAAACGGATAATATAAAAGCAAAAGGTCAATGTACATTTCACTAGGATGAAGGCGACAAAAATGATAACATTATTAGCTGTTTTATCAGCAGTACTAAAACATATTTGTTATGGAATTCTTGGATTCCCGATTTCAAATTACGAAGGAAACCTTGGTCTCGGGAAGTAAAACGGGATTTATGATAGATAATAAGATAAAAAAAATCTGTGGTTTTAAGAATTTACTTGTTCAAAATAAAAATATAATTCAGGTACGCACGTTCTGTACTACACCATTTTATAATAAAATCCTCAGTGGATCGGGTGACCTAGCACAATACGCACCGAAAGCCATCATTGAAGACAATCTATACTTCAGACTTTTAGAAAACAGTGCCAAAAACATTTATCTACCTGTGATGGAGTATAGAAACGTTTAGAACGTGAACAGTTACACTTTTTAGAAAAGTTATTTTCTGTACTATTATATCTCAGTTAAGGCCAGAATAATTTGTTCTGGTTTAAAGGAATTAACCGGCTAAATAACGGCAAAATTACACTTCAAAACCGTTTATCAAAACTCCATACTAGTGTATATGTGCATATACTATTGTATAATATAGGTTTATTGACGGATTCTTAACACACCCATGATTGAATATGCGTAAAATGAATTTATTTATGAGGTGATAACTTAATTCAACGCTCCATGTTTTGGTTTGGTCTGGCTGTTAAAACCATTTATATTGTGTATATATGGTTTGGATTCTCAAAATATGTAAGATATTAATATACCTCGTCATCAGTGTGTTTAGAAACGGTGTATATCTATTGTAAAATGTGCCTGTTGATGGCGGGATAGTGACACTTCTAACTTAGCATTGTCATACAAATACTCTTGTTAATATATAGTATGTTTTGAATGTCTCACTTGAGCTGACTACGTGTCAAACGGGGTCGGAGAACATATAGCATATATGTTTAATCATGGCAGCAGTGTAAAGGATATGAACAAATGAATGTTTTCTGCTTCTAAGACGATCCACTAAAGCGAAAAAACAAAGAAGTGAGATGTGAAAAAGCGTCTGGCAAAGTTGGGACGGTGGCGTTTGATGTTTGTCTATGATCTTTCCTGTCGTGCCCTTAATGGTTTATTCTCGTGTTGCTCTGGCTTCTGCCCAGTCATTGAGTACCTTCATTGTGGCTTTCTAGGCTATTGTTTTTTTTGTATTATATTTACACGAGCATATTTTGTGTTTTACTTATATTGCCTATTGATGCTGCCTTGTTGGTTAGAGATTAGATAATGGCGGGGATTTCTTTATTTACACTGTCCTGTTTTAATGGGATGACAGTAGGGTAAATGTGAGGTTTGGTGCACCCTAGAACCGTTTAAACCCCCAGTGGCCTTTGTTGCCACTGACCGTTCCAAGGCGGTAGCCCTATTGTCAACCCTTTTGTGTTTGTGATGTCGTTTGCACTTTTTATTACTTTTGCCTTCTCGTTTGTCTGTTTGCGTGTTTGTTTTTGTGTTTTTTGGTTGACTGTCGTCCTTGAATGCTGCTTTCCCTGTCCGATATTTTTATATTTCTTTACACCTGATTTCCGTCTGAGCTTACCATTACGCCTACGGCCAAGAGATAGAGATGAATGTTTTCGAATAGAAAATACAGCGGAAAAATGTTAAAATATGTCTTTTGTTAGCCTTATTTGCATATTTAGTTAGTTAAGGTTTTAATTCGCACCCACAATAGAGCACGTGATAAATACCAGGTATATATATAAAAGAAACACAGAAACCACCACAAATACTCAATAACTTGACAGAAGCCAGAACAACAACGACAATAACTGAAGGGATGCTTTATGCTAACAAACAAAATACATTTGCTCATATTTGTAACAAAACATCCTCCTTAACTTTAAAGTGAAACGAAAACAAAGGGCTTTTCATTAACTTTGATTTTTATTAGGATTTCTCCCATCGATTCATGAAAGATGAACATTTGAAATCATTACTTACATTTACATTATAAGAGCAATTAATTATAAAGCGCCCTATATAATGCCATGCTTTAAAAAAGAGTATGAGAGTATGAGAGTTGACCTTTGGAAACCGCCGAACACGACACATACGAAATATTGCAGTCTCGGTTTGATTGAGACTGTTCATGAACGGTAGTGAAATATGCTTGCCACCCTTCACGCCCTCCTAGCCTCGGGCTGAGCAGAACTTAATATTCATTTCAAGTATTGACAATTGCAACCGTGCAGAGCTGGCAACTCATTGAAATTGGCGCAAATTGACTACACGAACATCGTTCTCGACTTCTATTTCTGCCCTAATAGTAATTACCTGCTTAGCATTTAAACACGTTTGCATTAGTTTATATTGTCCAAAACGCTTGCATGATGAAAATATAACTAAATACAAAGTCAAGATATGCTTGTGAATACATAGATATATAATATCCCTGTACAAGTGTCCTTAACAGGAGATGTATAAGTCAATTCTAATTTATAAGAATACATGTGTCGACACATACTAACAATAACTGATGTTTTACCTTCGTCTAATTCAACTGCTTCTGTTGGAAACTCATCGCCATCGAAGAACACCAAAACATCACGCACAGTCCAACCTTTTCCGCTCATATAATTATGTACAGTGTTTCCAATATTCTTGGCTGCATTTTCGTCTTCTGTGTCAGTCATTGCGTTGCGAAAGATTTCTGTAGCGTTTGCAAGTATCCTGTTAACGTCTCCTACATGCCAAGAATATATGTCATTCTTTTCTCCAAAAACTGCAATTTTATTTCTTTCGTTAGAAACTGAGAGGAAAAAAGTGTTGTCTGCATATTTGAAGAATTGAAACCGCGGTGATGATGAGCCTTTGAAAAAAAACACATCATTCCATTTAAAAATATATCTTTCATGGTTTGATCTCCAAAGCGTCTCTACGTTGTTTGCTTGGTCTAGATCATATTTTGCATCCGTAATAAATCTTTTGTTACATTGTTGTTCTTCTGTATCAAAGATCTGGCCCAATTTACTTGTTTCGTTCATCCAGTACTCGATTGTTTTATTCAGGGTTTCAGGTCTAACAAGTCCCAAGTAAATTACATCTAATGTTATACCATCCGAAATCAATTTAAAGTAAAATTCTTTAAAATCATAAAAACTAGTCATGTTACATCTATTGTTCTCAGTTAACGTTGGAAGTAACTTTAGACTCGTTCCTGGAGTAGTGTATAGCAACAACTCAGGCAAGAAACGGATATATTCCTGGACGTTATCTCCCTTATAATTTTCGATAAACGCATTTTGGAATCCTTCTATTTCGTTGCTCTTTGCTTCAATTATATTTTTAAGATCTATGAGAGAGGTGTGAACAGCTATAACTGTCTGGTCGATGGTCTCCAATTTCAAATTAAGAATTTCCGATGATAATATCTTTGTCGTTGCCGAATTTACCATGTTATTTATCCGAGATACTAGCTGCGTCGCATCGATTGAACCTGGATTATCTATTCCATCAGCAAATGTTTTAGCAGAATTGAATAGGTCAAATGATCCGCCAACAAACTTAACTACAGTAGAGACACCTTTCAGCAATAACATGAGTTGTTGATCAGAGGATCCAAATTGTAAAAAGAGCATCAGAAATAAAACTATTTTCTTACTCATTTTTGATTGTCGTTGTTACTTGTTCAGAAGTAAAACCGTTGCACTGGCGTTATCTTAAATAGCAGTGAACTTATATTTGTTATCTTCGCATTACAGTTCAGTTCAAGTTCAAACTTGCCCTCGATAGATTAGTGCATACTTGATAACTTGCAATGCTCTTGTTCTGATACTACACTATATTTACCCTATATTAATACTGTGAAGCGGTGAAATAATGGGTAATTACATTTTAGGAAATAAGTAGTGAGGTATAAATGGTTGTCTTTGTTTTATACATATACTACCTAGTCAGGGAGCGGATATAGACTCGCGGGTATTTCTTTATTGGGATGACAGCGAGGTTTGGTGCACCATTGAACCAAGTCCAAAAGCGGCCTTTCTTTTACCACTGACCGTTCCAAAGTGATACTCCTGTTGTGCCCATTTTGTCAAGACTGTTAAAGTTGTGTTGTCACATAAAAACTTTGGTTCTAGTTTTCCTTGTAATTGGTATGAGCAGTTGGATGACCGACTGACTTTATTAACATTAATTAATTAATAACAAACACTTCATATATTTAACTACAAAATACCATGCCAATCTCTCAAAAAACATGGACCCGCCTATTATTTTCACCTGGCAAGCGCCAAACTATGCCTAAAATAGCACGATAGCTATACAGCCTGTAATTTACGAAAAATCATCAGGGCCGATAGTTAAACATAGACTTTATTATACAAATCGTTATGATTGCTAAGATATAACAAGTCATCTTTATTGCAATAGTTCCATCAGTCACTTCGTATTTCTATGTGACTCTATGCCATCATCAAGACTGGGAAACATGTATCCGAAACCAAGTTTCTCAGGATAAGACCTCAGATTTGAACAGCTAACTATCAAAAGCACAACGTTTCAATAATCATTGAAATAAATAGATATCAGTATCGTGAAATATCTTCAATTCCACAATGTATTTTACTGCAATATATACTGGATTCCTAAAATACATAAACATCCGTATAAGGCCCGCTTTATTTCTAGTGCCTGCACCACCACAAACATCTCCTTTTAACTTCTTGTCTTACTGCCGTTAAAGATCAGGTTAAACAATACTGTGATAAAACTTATGAAAATTCTGAGATTAATTTGTTTTGGTCTATTAAAATTTCAGGAGAATTAATTGAATTCATTGATAAACGTGTCTGTCACTTAGCGTATATTTACATTTGTATCTGTGCTGACCTCACTACGTTAATATCGTGCCTTTTGAGTTGTGATTATGTACGACCAATTTTCTATAGCCTCATTTATTAAGTTGACTTACAACCGTTAAATTATATCAATGCTATCTATACTTTATCTCTCTGTCTCGATGGTTTTGTCAATTTCTAAAAAGCATAGCGCTAATAAATGACCCATGCTTTGGGAGTAGTATATATTTATATATATACATTTGTGATAGCTGTCAGACTATATAATGTAAACAAAACCACGTGAAAGCGACCAAGCGATATTTACTGGACCATGTCGGTCATTTGTGAGAAAGGTGATTACGTCGGTCAGTGCTGTGCATGAAGACTGTTCCTGTCAGTCGATAATCGAATATGCGTATATGTATTTACAATAAGGTTAAATGTTTATATTATACCTCATTTGCATATTCCACTCTTTGTTTAATGTGACGTCATCCGGTCCATAAAGTTGCATATTGACCGGGCACCCGGGCCGATAGCTATATTAACGGACTTGTGAAAAACGTCAAAATAAATCATAAAACGTATTGATTTGATTTGTAGGTCAGATTCGGTATAATATAACCAATCATGTATGGTGCTTCGGTCTATATGAAGTTTATGGACTGGGCAGTCAAACCTAGAACGTTATATGAACCTCAGCTTCGCTTCGGTCCATATAACGTTCTAGGTCTGACTGCCCAGTCCATAAACTTGCATATGGACCTCAAACCATACATTATCTGTTAAATATACGACAATGTTGGCAATGACTACATCATACAACGAAATAGTACTCATGTTAAAGCTTGATTTACGTTATTCACTGAATATATTTCTTTTGTTTTTCGATGATGGATGTATAAGCAATTGCAGACTTAATTCTGGAAAGACTAAAACTTTGTGGGCTTGTAGAGCTTATGCTTAGATAGTTTACTAAATCGATTATGGTTGTAATAATAAGTTATGATAATGCAGAAATAGTGCCAGCTGAGATCGCTGTAATTATTTAGATTTTTAATTGAGCAAACCATGCATACTTTTAATTTAATTTTACAGTTTTTTATAGATGTAATTGGTATTCATCACAAACATGTTTGTTGGTTCAGTGGTTCATGTGAACACCGCTTGGCGGTACACGGACAGTTTCGCGCAATGAACTGTACTCAATCACTGGCCGGTCGGGCGGTGCGAAACTGTCTGGGTGGTGTAACGTTTGCATCTGAGCGGTGTTCACGTGAAATCTTCGGGCTAAAAAAGTATTAGGCTGATTTAGGTATCGGTATATGATATGCAATACAACTGATGAAACATTAATATATATATCTATCTATGTAATTGTAACTGTTAGTGGTTTCGAGATGAAGTACTTTTATTATATGTTGATGAGCAACATGAATCAACATTAGGTAATATGTGAATCGTATGTACCTCAATTTTTTCAGGATTTTTTTAATGTTGTTGAAAGTTTCGGTAATACTTCTTTTATTATCGATGTCGATTGGAACGTGCCATTAAATTACGAGATAGATACATACAACTATAAACACAAATATAACATAAAATCAAATGAAACAATTTTTAGCATTATGAAACTTTTAGATCTACACGACATCTGGAGAATTAGTAATATCAATAGCAAAAGGTACACTTGGAGGGGCCCTTTTAATAAAATGGCACGCTTAGACTATTTCCTTGTCTCGTCCGACTTTCAAGATTGCGTCAATGTTCAATTGATATTAGTTATAAATCTGACCAGTCAACCATTTCTGTGCACTTATTATTTATTGATCAACAACGGGGCCGGGGTACATGGAAATTTAATAACAGCTTATTGACAAATGCCGAATTTGCAAATATTGTCAAACAAACTATTTCTGAAACAATAGACCAATATAAAGTGAACAATTTAAATGATGAACAAAAAAAAGGATTTAATATAGATGATCAACTATTTTGGGAAACGCTTAACCTAATGATTAGGGGCAAAACCATATATTTTGCTTCCTTTTTAAAACGAGAGAAAAATAAGAAAGAAAATGAAATAGAAACTAAACTTAAACAATTATATGTTTTATTAGACAATGGTGACAATTCTGTTAAAAATGAAATTGATCAATTACATATAGAGCTAAAAACAATCCGGGATGAAAGAATAAGCTGAATTATTTTAAGAACAAACGCGAAATGGAAAGCAGAAGGGAAACATCTACTAATTTAAATGAAGAAGAACGCGACTCCTTAGAGTGCCTTTATTTTCTTTTTCTTTTTTGATTATTTTATTCAGACACTTGTGTACATACATACATGATATAAATACGTGTACATGCATACATGATATAAATACAAACACATTTTAGGCAAAAATTGCATATAAGAATACATTCGATGAAACTAGATTGAGAAGAACAGACATGGAATGAAATCTGTACAAACTAAAGTAACATTAATATACACCTTTAAAGCATCAGTATTAAAAGATGGAATAAACGTTGTGAATGTTATGGTTTAATTGTTAAAGATATTATTCACAGTGTTCCATCTCGCCTTAATAGCATTAGATTTCTTTTCAGGGTACATATATAATGAGAATAATTCAAGGTGTTTATATCTCTTAAAGCTTTCGATTCTTTAGAATGGGAATTTATAGAAAAATGTTTACGTTTCCTTAATCTTGGAGATTCAATTTTAAACTGGTTTCACACTTTTTATAATAATGTATGTAGTTGCGTACTGAATAACGGACATTGTTCAGATTTTTTTTCAATCCAAAGAGGTGTTCGACAAGGCGATACTCTTTCTCCGTATATTTTTTATAATATGTGTTGAATTTTTAAGTGCTGCTTTGAAATATCACCCCGATATAAATGGTATACGTGTAAGAGACTCTGAATATTTATTAAACCAATATGCCGATGACTCCTCTCTTTTTCTAGAGGATGATGAAAAATCATTAAATACTGCCCTTCAAACAGTGGACACATTTTACCTTTGCTCCGGTTAAAAAGTAAATTTTGACAAAACCCAAATTATATGGATAGGAGCAAGAAAATGTAGTCGCGAAAAACTTCATACTGATAAACCAGTGATCTGGAATTATAAAGGAGATTTTAAAATTCTAGGAATAACTTAGACAAAGACAACTATTGTATCAATAATTATCATGATAAACTTAATAAAATGAAAAATCTATTAAACGACTGGTCTTTTAGAAATCTTACGCTTATTGGCAAAACAACAGTTATCAAAACGCTTGCACTTCCCATCATAATTGACTGCTTAACTATCCTTCCTGACCCCCCCCCCCCCCTCCCCCCCCCCCCTCCCCCGATAACATTTTCCAAGAATTTTAAAATATTTTATTAAATTTCTTATGGTCGGGGAAATGGATAATATTAAACGAACGGTTATAATAAATTCAATAAAAAACGGTGGTCTTTAGTTTCCACATATAAAATCACCAGCCAGTCACTGCAACTAGTATGTGTTAAAAAAACTTTTAGAACCTGAAATATTCTCACCGTGGAAAACACTTGCGCTAAATGATCTAGACGAGTTTGGTGGATATAAAGTGTGGTTTCTCCATAAAGATGGAATTAATAAAATAGCAAACTATCAAAATAGTTTTTGGAAAAACGTAATGCATTCATGGGCTTGTTTAGACTGTGAATGTATTACAAACGCAATTGAAATGTTATCAGAACCTTTATTTTATAACTCAGATATTGCTTTAACCTGGGATTGAAATATCGTTAAAGCTCTTTGTCAAAAGGGGGTCTTCTTTATAAATGACATTGTTAGTGAACAGTGTAACTTATTGTCCTATACAGAATTTTCAAATAAATATGACATACGGATTCCATTTACTATATATTATGGCCTACTCAATGCAATTCCAAATACATGGAAAACAAGTATTAAACATGAAACTAGAATTGAACATCCTATAAATAAAAATATCAACAAATTAAAGGCAACAAAAACGGTAACGAGCATATTTGTGTTTTACTTATATTGCCTATTGATGCTGCCTTGTTGGTTAGAGATTAGATCATGGCGGGGATTTCTTTATTTACACTGTCCTGTTTTAATGGGATGACAGTAGGGTAAGTGTGAGGTTTGGTGCACCCTAAAACCGGTTTAAACCCCCAGTGGCCTTTGTTGCCACTGACCGTTCCAAGGCGGTAGCCCTATTGTCAACCCTTTTGTGTTTGGGATGTCGCTTGCATTTTTTATTACTTTTGCCTTCTCGTTTTTCTGTTTGCGTGTTTGTTTTTGTGTTTTGTGGTTGACTGTCGTCCTTGAATGCTGCTTTCCCTGTCCGATATTTTTATCTGTCTTTACTTTTAATCAAGTATTCTTTAAAAACATTGCAGAAACACCTAACAAATTTTTATCATACCCCACCCACTTTATACTATTGGCGAACCCTTAAGAACTCTTCTGCGACAAGGACTATCACAACCTGACTTCTATGGTGACATGATTTACAAACTTCGTAAGATCGTTGGCCATGATCACTTTCATATTATCTTTGTTAAACTTGTTAAAAGGTTTATCAAAAAAGATTATGACCCTATCATTTTGCAACGCACTGCATGCTTGATGGTGGACCCATTTACAGTTCGCCACTATGCTTTCCTCTTTAATTGTGTGACAGGACAGGCTGTGGACCCTATGATGACATCTACCTAAACCCCAAAAGGACGGTGACGTTTGATGTGTGTCTGCAGTCTTGTCTTGTCGTGCCCCAAATGGCTTATTCTTCTGTTGCTCTGGCTTCTGCCAAGTCACTGAGTACTTTCTTTGTGGCTTTCTAGGCTATTGCTTTTTTGTATTTATGTATACACGAGCATCTTTGTGTTTTACTTATATTACCTATTAATGCTGCCTTGTTGGTCAGAGAACAGTTCATGGCGTTTGTTTTTTATTTAGACTGTCCCGTTTTATTGGGTTGACAGTGTGAGGTTTGATGCACCCTAGAACCTGGTTTAAACCCCCAGCGGCCTTAATTGCCACTGATCGTTCCAAGGCGGTAGCCCTATTGTCAACCCTTTTGTGTTTGTGATGTCTTACTTTGCCTTTTATTCATCTTAAAATTTGTTCTTTGCTTCTGTGTGTGTTTGTGGTTGACTGTCGTCCTTGAATGCTGCTTTTCCTGTTCGATTTTTATATCTATATTTACTAAGAAAGGCTAAACGTTAAACTTGCTAAATGGTCAATCATCTAAATAGAATGATAAACTGGCTACGTATAAGCCACGTGCACACGACGGAGAGTAAGCGACCTATGAGAATTCCTTACATTAAGGGAAAGTATTATTCCGTCTAATTCGCTTCACTCAAACGAGAAGTGTATCTCCTGTGTCTAAAAGCAAAATATTATATATATAGTGAAAGTAGGTACAAAAGTAAAACAGAAAATGTAGCATTCTTAAAACGCAGTAAACCAAAGAAACGCATTCAAATGGATATAAGATAGTTATTTAGAACACCACTCACAGAGCGACATCACACACACACAAAAAAAAACAATAAGATTTCTACGTTTACGCGGTCAGTGGCAAGAAGGTCCTTTTTTTTTAGTGCAACAAACCACACTCATCCCAAGTTAACGGGACAGTGGAAACAAGCAAATCGTCGCCATCGCTTAATAAAATAAACTAGAGGGCAGGTAAAGGCGACATAAATAAACGCTACGATGCGCATGTATAGCTGATTATAAAAACACCGAGAAAGACATAGAGTAATGTCATGGAAGAAGCCTAAGCAACACTGTTATAATTAATTATGGACAGAAGACAAGAATGAAGCAAATATTAAAGGTTACCTTCTTTTTTTTTAGGAGTTAGGTTGGCGTCATCATACAGTCTACGACCCGTCGGGTCATCGCACAATCAAGCAGTAAAAACATTAGCGGCAAACTGAAAATGGGTTAACCACTTAACATGCAGTGCGTTGCAAAATGATGGCGACAAATCCCTTTAGATAAACGTTCATACAAGTTTAATTAATACATCAAGATAGTCTGAATGGGATAATGACTAAGGATTTTACGAACTTGTAAATCACGTAACCATAAAAGTCAGTCTGTGATAGTCCTTGTTGTAGAAGAGTTCTTAGTTTAAACAATGCGCATTCAAGCAATGTGGTGAGCAATATGTCATATAATGCATGGACAGGATTTAAACAAGCTGTCGATGAAATCGTTTATAAATTCATCTCATTAATATTCATAATAAAGCGTAAGATATGGCTGACATGTTTTATCATATCGTGTTTAAATAAAGGGATTTAACATGTTTACGAGGTAATAAAAATTTAGATTGTGTGCAAGACAGACCAGGTTCAACCATATTAATTTATATCCTGAGTTACTATGTCGATGATTAGTAATACCTATAAACCTGATATATCGATAGATAACAGGAACATAAATCAACCAGAAAGTATGAAAGAAGAAATTTGGAAATCGTTGAACGCAATAAATAGGTAGCTTGCTCTCTAGCCCCGGGTTGAGCAGAACTCAATATTCAAAATGTCAATAGTACATACATTTGAGCGATCACGAAGATGGTATACATATGACGGTGAACATGGAACCTTCAGTGCGGTATTTTCGGCCAACGGCGTATGGTCCAAGGTTCTAACAAAACGCGTTACCTAAACGAGAAAAAAATGGGCGAAATAAACAAAATGGATTTTGAATGGGATAAAAGAAGCCTGCGTATCACAGGTAACAGTCAAAAGTCAAAAGACTAAATTAAAAAGCAGGCAACATATCCTAAGGGTGATTAAACAATACTAAGAACCTTTATAGTCTGGAGCAGTGGAACCACCTATTCGAAATTCAAGTAAGAGACCAAAAGTATTTGAGAATTACCACCGATATCTGTAAATATCGGGCTCAGCGATCTCCAAAGATTTACCGCCGACAAACTGCACAGGCAACGCTACTGTTATGTAAAAAAAAGAATGGAAGGAAAATATATTACTACAAAATATATTGCAGTCTCGGTTTGACTGAGACTGTTCATGAACGGTAGTGAAAAGTATTTGCTAGCGTTCACGCCCTCTAGCCCCGGGTTGAGCAGAACTCAATATTCAAAATGCCAATAGTACATAAATTTGATCCATCCCGAAAATGGTATGTATATCACGGTGAACATGGGATTTCATCAGTCACACCAGCCGCTTGAGATTCAGCTCAACATATTGTTACCTGTCGTTTGTAAATGCTAGTATGAATCACTGAACATGTTTGAAGATGTGAGAATTAGAATGATCCCAACGATTATTTGACTGATACGGTAAGTTCTGCAGAGATAGCCTACAGGGTATCTTTGTAAAACATGCTTGTATTTGATCACCATATATCGGATAAGTTAACAAGGTTACAGCTTTGTGAGGGTTAAAATCAACGAGCCATTGCTTCGACCATAAGTATGTTTATTTTTGTTACTGCCAACTTGCTAAAGCTGCAAAGCAGGTACAACAAATGGTTGGTCTTAGCTTTTTATGATATTCACAGTATAGTTTTTCCCACCCGTTTTGAAAGATGGTCACCCCATTTTGGTCCCCCAAAATAAACATTTTCAAAATGGTGGCTGCATGGTAAATAAGCCAAACTGAAAAGCAACAAAAGAAACGTGAAACCCGCGGGGTTTTTTTCTACTCTAAACAGTTACTCTCTGTCCCAGATAACATGCCAATGAATCTGACGTGTAGCACTACGGGGTCGTATGCTATGCTTTGTACATTTAATAACAAGGTCCGGATTTCGCGTTGTGATTTCCATAATGTATTGGTACATATAAAGCAGTCCGAATAATTACAAATTCATAATCCTGTTATATATATATATATATAAACATATCCGTTTAGTATAGTGGTTTTAGTACGTCCATTTGTTGATTACTTAATAGTCCCTATTATTAAATGTCTTAGGTTCACAAAGTAAACTAGTATTTAGAAACTTTCAAATGTTCAAATCCTCAAATTAGTATGTAACGATGACTGCCTTACTATACTGGTTCCATAGTATAGTTTAACTTATCCCACACCCTGCATTAGACTGCGGGGGTCCATCTTGTGGATACAAGTATTGAAACTGACTCTCACTCTTTAACTACCGACTCTAGACTCTCTACTCCCGACTCTGTGCGCTCAGTATTATACTTGAAGTTATACTGCTTTTCGCCAGTTAGTCATGCCTCACATATGGACATCGACCTGTGTAGCTACAGGTTAACGCCACGGTGATTACCTCAGTGTATGCATAAATTACCCACATGACCTTCAAGCGAATGGTCTCCACTAATATGGCAATACCTCTTAATTCCCAGAACTCATAGTTTAGAACAGGTAAACAATAACAGCTGTTCCGATGATTAACCAACAACTAACGGACAGTATTAGAAAACTCCCATTGCATGATCAGTTATAAGAGGGGTGTATTTGAATACAAGTGTGTTACATTTGTAACTGTTAGGTTAAATACAGTGGCAAGGCTGTAATGTTACAGACGTACGTCCTATGTTTAAACCATGTTGTGGTTGGCTTTTAACATATTTACGGCATGTCGTGTTGCGGTAAAACGCTGTGGCGCAGTCTACGCTTAGTATTGAAAGAAACAATGTCCGTAACTTCTAGCTTATAAAACACAAAATAATTGCGTTGACAAACATAATACACCAACCATTATTTAATATTTACTGAAAAAAACAAAACAAGATAGTTTGACGGAATTTAATAGCGGTACAAAACAATGTACCGATTCGTAGGTTTGAACCCACACTCTCGGGTCAATAGTCGACTTCGCTAACAACTGAGCTATGCGGGCCAGATGCACTATGACTTAGGTTGATACTATTTATCCTAAAGAACTTCAGCTTAATAAAGAAAATATATCTGATAATAACGCTTCTTTTCTTGATTTAAATCTCTCGATTGAAAATGGTAAAATAATTAGCAAAATCTATGACAAGAGAGATGATTTTAATTTTGACATTGTTAATTATCCCCACTTGGATGGGGATGTTCCCCGAGCAACTTATTATGGGGTGTATCTGTCTCAACTTATTCGTTTTTCTAGAGCTTGTACTCGAGTTGAGGACTTTAATATTCGTAATCTTTGTATAACTAAAAAGTTACTCAATCAGGGTTACCGTTACCATAAACTTCGTAAAACCTTGCAAAATTTTATTATCGTAACCCTGATCTTCTTTCCAAATATAAAAGTAGTTTAAGGACTCTTCTGCGACAAGGACTATCACAACCTGACTTCTGCGGTGATGTGATTTATAAACTTCGTAAGATTCTTGGGCATGATCACTTTCATACTAGCTTTGTTAAACTTGTTAAAAAGTTTATCAAAAGAGGTTATGACCCTATCATTTTGCAACGTACTGCATGCTTGGTGGTGGACCCTTTTACAGTTCGCCACTATGCTTTCCTTGTATGATGACCGGATAGGCTGTGGACCCTATGATGACGCCTACCTAAAGCCCATTGGGACGGTGGCGTTTGATGTTTGTCCATGATCTTTCTTGTCGTGCCCTTAATGGTTTATTCTCTTACTGCTCTGGCTTCTGCCAAGTCATTGAGTACCTTCATTGTGGCTTTCTAGGCTATTGTTTCTTTGTATTATATTTACACGAGCATATTTGTGTTTTACTTATATTGCCTATTGATGCTGCCTTGTTGGTTAGAGATTATATTATATGGCGGGGATTTCTTTATTTACACTGTCCTGTTTTAATGGGTTGACAGTAGGGTAAGTGTGAGGTTTGGTGCACCCTAGAACCGTTTTAAACCGCCAGTGGCCTACTTTGCCACTGACCGTTCCAGGGCGGTAGCCCTATTGTCAACCCTTTTGTGTTTGTGATGTCGTTTACTTTTATTATAACTTTTGCTTTCTTGTTTGTCTAATTCTATGTTTGTTTCTGTGTTTTGTGGCTGACTGTCGTCCTTGAATGCTACTTTCCCTGTCCGATCTTTTTATATTTCTTTTTACTATTTAGAACATGTTATGTCGTAATAATTTCGGTGGAATATATATTTTCAAAACATATGACAGCGCTCATGATTTTCTTCGTATTAGGATGTAAAACATGCCATTTAGTGCATTTCTGTGAATTTATCGTGCAATAACACACGAAGACATTATCTTTATTCGGATATAGATGTGTTTAATGTGGATTTTGTTTGTTCACTCTAACGTCATCTGAAGTGCATATGAATCGTGCATTTCATTGGTTGAATTTAATTTCTCATGAATATTGGTTAGATTAAATACAGACATATGTATGTCTGAATGACGCAACACATTCCTCTAGAACCGCTAGTCTTAAATCATTTTCTTCTTTGTAGGCATGTTTTTATTTGTAAGTTCATGTTCAGCAGCTCAGGGCGAAATTGGGTATTTAAGCGATCAAATTTAACGCAGGACATCACATCGAGCAGTGCATATCGTTTACCTGTACGATTAACAATAAAAAGGACGTACATATGCTTATGTTCACTTTTGTGTAAATTGGGACTAATAATCGTAGTTAATAAAGTTATTAAGAATATTGGGCTTGTCTACGTGTTCACTGTAGTACAGGAAACGTCTTCCACGTACTTTTAACAGTGAAAGAAAACAAGAAAAAAGCTCCACAAAACGTGTATGTATGACTTAACTGTCAAACACAGAGTGTAAAGTATTCCAATCGAAGCCTTTTATAGAAAAAAATAAACGTCTTCTATTAGAACACAAGGTATATATGTCTTACAATTAACGCATGTGCTATTACATGTACTGATCGCATCCACTTGTTTTAACATAATATTATAACACTGTTTTGTATACCTGCTGATGTCCATTCAAATTCAGTTCTACCTAAAGTCCATTGGGACGGTGGCGTTTGATGTTTGTCTATGATCTTTCTTGTCGTGCCCTTAATGGTTTACTCTCTTGTTGCTCTGGCTTCTTCCAAGTCAGTAAGTACCTTCATTGTGGCTTTCTAGGCTATTGTTTTTTTGTATTATATTTACACGAGCATATTTGTGTTTTACTTATATTGCCTATTGATGCTGCCTTGTTGGTTAGAGATTACATCATGGCGGGGATTTCTTTATTTATACTGTCCTGTTTTAATGGCATAACAGTAGGGTAAGTGTGAGGTTTGGTGCACCCTAGAACCGGTTTAAACCCCCAGTGGCCTACTTTGTCACTGACCGTTCCAAGGCGGTAACCCTATTGTCCACCCTTTTGTGTTTGTGATGTCGTTTGCATTTATTATTAATTTTGCCTTCTTGTTTGTCTGTTTGCGTGTTTGTTTCTGTGTTTTGTGGTTGACTATCCTCCTTGAATGCTACTTTCCCTGTCCAATATTTTTATATGTCTTGAACAAGAATTATATAGAGGTATATAAAATACACATTTTCCCCAAATATTACACTAACTGGTATATATGTTTTCTTACAGTGGTGAGTTAACAATCACAGCGCCCCGTTTTTAAGACAGGTAAGTGTCATAAGACCTGAGACATCACTTGCTCTTATGATTAGCGGTTCCGCATTAGTTGTATATCATTATCTATGCAGGATTACATTATGGTATGGGTTGACAATGCCGTCGTGATCTGTACGCTTCTTTCAGTTTCTCACCAAATAGTTTACGCTATAAAATGTAGGTCGACCGTTGCAGAAAAACAACGTCCATCTACTCAAAACATTGGAAACCTTTAAAGCTACAGAGTCCCTATATCAATCGATTTCTTCTTTGTAGGCGTGTCTTTACTTGTAACTTCATGTTCACCAGCTCATGTCGAAATCGGGTATTTAAGCGAGCAAATATAGAGAAGGAAATCATTTACTGTATATACATCGACCAGTGCACATCGTACCTGTACACAGGTAACAGAAATATTTACAAAAAAAAAAGTTAGCTTCTTTCGAGGCTCGAACACACGACCTTCTGGTTTCAAGTCCTGTGCTCTATCCACTGAACTACAACGCTACTTGAGAAAATAGTATACTAACTACCATATATTATGAGGCAAAATAACTTAACATATTTGAACGCAACTAATGATGGATCAATAAATATTCAGTCCATATTGTCGCACGTGTAAATTAACATTGCCTGGTGTAATACTGTATCTTATCAATATGAAACTAATACTTCGCCTCAAATCAACCATATCTCGACTTGTTATTTAGCGCTTGATGAGTTTGTGTGCGCGCTCTTGTTATTACGTAATGCCTATTTAGTGTTAAAAATGCTACACAATACCAATAAATAGCAGTGGTCTAGAGGTTCATCGTACATCTTTCAAATCTTACAAGTGCGAGGCTGTGGTTCAAATCCCGTTCCGGGCAACTATTTTTTTATCACATATATTCTGGAGCCGTGTATTTATCGATGTTACCTGTACGGAGGCTAAATAAAAATGTGAAATTGTACGTATCGATTTCTCCTTATATACCGACTTTTGGGGTGTTCGTCGATTTGAAACTACTTCACACGTGACTCATTCATATTCATGAGTTATTACCAGTTAAAATAGGGACTGTACAGCTTTAAGAATGCTCGAGTTTGTATTGAGTTCGTAGTGTACATTTTATTTCCATTCATGGAAAGGTCAGTTTTAGTTATACATCACACATTGTATACACCGTATTGATCCTCATTGGCACCGGCACCACGTTCAACTTTCATATTCAAACTAGCGTTTTTATAGTGATGTATGGTGGCTGTAAATGGTCGCCCGACTACAAATCGGTAGTGTTATTACTTACTGGTCCTTTGGGATTATTAACTCACTCTCTGTGTTTTTTAAATATAATACCACTTATTCTTGTGCTAGGGGGGCGTGAGAGTTGCTGCAAGTTTTATAACTTATCATAAAACCGTGTCAGCTTCTTTTCTAACTTGTTTGTGTTTGTTGTTTCCATGGGATCCACTTTTCAGTATTTCTTATCGGTTAATGAATCCACGAATTCTGGCTCAAAATCGTAAGATAGCACATTGTGCAACTGTTTAATCACGGGCATTTCCTCAAAATCAGTATGATACTATCGTGATCCTTAAATTTCGACATTTTAAGACATTCTGCATTGTTTTTTTCCGGCTTTCCTCGTGTTCAAATGGCTTATCTTAGAACGGATGATGTCACTTCCGGTTTTACGAGGAAGATTTTTTTCTCATCTAAATTTGTTTCGACTTTATAGCATTACTGTTTCGTGTTTTCGATTTTTCATTTTTAAAGACACGTGACAATAATATAGTAAGCATCATGTTTCTAGGGAGAATTCCGAACTAAAAACAAATTCACCACGGATTTGTTTGAGTTAGGTCAAAGTTTAACTTAAACTATATGTTTAAGTGTACACAATTTTACCGTAAGTGTGTGTGTGCGTGTGTGTGTTGGGTATGACAGCCAATTATTTTATGCCATTGGTGTACATACAACTTACCCTAAAATAAGTTCTGTGTCCTACAGATTTGAATGCAATAACCTATTATTTGCTAAATAAAATGGGTTAAACGGTTAAGTAAATGAGTAAAATTGAAGTCAAATATATTAAAGTGCTTCTATTTTTATTAACACAACCGCACATCGCATATATCCGGAGAGCTGAAAAGAATAGATGTGACACTCAAATATCACACAATTTTCTATGACTTCAGATAAAAATCGAATACCTAATTGTCCCTCCTGTATATTTAAAACAGACATTATATAACCATAGCAATATACTTTTGTTATTATCATTTTTAATTTGAATGCAGTTGACGATTCATGTTGAGAAAATGACAAATGACAACTTATATAGTTAGAGATTAAAGCAAGAACTGCAACGACAACAGAAAGTATTATATGCCATAGTTGGACTTTTTAAATATATATTGCTTAAACGTTAGTAAACGTAGAGCTATTTTGACAACTCCGATGCATTTAAAACACAATTTTCTTTAATTTGAAACAATTTATAGAATTTTGAAAGTTTCTATACCATGTATACCGTTACAAATAAATTCGAGATTTTGAGCATTTCCTTTGTGAAAGAGACTTTGAAATATTTCACAAATAACATTTGAACAACTTAGGATGTTGTCGGTTGTAAATCTAAAGCGGAAGGTGAGTCTATAAAACCTAGGAATGAATACACACTACCACTTTACTTTGGAAAAGAGATGTAGACTATAATGATGAAACACGTATTGAATTAATATCATATTTTCAATATAGTTTATTATAAAGGAAATATAGCTACAAAGCCAAACAATCTTTATTGAGCCTTCTGACACACTTGAAAAAGGGTAAACGAATTTTCAAAATCGGATGATAAACATAGAAGATGAAGGTTCTGTTGAAACAGATTTGAAAGCCGCCATTTTGAGAGTTATGGCATCATAGTTATAAATGGCCATATATGGAAACATTACAAATATGAACATTTACTATTTCTAGAAAAAAAAAGTGACAGCAACTGTATGAAAAATATGTACACTTAATGGCAATCATGCTTTATAGGTCCAGTTAAGGATATTGCATGCATTTACAGTGATTTTCATTGCTTTAAATGATATTTATCAATATTCCGTATATGGTAATTTGGAACTATGACGTCATAGTTCTCAAAATGGCGGATCCCATATCCATTTTAGAACAACCTTCAAATGGTCATATCTTTTTTGTTATCATCCGGTTTTGATAATTATTTCACCTTTTCCGAAGTTTTTCAGAATAACAGGGCTAGAGCTGTTCGGGTGTGTCGCTAAAAATCCCTTTGCATACCTATATATGTATACATGTATTGTTCGGCGCATTTGTTTCAGCCAAAGGATTTTCAGCATTATCATGGGAAATTTTAATAATACGCACATATTATATATCATTGCAAGTGGAATTTGTAATGGTAAATAAAAGTACCTTAGTTTTGAAAATCGGTTGATTAAATAAACATGTTTCAACCAAAATGTTTGTTATGAGGCTTTTCCCGTGTACGTTCCTCGTTGCTCTGATAGCAGACAGTTAAATACAACTAATATAACTTAAGTTAGCCTTAATATGTTGCTATACACTTTCAGAGTGTTTTCATTTACATTTATCCAACACATTAAACTCATTTTTGGATAATAATTCTGAAAAACAATAATAGTTTTCAGTTTTGTGATACAGCATATTTTTGCATTGAAAAGACCCTATCAAAGGCAACTTAGGTGCGTTCATGGCGGGGATTCCTTTATTTACACTGTCTCGTTTAATTGGGATGACAGTAGGGTAAGTGTGAGGTTCGGTGCACCCTAGAACCTGGTTTAAATCCCAAGCAGCCTTTTTGCCACTGATCGTTCCAAGGCGGTAGCCCTACTGTCAACCCCTTTTGTGTTTGTGACGTCATATGCCTTTATTATTACTATGATACTAAGAATTTAATTTAAAAAATACCTGTTCAAAATTACATTGAACAACTTGGTGCTTCTCAAACATAACAAAATAAAACATGGCGGTATAGTTTTAATATTTATAAATTGGGCGCAGAAAATGATATTATATATATATAACATTAAGGATTTGATAGTAAAGGCAACACATTCAATTAAATCAACAATTAGATTGAAAAACATGTTACATACTTTTTAAATATCAACAGCAAAATAATAGTATCATGAACTAAAAATAAGAAATGTAAACAAAACACGTATTCGAATGCATTCAGGAAAATCGTTCAATAGCTATCTCGCAAAAGTTCAAATGGAAAATTAAAAAGATGATGCAAACTCGAAATCAAAATGTTAAGTGAGAAAACATATTCTCCCAAAAGAATATGGATTAGATGACATGTGTACCGCATACAGTTTGCAGTACGGAATCGAGAATATGAACCATTTGGTTTGGAAATTTATGTGGTCGCAACATTTCTTGAAAGAGTTCCATTAAAGGATAGAGAAAACGGGCAGATATACAATTGCATATAATTATACTTCGGAAAGTGAAATCAAAGCTCCACGTAAATAACAAGATATGGTAAATCATTTAATTGTATAATAACAAAAGATGCCGGGATTTGAAAATTAAACTGTAGAAAGAAAACAAAAATGTGCATTGCCCTTACACAATGATATTCTTCAAAAATGTAAAGAACAACAAAAAAATAAGACTATTCAAACAATCGGGTGAGCGAAAATACTCTCTACCAAACACAATGTGTTATATTGCCCTCTTCTAGTAATCTTTCCTCTCCCTTTATATTATAATATATTCTAATAGTGTGGCCAAACAAGACATACATGTTAAATATTTGTTTGAAAACAAAAAATAAAGTTCTTGTATCAACTGTATCTGTGTTACGCTTGTATTCTGGAGTTTAAAATGATATATTAACTGTTAACTGACGTGAAGTCATCCATAGTCGTCGAGAGGTACTGATAAAAGATATATTATCTCCTCAATGATCAATCAGCATTGAGTATTTAAAACAAAACGTGTTAGATATGGTAATAATACGGAGAGGGAATAGGAATCGGGGAACTCTGCCCTATTTTTACTGTGGTTTCATTAACTACGTTGAAGGTAAGACTCCGTTCCATTGGACCGCCTGGTTTACGGCCTCATCTGACTATAGAAGATGTCTTGCCGAATGACACATCGAAGTAAGCCAGTGAAGCTCAAACCCGTGATCTTCGGTTTCAGGGTCAAACGTGCTATCCACTGGGCCACCGCAGCCCCCTAAATGGCACAAGGTCTATAGTAAAAATGATGGGGATATATTCAAATGATATCCGGTTAATGGTTGTTCCAGCGTCTACTATTTAGTTTTGGACCCACCATTCTGCGTCCCCTATTAAAGAATCGGAACTTTTATGCTTTTGAATTTAGTTATTCTAACACTAACGGCGACACACTAGTTTAAACAAATAATGGGAAAGTAGCATTGATTTAACATGTTTAAATTGCAAAATACTGTTTTCTCCTAGAGTAATACTACCTCAGTTATGTATAATTATTTTGATTACTTTCCTTTGAGAATATCCTCTTTCTTAATTTGAAATTTTAAATAAATGTTATTACAGAACCTAAATGGGCTTAACTTTCACGTTAACAACGTGACTGAGCCTTTCGAATCCAGTTTGTGTAAAGCGAGACTGCAGAGTGTCCCTTAAACAAACATGTATGAATATACATGCACGATCGAAGGTCGTTTATAATTGCCTTTATATCTGATAAAAACAGTATAGCTAATGGCACGGCCACACAAATCACACCAACGATCCCCATTGTTATGCCCATTGACGCTGGTCCTTTGCGCTGGTCAGTTTTCTCAAGTATTGCGAAGTTGTCTTAACGTTAACTGTCATGTTTTTTATAATTCCCTTTGTAATAAACTGCAACTGTTCAGTTGTGATGCTCATGTTCACAGTTGCGGTTCTTGCTTCGGTACACGCAAACGGCGATTCGGAAACAATCGTCACAGTACTTGCTATGGGACATGTAAACGACTTGTCGGAAACAACAGTCAAAACCAACGTTGACGGCTATACAGAGGAAAACTGTGCGAAAAGTCATCCCGTTTGTATTACCAACGATTACTTGACATGACTCCGGCGTATGCGTGAATAAATAAAATATAATATTGATTTGTGGCTTTCTATGCTATTGATTTTGGTATTGATATATACACGAGAATCTTTGTGTTTTACTTATATTGCCTATTAATGCCATGCTGGTGACGTCATATGCCTTTAATCCTTATTAACATTGTCATTCATGTTTGTCGTGTTTCGTCATTCATGTTTGTCGTGTTTCGTCATTCATGTTTGTCGTGTTTACTGTGTTCTGTGAAAGCTGCATTTCCTTTTCGACTTTTATACTTATTTTTAATGTATCACATAATATGGCTTCTGGGAGTGCGATAAAGCTATGGCTTATTTCTCGTAATACACGAGTGAGTGTATTACAGATGCAAATGAGGACCGAATGAACATGTAATCCCAATTGTTTGAACTGTATATCATACGATACGTTCAGACACCATTACTATTCAACATTATTGGAAATCTTACTTCATAAAATGCAGGTTAGTAACGTGAAATATTGTTTAAGGTGTCGCATTATTTGTAGGGCGAACGCATTTACAGTAAATAAATGTATTGCTATTTGTTAAACCATATTTTCTGAAAGTTAGCTTTCATTATAAATCTTGAAATAAAACATTTCAACAATAAACATTATAAACAATACAATATGGAAACTATCAATGTTGCGTTATAAATTTGGTTCAGTATAGGTATGTACATTGGACAGTTCCACACTAAAAACTCACCAGTCACGTTAGCACAAAAGAAGTTCGGCACATCACTATTATCTCCTTTTGGAACAATCTGAGTGGCATTTTTCGTTACTTGTCAAAGAAAGGACACGTAAATAATTAGCAATCAACGTATAGACATCCAACTGCTTTAAGACCGCCATCCTAGAAGAATGGCAATCTTGTACATTTCAGATGAGAGAAGTCTGATAAAAATGTTAATACTAAAATAAGTTAAGTGTACGGAGCGGGATAGCGCTGTATTTACTCAGGCTAAAGTTAGAGTTATGGTTCTTGCACTTTGCAATCTCCGGCATTGCACACTATCATTGTGTTAAGTTTCATTCCGGTCCCATTAGTAGTTTTCAAGATATGCTCTGTATAAGAATTGCAAATAAATGCAAAGGGAAATAACTCCTATATAAATAAAGACAGTGTTATGGTTCTTACACTCTTCACTTTCTCTCATTGCCTTTTATCACTCAAATTGTATTCCAATCTCATAAGCGGTTTTCCTGACATGAATTACAAGCACACAGTTACAAAGGAAAATACATTTACATGACAATACAGTTACTGTTCTTTCAATCTGTACTTTCTCTCACTGTATTCTGTAAGTGTGTGAAACTTCATGCCAGTACCATAAGAAGTTTCCAAGTTGTGAAAAGTTGTGCTCTAGACAAGAATTGTAGCTATAAAATAACAAAGGCCAATAACTCTTATTTAAATATTAATAGAGGTATGGTTCTTGTGCGCTGCACTATTACCATTGCCCGCTATCATTGTGTCAACTTTCATTTTAGTCCCATTAGAAGTTTTCAAGAAGTTAGTCTCCGGACAAGCTTTGTAAGTACAAACATACAAAGCGCAATAACTCTAATGAAATGAAGATATCGTTATAGTTTTATGCTTTTTTATCACTCTTCACTTGCTCTGAATGCCAATCATTGTATGGAGTTCCATTTCAATCACATTAATAGTTCTTCAGTTATGCCCCGGACAAGTGTTACACGTATAAAATTGCATAGAGAATAACTCAAATTGAAATAGAGATAGAATTATAGTTTTTACTTTCTGCACTTTCTCCTATTGCCGTCTATCAGTGTGTGAAGTTTCATTCTATTCCCATTAGTAGTTTTCAAGTAATGCTCCGGACATTACACATAAATTTCAAATTACTCTACTTTGAATAAAAATAGATGTATGGTTATTGCACTCTGTACATCCTTTTATTGCCCTCTATCATTGTGTGAAGTGTTATACCAGTGTGATAAGTGGTTTTCAGTTATGATTCGAACGGACGGACGGAAGTACGGACGGGGTGAATAGACGGACAAACTTTAAACGTCTTCTTATGAAGAATTTAATGTTATTTATTACAGGCCAATCGACAGATTATAGGTTATTTATAACCGCCCAAAGATGAAGGTTACATAGGAGCCATTGGAAGTATATTACAAGTTGTTTTAAAGAAAAAAAATCAAATTCTAGTATTGTATTACATATTACATATACTATCAAGCTAAAACGAAGTCTTGGGAGTTAAAATATGTTCCCGGCCCTAGGTGTCCGATACCTTTTATAGGGAAAACTTTAAAACATCCCTTCTCAAGAACAATTGCATACAAGTTGACTTTTTTTCTCCAGAAATGATCAGTATACATCAAACTGTGGTGAAAAAGGTCTCCGCCCGGGGTTCTCTGAGGTATATATGCTATAGCTGTACATAAGGCTAGTGGGCGTGTACCTAACGTAATTGGGAAGGGTTTGACGCTTAGTTTAAGACCAAATGCAAGCTTGTGAAACATAGCCGTAAACCTGTATATAAGGAGAGAAATTATACCAGGACATCATTTTAATCCTGCTTTCGTTGTAGCAACATTGATATAAACAAAATTGCTGCCCCAATCAATGAAAGTTCGCAAAACACGGATTCGAACTCGAACTCGAGACGTCCGGACTGACAATCCGTATTCATAACTATTTGGCCAAATAGCTAACTGAAATACTGCTTCTCATTTTAACTATATATTCGTTTAATAATGGACGCTGGGTTATTTCTCAATCCTATTTCAACAAAACATACGCAGAATAGTTCACCGTATACTATTCTAATGTTGGAATGTGTGATATATTTTAATGGTGAGTTTTTTTGAAGGTCGGTGTACCTAGAAAGCATTGCATCACAAACAAAGTGAACATAGGATAACGTCTACAGTGATAAAGTATATCGAACGTATATAGTAATTGGGTTCCATCCATATTTCGCGAGCTTGAAGTGTATATTAAGCTTAAACCACTCCCATTTGCTTAATGTACACGCCTACTAACCTTATATACAACTATAGTAACTTTAATGACAATTGTACACATTTGAGTGTTCATCAGCGTCATCATCATCGACAACACACACAACATAATAATCATCATTGTCATGTCAGCGTAATCATCATCATCATGGGCAGAGACTATTTAACAATCCTCATCATCAGCAATAACAGCAGCAGAAAGTAGAAGCAACAGCATCGTCAACACCACAAGCAGAGATATTATTTACATCATCGTAATAACAATGACAAGAGGCCCAAGAGGGCCTGTGGACGCTCTACTGGCTCAAGATAAAGTTTATGTATAAGGGGCCATAAGTATTTCAAAAATCATTCAACCAGAACATGGCAACGACAGGTGCAACTAGGCTTAGTACTGATCATCCTCGCCAAGATTCGCTGAAATCTGGCAAAGAGTTGAGAAGAGACTAATCTGGACAAAGTTTGTGTATTAAAACATTTAAAGGGTCACAACTCTGCCAAAAATCATTCAACCGAAATATGGCGATGATATGCACAACTAGGCTTTATACTGATCATCCTTGTCAAGTTTCGTCTGTATCCAGCCAGGGGTTCAGGAGAACTAGCCCAGAAAACAATTGTGGTATCAAAATCCTTTAAAGGGCCATAACTCTGCCAAATATCTGTAAACCGAAACGTGACGATGACATGCACAACTAGGCTTGGTGCTGATCATCCCTGCAAATTTTCATTGAAATCTGGCGAGGGGTTCAGGAAAGGTAGATCAGAACAAAGTTTGTGTATTAAAACCTTTAAAGGGCCATAACTCCGCCAAAAATCATTCAACCGGAACACGGCGATGATTTGCACAACTAGACATAGAATTGATCATCCCTAAAAAGTTTCGTTTAATCCGGCCAGGGGTTCAAGAGAACTAGTCAGAACAAAGTTTGTGTATTAAAACCTTTAAAGGGCTAAAACTCCACCAAAATCATTCAACTGGAACACGGTGACTATGTACAACTAGGCTTGGTACTGATCATCCCTGCAAAGTTTCAATGAAATCCAGCCAAATGAAGGCCCTTTCGTCTTAATCAGGCCAAGATATAGCATATTTCAGAAAATCAAGGGCCATGACTCCGATGTAAATGGTCCAATCTGGATGTTTTTCAAACTTGTCCAAGCTTTCATTGATATTAACAATCTGGTAAAGTTTCTTAAAGATCGGACAAAAGATGAAGGCCCTATCGTCTTAACGAGGCAAAGTATAGCATTTTTAACTAAATCAAGGGCCATAACTCATCTGTTACTGGTCCGATCTGGCTGATTTTCGAAATTGCCTGAGCTGTCATTGATATAAACAATCAGGTAAAGTTTTGTAAAGATCAGATGAAAGATGAATGCCCTATCGAATTAACGAGGCAAAATATAGCAATTTCAAACTAAATCAAGGGCCATAACTCATCTGTTACTGGTCCAATCTGGCTGTTTTTCGAAACTGTCTGAGCTGTCATTGATATAAACAATCAGGTAAAATGTTATAAAGATCAGATGAAAGTTGAAGGCCCTATTGAATTAACGAGGCAAAATATAGCATTTTTAACTAAATCAAGGGCCATAACTCCGCTGTAACTGGTCCGATCTGGCTGATCTTCGAAATGTCCAAGCTTTCATTTATATAAACAATCTGGTAAAGTTTGGTAAAGATCGAATAAAAGATAAAGGCCCTATCGTCTTAACGAGGCAAAATATAGCATTTTTAACTAAATCAAGGGCCATAACTCCGCTGTTAATGGCCACGGCCTGCTAGTTTTCGAACTTGTCCTAGCTCTCAATTATATAAACAATCTGGTAAAGTTTGGTAAAGATTTGATGAAAGATGAAGGCCCTATCATCTTAATGAGGCCAAATATAGCAATTTTAACTAAATCAAGGGCGATAACTCCGTTGTTAATGGTCCGGTCTAGCTGGTTTTCAAACTTGTCCGAGCTTTCATTGATATTAACAATCTGTGCAAGTTTGGTAAAGATCAAATAATAAATGAAGGTGCTAGAGTGTTCACAAGGCTTAATATGGCATTTTTCAGCAAAACAAGGGCCTTAACTCCGTTGAAATTATTTCGATCTTGCCGGTTTTCGAACTTGTTCAAGCTTTCATTGATATAAAGACACTGGCAAAGTAAAGTAAAGATCCGATTAATATTGAAGGCCCTAGAGTGTTCACAAGGCAGAAAATAGCATTTTTCAGAAATAACAAGGGCCATAACTCCGGTGTTACTGATCTGCTTTAGCTGGTTTTCGAACTTGTTTGAGCTTTCATTGATATTAACAATCTGTGGAAGTTTGGTAAAGATCAAATAATAAATGAAGGTGCTAGAGTGTTCACAAGGCAGAAAATTCCATTTTTCAGAAAAACAAGGGCCTTAACTCCGGTGTTACTGACCCAATTCAGCCGATTTTTGAACTTGTCCAACCTATAATTAGTATTAACAATCTGTGCAAGTTTGGTAACGATCAAATAATAAATGAAGGTGCTAGAGCGTTCACAAGGCAGAAAACAGCAATTTTCAGAAAAATCAAGGGCTATAACTCCGGTGTTACTGATCCGATTTGGCTGGTTTTCGAACTTGTTCGAGACTTCATTGATATTAACAATCTGTGCAAGTTTGGTAAAGATCAAATTATAAATGAAGGTGCTAGAGTGTTCACAAGGCTTAATATGGCATTTTTCAGCAAAACAAGGGCCATAACTCCGGTGAAATTATTCCGATCTGGCTGGTTTTCGAACTTGTCTAAGCTTTCATTGATATTAACAACCTGTTAAAGATTGGTAAAGATCGGATGAAAAATGAAGGCCCTATGGTGGTAACAAGACAAAAGTTAACGACGGACGACGGACGACGGACGGACGACGGACGGACGGACGGACGACGGACAACTCGTCATCCCATAAGCTCTGCTGGCCTTCGGCCAGTAGAGCTAAAAACCAGTACCGTTGTAACAAAATTTAGAGGTGAAGGTTGCCAAGGAAAGCATTTTTTCATCGCCGTCCTGAACACCGGTTTCTAGTGCCATGAGTTTGTAGCATAAAGCATCGATTCCTATGGCGGCCCAGCAATTAGGAGTTTCAGAACAACGATTGACACAGTCCGGGGAAACGTTGCCGATCTGAGAACGTCCCTCGGTCAAAAACGGTATGATATCACATGGTTTGTCTGCAATAATTAAAAAAAATAAAAATAATAAGTGCTAGAAAAGAATTTGATAACTATTTTAAACGAGCAAAACGGTCTTATTGATCGAATCTTCAGTACGATTTATAATAGGATGTTCAGCATACCAATGGCCAATTTTAGGAAGTCTATTGGTAGGCTGACCTTTGTATATAATAAAAATAGCAAGATTACTTTGAAGGCGATTATTTTTAGTGGGCGCATATCACGAATTCTATACCCTGTTTTGAACACAATTGCAATCCAAAATACCTAGAAATGCGACCACTTTACATAATTAATTACGAAATTCGTCAGAGAAGGATATGTTCGGTACAATTCTGGATACATAATGAGATGTTTCTAATTATGTATTATATATATATTTACAACAACATTCAAGTGTATCGTTTACTTATTGATCAGGATGTTGACTTCATTGTAAGAAATTTCCTTTTGATGGGATGTTCTTCAATATAGACTTTTGTTTACTGTTTACACTGTCTTGTCAATTTGAGCGCTTAGGACAAAATAATGGCAAGGTTTTGTACATGAAAATCGATTTAATCTAATCAGTAGTTCGTTTTGCCTACTGAACGTTCCAAGTCGGTAACCCTGTCTTCACCACTCTTTGTGTTGGGATTTCCTGGGCCTAAATTCATTAAATTGTTGAGCAAACGAATCAGACTCAGATTCAAAATCATTTTTTTTGCAAACCCTATCAACACAAAAGTATGGGTAAGAATTGTGATTTAAAGACATTTTCTGGTAAATTACCTTTACAATTACTCGTTTCTGTAAGTAAATGTAGTAATTTGCTTGTAAAATTGTTTTTATGGGAATTTTGAAAAAAAAAAGATTTTGAGTCGAGTCCGATTCTTGTGCTCAAATGTTTGAGGCCTGTTCATTGAATGATCAATTTGCTCACTTAATTTAGTTTGTGGTACTACGGTGCCAGTGTGGTACAGTGTGGACCGACGGTGCCATTGTGAAACAGTGCGGACCTACGGTGCCATTGTGGTACTGTGCGGACCTACGGTGCCATTGTGGTACAGTGCGGACCTACCTACGGTGCGGACCTACGGTGACATTGTAGTACTGTACGGACCTACAGTGCCATTGTGGTACTGTGCGGACCTCCGGTGCCATTGCGGTGCGGACCTACGGTGCCATTGTGGTACTGTACGGACCTACGGTGCCATTGTGGTACTGTACGGACCTACGGTGTCATTGCGGTTGGGTGATGGTTTATAAGTTGTCCTTGTATTTGCAAGTCTAGATGATTTGATTTGATTAATCTGAGTCTCATAAATTTAAATTGTCGAGACTAAAGAAACATGGCTGCCTGGGCTGACAGTGATACGGATAAAAAAGTTTGTATAATTGTAAATATGTATTAACTCGTCTCTTATAATTATGTATAGGATGTTTTTGTTTTTTAATATACAGTATTTACATAATTATAAATATTTTGTTTTAATGAGTTTATAACATGTGTGTGAACGATGAGAGTTACACAAACAATGAAACCGCATTTTTACTTACTTGGAGCAAAGCATGACCAGTAAACATTGCGATTAAACAGATCTTACCAGTTACGACCTCTAAAAATCTTTCAGTGTTGCTGCATTCCTTTTGGATTACGAAATGCTCTTGATGCCATTTTATTTTAAAACACATCCTACTGACTGTCTAATTGTATTGTTCATAAATGTCTGTGTAGGTGAGCTGTGAGCAATCCGAGACCCAAACACGATTTCCTTCAGTTGCTTCTACTATGCCAATCCAGTCATCATCGATAAAATGAGAAAGGTAAAGCGAAAGCGATAGGGGCACTGCTGGCAAAACAGTAATCCTCAGCACATGATGTATGCTAGAAGATATGTAGAGGTACAGAAGACCGTGGACACAGACTTTTTTACTTTGACAACTAATCTACAGTTATGAATAATCATTAAATACCATAGATAATACTACATTTTATTACATTTCTATGCGTAAAAGATCGGGATTTCTCAGTGCAAGAATATTCATAATCGCTAAATAGAGAATATTATGTCAGTGCCTTTTACTATCAAGTTTATTAGCCGAGGCTTAGTTTTTTCGTGCCGAGCCTTTTTACAGCCGCCACACAACACTAAACAAAGGCGATATTAAATGCCAAGAAATACTGAAAGGGGATGCCTTGGAAGCAACAAACACAAAAAGAGAGTAAAGTAGCAGCCTCGGTTTTACTGAATCATGTTTGCATAAATATGGTTGACGGTGTTTCACTTTTTCCAAAGAAAAATGAACATTGAGGAATTAGGCCAAATGGTCAAACTAAAATCTCTATGCCTATATTAGAATATTATTTTCATCGAATGCATGCTAAAGGTAGGTATAAAATTGGAACGGGAAATATAGCTTTTTCAGACCATAGTTACCAAAAACAGGCATTAACACATGTGTTTAAAGTTAAAACTGGATCTATGAAAGTACTACAATCCCAGTGGGTTGTAATGATAACACTTATTTGAATGTACGGAGAGACGTTTTGTGGCCGCCACAGGGCTAAAACAACAATATTTTGACCATAAAAGTAGGTATATAGGCATAATATGGTTTTATTAAATATTGCATTAAAAACGCAGATTGTAATATACTAAAAGAAAAAAGAAACGCAGCTCGGGAATTCCATTAAATATTCCAGAGAAATTCCAAGATGTTTTGTAAAAAAGAAAAGGTTGCAGCAGTTTAGAGAAATGACAAAACTGTTTAGTTACATTACACTTCGTAACACGAGAGATTCATAAATGTTAAAGATTTGAACCATTTGTGAACTGTATTTAATGTAAATAGATTGCAGAAGGTACAGACCAGGGGCCCGTTTTATGAAACATCTTACGATAATTTTGATCGTAAATCAAATTATTAAATGTATTGCTATATGTTAGTTTAAACAGATAAAACAAATTTCTGTAAACTGTCTAATACATATGTTGTTTATGCAATATTTCCACCCTTCATTGCTTGCTTCAAATACTTTCAAGGAAAACGGCTGAAGGTATTTATTTTGACTTACGATCAAAATTATCGTAGGTTGTTTCATAAAACAGGGCCCAGACTCAGTGGAAATATACGTCATACGTACAACGTGCTAAAGTCAGCGTAGTTAGTTTCAGCAAGATGTATGATTCTCTCGTTAGTTTCTAGCGAGTCAACCTTTGCGAGATGTCCATCAATATCCTTACATACCGTATTGGCATCATTCCTTGACATTCTTTGTTCGTATTACACATATTCCGTCATCTTCTGCTGATGAATTAGCTCTATATCACAGTATATAAGATTATTCTAGTGCACGCTATATTTTGCGGCGTTTTCCTTTAAAGAATGTCGTTCTCTAATTTCTGGTAACTTTTTCGTCCGTACTTAATGGACATTTGTATTGCATTTCTTTGCGCATTCGCAGTCTTTTTATTAAGCGTGAAATTTCGGTCGACCTAATACTGTAGACCACATTATTTTCGCGTGATATTAAGTTCGCGAATGACTTCGTCTCCGATTTATTCGCCTGTAAAAATGTAATAATCATATTTTCTTACAATATATATATATATCGTATTTCTTTGCTGTTCATTGTCGAGTTTTGTTTATTTCATTCGGTTTTCCCTGATACTTTGATTGCACCCTTAATCGGTTCATTTGGACTAATTCCCTATTGGGTTCTGTTTATAACATGGCAGCACATCAATTGTCCTATCATATATACAAAGTGATACAATATGTGAAAGTATCTGTAAAGGATTTATTGACTCGATTAACTCAATAGTATACAATGTGTGTGAAGTTGACTCTGTAAGTTCATGTGGCGAACCTTTCTGTCAAATATCATTTTGTCTGTCTGTCTGTCCGTCCGTCTGTCCGTCCGTCCGCCCGCCCGTCCGTCCGCCTGTCTGTCATTAAGTAAGTAAGTAAGTAAGCGTAAGTAAGTAAAAGTAAGTAAGTAAGCAAGTAAGTAAGTAAGTAAGTAAGTGTAAGTGAGTAAGTAAGTGTAAGTAAGTGTAAGTGAGTAAGTAAGTGTAAGTGTAAGTAAAAGTAAGTAAGTAAGTAAGTAAGTAAGTAAGTAAGTAAGTAAGTGTAAGTAAGTACGTGTAAGTAAAAGTAAGTAAGTAAGTAAGTAAGGAAAAGGAAAATAAAATAAGTAATTTATTTATATAGGGTGACTTAATTGCATGTATTATGGATAACACACAGTTTACTTTCATAAACAATCAATAAAAATGAAAAATATGAGTTTTTGGGTCAGATTTTGACGATGAAAATTTGCCAATTAAATACTCCTGTTGTATTGTCTAAATATTTCAAATCTGAGCTAAACCAGGCATTATAGATGCAACTTACTGCAAACATGCTTTTCAAACTCGCTGTAAACACATTTGGAAAAAAATGTATCCCATGGGTACTGAAAATACCGGGACATAGTAACGTGCGAATGATATCGCGATATGAAATACATATAGATATGCCGGATTGTATCTAGCTAACGAACGAATCAAATTCATTCGGTACAAACAGTTAAATTCTATGATAAAAGACACGTACTAACACCGCTTGCTCGCTCTAAAATGATTAATAGAGAACCATTAACATTTGATTGGATAATTTGATAGTCTAATATATTTCAGACGCGTTTCACAGTTTCATACCATTTGTCAATTATTGTGGATGGCGGGAGGTATACAGTAATGGTACCATCCAGGCAACATGGGGGTTGTCTCTCTCTCTCTCTCTCTCTCTCTCTCTCTCTCTCTCTCTCTCTCTCTCTCTAAGTGATCGTCATTTATGTCCTAAAACGTGCTAAAATGACGCAAAACACCATACAAACAAAACAAACAGTACATTTACGAATATTGTTTTCTATAAGGGTAAAGCAGTTTATGTATTAAGATCGTTATCACTCAGTAGTGTCAACTATTTAATTGTCGTTTACGAGATATTGGACAAGAATTGACATATCATTTTATTACAAGTTAGATAAAATCATGACACTAAGTTGGGATTTAGACGGAATACTAATTGTTCTCTTGTAATTTTAAAGTAAATAAAGATAAAATCTGAAGTTTCAATCTCTACGGCGACAAGAGGCAAAATATCTGCAATAAAAGTAGTTTTAATCACTCGTATGCCATTTTCATCGGCTGGTACGAAACACTCGATATATACACTTCTCAAAACTGCTAACTACACCGCTCATGTTTTGGGTTATATAACTACGTAGTAGATATGGGAAAAGTGTGACTTTAGTGTTTACATGGGTCGTTTGTAATTGCTTATTGTGGTTTAGTTCTAGCATTGCCCATGAAAAAAATAAAATGAAATGATGTAAAAATGATTGAATTGGTATTTCCTTTTTTATTTTATTGAAAAACATTCAACCCATCGATATATATAACCCAAAACGTGAGCGGTGTAGTTAGCAGTTTTGAGAAGTGTATATCATTCTATGTGTGTGTGTGTGTGTGTGTGTGTGTGTGTGTGTGTATCTGTGCGTGCGTGCGTGCGTGTGTGCGTGACTGCGTGTGTGTATGTGTGCGTGCGTGCGTGTGTGCGTAACTGCGTGTGTGTGTGTCTTTAGAATGACAAAACTCATGAATACGAATAACTGCTGAGTAAAGTAGATAACTTCAAAAATAGTTGTCTGTAGAACGCCATGACTGTCTTATAGTGGTGAACAAATTATGTGCAGTTGTAACAGCATTATGTTCAGTAAAACTGTTCATTCGCCACTATGTTCAATGCACTTTTCATTATATGCGGTACATGTTACATTATGCAGATGACATCTCATTATATGCAATGCCTTTGTCATTATGTTCCAGAAGGGAGTATATGCGGTTGATGTTTCAGTATGACATTACAACTGCATATAATGTTTTCACCACTGCACATACATGTATATGTACCGAACACCAATATAAATGCTCTTCATGAGACAGGCGTTCCATAGTTTTCTCTGTGATCATGGTGATACGTCTCACCTGTAAGAATGAAATACGAACAAGAACAAGAACTATCAACTATCCAGATCACAAGTAAGAATGAAATACGTTATAAACTATCCCGATTGTCAATATGTATTAGATACACGACAATCTTGCTTTCTAATGTCCAAAATAATGTTGAAAGTAATAATATATGATGTTAAATTTGCGAAAAGGGAAATAACTCGAACCAAAATCTCAATTATTAAAATACACAGTTGTAGATATTTTAAACAACTGTGTGGCACATTTATAGCCACTTATCGACTGAGGTAGATTACTGATGAGGTAAACATTATTATGCAATTCGAATGTATCTCAAAACCTTTATATTTATAAACTACAAGGTACAATTTCAGCTTATTGAATAGCGATACTAAAAGACCAAATGAGACACATTTGTAGCCGTTTTGATACGTGAACATGTGTAAAACAGGTTTCGCCAACTTTTAAGCAAATGGCATTTTGTTTTCAGAAGACTCTATCACCAGTATACAAGGTAAAAAAGACTTCTTGTTGGTGTAAGTTAGCGTACATACTTATTGGAGGTGTGAGCTAGCGTACATACTTATTGTAGGTGTGAGCTAGCGTACATACTTCGTGTTGGTTTAAGTTAGCGTATATACTCATTATTGGTTTAAGTTAACGTACATACTTATTATTAGTTTACGTTTGCCCTCTTTTGTTTTAGCCTATCGGGGCTTCATATTTTGTTTAAGCCTACTGGAGCTTCATTAAGGGTATCAGGCTTATGGGACATGCCCTCTTTTGTGAAAGATGTTAAGGGCTGCCATTATATATGTATGTGTTGCCGGCAGTCCGCTATTTGGAGCCGCGCCCAATATTTGCCAAAACTATATAATATACGCGATCAAACATTTTAATAAAGGATAATATGGTCTTGCGTGTGTCAAGTTGGTGCCTTCCTAATAACGTATATACTTATGTTTTGTTTAAGTTTATGTGGATACGTATTGTTGGTTTAAGTTAGCGTATATACTTATGTTTGTTTAAGCCAGCGTATATACTTATTGTTGGTTAAAGTTAGCGTACATACTTCTTCTTGGTTTAAGTTAGCTTACATACTTATTATTGGTTTAACTTACGTTTTGTTTAAGTTTATGTAGCTGTTGGTTTAAGTTAGCGTATATACTCATTGTTTGTTTAAGTTAGCGTGCATACTTATTGTTGGTTTAAGTTAGCTTATATACTTATTTTTGGTTTAAGCTATATACATTTATGTACGGTGTCAGGGGTTGAACATAATATGTTTACCATATTGACCTGTCTGAAGACGCATGGTATTGCGATGGCTGGCCGTCGATTTGTTTTCCGGATATTAGTTCTGAGAGAGTTAGCTTACAGTTTTGAATTTGACAAATGAAAACAACATATCTTATCAAATAATGGTTTTGTGAAATACTGTTTTCAATTTTACATCACTATTGGTTTATACATACACAGAAAAGACTGCACAACGTCGTATTAGATAAAACGGTTTTTCACGGGTTATATGATAAAATCAGATATTAGGATCTTATATTGTCAACAGGTTTATTGTCACTTATGAAAAATGGGAGGTGAATTGACTTATCATTGTATAGCACTCGAGATAAAATCATGACACTTGATGAGGATTTAGACACTTTACTAATTTTTATCGTATTACATTTTTTTATAGTTTTATTCTCAATTAAAAGTACAGATTGTGTCAAAAACGGCGACAGCGTAGAACACTGTCTACGAAACAAAGCTACGATATATCGTATATGAATTATTTAATATACAAAAGATACATATATATGCACATTTATAAATTAATTACGTAGTAAATGTGTGTCACATATGTGTCCAGTCATATATATTGTGTTATATGGAAGTAAAACCGAATCATTTTAGCGCCTCCTCGAGGATTAACTGTAGACCGCTTAGTTGCGCAGTAGGGCATTTCCTCTTCTCCCTAGTCAGTATGACACACGGCCCAAATATTAGCCATAATAAGCTCAATGAGGTGCACAATAAATGACATTATTAACTAACAACTAATTGGCGAAACAGTGTTCCAAAAAACTAATGGACAACATGTGTTCCTATAGTAAAGATTGGCCTTCTGATTTCTTTGTCGATGGAAGTGACTTAAATGAATACAGGCTGGAGAACACTCATAGAGCCTTTGTACTTCATTTTGTTGATTTAAAGTTGGTTTTAACGATAGCGTAGACACTTGTTGCTGGTTTTAAAGTTGGTACAATATCTTGTTTGTTTAAATTTTCGTGTAGCCTATTGGATAAAATATTCGTACCGTCAAGATAATTCTTGTTGGTTTCAAGTTATCGTCCATACTGCTTTAAATAGCTCGAAAAACTACTTGAATTTGTTTGTAGCAACGCTTAATGTAAAAACATCGCTAAATGTAAAAACTGTCGTCGCTAAAATTAAAATGTGTGGCTAAATGTATATACAAACGTCTTTAAATGTAAAAATGTGAGCGTCGCTAAATGGAACAAAAAAGGAGCTAAATGTAAACAAATCTTTTGTGAGTGAGTGAGTGAGTGAGTGAGTGAGTGAGTGAGTGAGTGAGTGAGTGAGTGAGTGAGTGAGTGAGTGAGTGAGTGAGTGAGTGAGTGAGTGAGTGAGTGAGTGAGTGAGTGAGTGAGTGAGTGAGTGAGTGAGTGAGTGAGTGAGTGAGTGAGTGAGTGAGTGAGTGAGTGAGTGAGTGAGTGAGTGAGTGAGTGAGTGAGTGAGTGAGTGAGTGAGTGAGTGAGTGAGTGAGTGAGTGAGTGAGTGAGTGAGTGAGTGAGTGAGTGAGTGAGTGAGTGAGTGAGTGAGTGAGTGAGTGAGTGAGTGAGTGAGTGAGTGAGTGAGTGAGTGAGTGAGTGAGTGAGTGAGTGAGTGAGTGAGTGAGTGAGTGAGTGAGTGAGTGAGTGAGCGAATGAACGAATAAATGAACGAATGAAATTCGCCATATGCCAATACAATAAGTACGTACCAATTGTTTGTACTTATATTCTCAATCTCATGCATTATATATGTATAGGGGAATAACATATTATTATCACTGGGAAATATATTATGTTTTTACATTTAACTCCTTCTTTATTAGATTTAACGACGCGTTTTTGCAGTTAAAGACGTTTGCATTTACATTTAGCCCCCATTTTTATGTTTAGCGACAAACGTTTTTACATTTAGCGACGTTTTTACATTTAGGGTTGCTACACTTGTTTAAGAAAAATAGTTTTATGTAAACACAGATTTGTTTGTGTTGATTGTTCTTTGATACTCAGGGCACGAATGGCACTATGTATGTTATTCTGTATTTTGACTCTGTAAATACTGTGTAATGCCATCATCATAATAACTGCGAAAGAAAAAAACAAATTACCAAAATGACCTCCAACCGACCTGCCACCTAAGCACACCTCTGATGGAGAATAATCAAATTTCTGGAAATGCTTTGTATTTTTCATGGACAATATATATATATACTCACTGTCAATGAAAACGCATCACAAAACATATTCTTTTAAAAGTAAAAAATTGTGGCATTTCGGAAAAAAAATATTATAATCCATATAACGAGTCGACACTTAACATGTTTTACGTGCATATTTGGATTTAGTGCATTTCACAATGTTGTTATGAAATGCACGTGTATTTCCACATTGTTGTTATGAAATGCACGTGTATTTCCGGGTTTCTTCAGTTACATTGCACAAAGAAATCATTTTCTCGGAAACATTCATTGCATAATACAGTTAGAAGTCAAACAATAAAAAGGCCAGTAAAACCAATTGGAATTTATTCCGAGACAGATTTATACTGCTTGAAATTAATGGTTATTAGTGAATATCCATAGTACATTCAATGCAAAGGTAAATAACTGCGTAACTGCTTGCCTTAAAGGCATACAAATAAACATGTAATGTATCAAGATTCAATACTTAAAAAATATAGGTTTAGCACTGAGTTGTATTCTAAATGGTTTGCGAATAATCCAACAACATATACATATGGAGTTAATGGTGCGTTTTCATTGACCGTCAGTATATATGCCAAGTTATTTTTGTTTACAAAAATGACACTGCCATTGATTTGTTTTTGTATATTTCATTTTTTGGTGCCACTCCCCCCGTCCCACAAGTAACGTAGGAGGAAAAATACAAAATGTAATCCCATCACCATAACGTTTCATTTGAGACATTATTAAAACAAAATTGACCCCCTATTATCCTCCGTACACACCCACGTCTCACACCCTAACCCTGGGCAAACGTCTGAGTTGGAAATAATAAAAGTGTTTGATATGTTGTTTAGCTGCCATAGACATATAACAAGTTTAATTGACGCCTATACCCCCAGGTGACGTGGGGACCACAAAGTATACATTGTTATCCCATCGTTTAATTTGAGAAATACCCCAACCCAACGCTAACAGACAGAAAGAGAGACCGAGGCGTTAGAAATATCCCAATCGGATTTCTTTAAAAAAACGTGTGGATAATAATAATAATAATAATAATATAAAACATGTTTTCTCATGTCACGTTCACTGGCACTGTCACTGACCTTCAATACTTTATTTTTATTTTCGACAATTAACCCAACTTCGGTCCTGGCTGGGAATGAACGCGCGATCCCTGTGTTACTCAGTGGCATGCTAACCATTACACCACGGTGATACCTTCAGGCCTTTGAATAAATATATTTACAACAATTATTAAAACCTATTTAAATGATTGACCGGTGTTCTTTTCCCTTCTCTTTTACTCTTTAAGTTACATCAAATTAAAATACATAATGTATAGGGAGACTGTAATAAACTCAAGAAGAGTCAAGCGGGTAAAAATGGATTTGATGAGATTATTATTATTACTAGTAGTAGTAGTAGTAGTAGCAGTAGTAGTTGTTGTAGCAGTAGTAGTAGAATTATCAGTAGTAGTAGTAGTAGTAGTAGTAGTAGTAGTAGTAATAGTAGTAGCAGCAGCATCAGTAGCAGTAGTAGTAGTAGTAGTAGTAGTAGTAGCAGCAGCAGAAGTAGCAGTAGTTGTAGTAGTAGTAGTATTTGGTCATCTTAAACATCTGCTTTTGCAGAAATTTGATATGTAATGGTCATGTACTCAGTTGTCAATTATTTATTCATGTCTTGCATGTCAGCGAACTTGAAAAATAACATCACCGTGTTGTAAAGCTTTTAATAACGTATATATATAGTTTGTCTTTACGGCTACGTTTTTTAAATGAAACGAAATGTAACCACTTATTAACATTGAACTTGCTATGTTGTTTAATGAATAGTTAACGAGTATAATTACAACAAAGTATGCTTCGATTCGTTGACTCCATACATATTTGTACTCAAACAGCCGCCTGAAAACGTAATTAAGGTATTCGCCGTTTATTTATCTGTTTCAAAATAAACACCAACACTGCCACTTGGCCTGATTTCATTGAATAATTTAACGAGTGTGCTGATTGGGTCTTATTAGTATCTGCCATAAGAAAATATATGTTTTTATGACTGTAAAGTTAGTTGCCAATTCGCAGTTTGCAGTTCCTTTTTCGAATTGCGAATTGGCAAATGGCTAAACTAATGATGTTCACGGGACTACTGTTTATGATTCCAATAGAAAACATTATCAAATGAAGTATTCTGAAGAAAAAAACATAATTATAAATAAAGCGGACGTGTTATTTATATATTTGAAATAGTTCGCAGTTCGAAAAGGCGTTGAAAATGTCGGGTTTATACAAATAAAAAATACGTTATTTACAGATGGTCAACTGCAGTGTCTGTTATGTAGTTTCCAGTTCATATACGGGTTCTAGATTTGTTTCGTAGACAGATTTCAACGATGTCGCCGTGTTTGGCATAACCCGAATTTATATGATTGTGAACAAGAATATGAAAATTACACTGATAAAATTAGTTAAGTGTCTTAATACTCATCAAGTGTCATGATTTTATCTCTGGTGCTGTAAAATGATGAGTCAATTCACCTCCCATTTTTCATAAGTGACAATAAACCTGTTGACAATATAAGATCTTAACTGCGGATTTTATCTTATAATCCGTAAAAATCTATACCTTGCACTAAGTCTTCTTTTTTACGTACTTATGGTCAACTTATTGTGTAATAATATAAACATATTTAAACAGACACACGGCAATCTTCAAGTTTTTTGCTAACAAGCATATTTAATAGGAATTTAAAAACCTCTCCAATAACCAATCATCATTGATTATTTTAATACACCATGTAAGACCTGTCAATTCAAACCTTACTGGTGCCGTTTATAAATATATTAGAACTAAGAGTCTTGTACAATATACATTGTTATCCTGCTTGAGGTATGCATAGGCCCGGGCCCTATCCAGACCTTGACGTAAGATGCTTGGCCAAGAAAACTTTCATCAATGAACAGTTTCTTTGAGTTTTTCGCTCTTACAAATACACATGGTAGCAGTGAACATTTTATCTGTGTTGTAATGCACTCTAATGCACACGCAACTCTTACATGTGACCACTTGTATTTCCGTGCTGATATGTACGTCTAGCATGTCCTGCTACAAAGGTGAATATGTTATCAAAATGCAACGCATGTCAAAGATTTGACCAGAACGAAGCGAGGTCGTCCACCTTGATTTCAAAATGCTTGGTAGGAAGAACTGGTGGTAAATATTGGGAAGAAAGTGTCTGGTGAGAAAAAACGGTCGTGGTATGTTTTTACATTTTCGTGACAACATTTTTTAAATATTTTTTAAATATTGTTTTAACACACGTGACTTGATCTGTTATTATGTTAAACTTTGTTCCCATGAGAACCAGTTGTTCCCAGTTCCTACCCAGATATAATGCTATTTTTCCAGGAAGATATTTTACGCTTGGGTAAATCCTTGCTTGTTTATAAATGATCTTCTTTGTGTTATACTTATAATGCCTATAAATGTTGCCTAGTTTATAAGAGGATATATCACGGCGGGGATTTCTTTATGTACACTGTATTGTTTTATTAGAATGACAATAGGGTAAGAATGAGGTTGGTGCACCCTAGAACCTGGTTTAAACCCCTACTCTCCACACCATCCCTGTGGTCCTTGAATGCTAAATTTCCTGTTCGAATTGCGTATCTACTTTTGCTAGTACACGTATGTCACATTCACAAACGGGACACTCAAATAAAATTTAATTTGAATATTCGTTTAATAAAAGTTGATTACAAATGTATGACAACTTTTGAAACTGTACCGTACACATAACAATTTGGTAAATTGCAGTGTACAGTATGTGCCTTTTCGTGGTTTTAAGTGATATTATGTTTCTTTCGTAGACCGCTTTCATCGTTGTCGCCTGTTTTGACATAAGATACGGCTGTGACTAAGAATATGAAAATTACACTGATAAAAATTAGTTAAGTGTCTTAATACTCATCAAGTGTCATGATTTTATCTCTGGTGCTGTAAAGTGATAAGTCAATTCACCTCCCATTTTTCATAAGTGACAATAAACCTGTTTTTAACGTATTATCGCCGAATATCTAAGTTCGCTTCATTGCGTAGTTACATTTAGTGTACAACTTTCACCAAGAGTCAGATAGTAATCACCGTTTTAATTTTAAACTGTGCCTTTCGGTATAAAGGTTAAAGGGGAATCACCCGTCAATTATAACTGATGCCGTTTAAAGGGACACATGGCATATAATAAAATAAAAGTTTGCGTTTTCATTTGTTTTCTTTGTTATTCTGCCATATGTTTAAATATATTATTGGTGCAATATAATCAACAATCAGTAATATACACAAACAATTTGCTTTGAAATATTTTTATAATTAATATTAATGTTTGAACAAATGCATGTTAACTAGACAAACTAACGGGACGCCGCGATTTTTGAAACAATCAAGATTACTATGTGTCCCTTAAAAAACTGTATATTGGACCTATGATATCCTGCATGGGTATTATCGATCCGGATTCCATCCAATGAAATTATCCGGCACTCCGCAAGTATGTCACTTGCAGAAAGATGACAATCTGATCAGCTTTAATTTAAATATTCTTTATATGAACTTTTGAAAACATGATTACAATTGTATGACACTTGTGCTAAGCTTAAGAAGTGGTTAACTGACATCCGCATGCACAGTACGACACATTGTGTTTTTCAAATCTACCTGACAATAAACATGATTAAAATTGCAATTAGATTTCACACGTTTAAGGAGGAGTTAAAATGTTCTCAAGAACAGAACAATAGAGTATGAAATGGGCTGTGTTTCGTTCTTCTGTGCTAAAAGTAATTTTAGTATTAATGTAAATGTCATAAATCTGCAGAAATATTTAAAAAGTAAAACATGTTGTTGTTGTTTTAAAAATTGTGTAAATATGTTTAGATATAACATGGACATGCTATTTGATATAACGATTCACTTTCTTAGAAGGAAATTACTATTGACCTAAACAAAGTAAATTAATGCAAGATAACGTTTGTTTGTCTGTTTCGGAAGATGTCTGAGTTCAATGAATTTATAACGATTGTGTTAATACTAATTGCGATAAACACATTAATACCGACGTTTTCTAAATTGAAAAAAAAATCGTTAGCGTTTGTTATATCCATAATAACTCAAACTAAATCTTTGAAGGACGAAAATGATCTTTTTTTAATCCAATATTTAACGTATCATTTTTCTATTTAGTTTTGAAAATGTAGCGATACAACAAGGAAACATTAGTAAGAAATACTTACATTTATAGACATATTTTGCCATTTTGTATCAGAAATACGATATCTGCTTTCATTTTTATTGCGTCGCCTGCGTAGCATGGTAGACACTTAGAGATCACTTTGTCCATCGTCGTCGTCCGTCACACTTTAACCTACAACCTAACTTTGGCCATAACTTGAAAAGTATTTGACCTATATTCATGAAACTTCGCACACATCTTCAGCTAAACCCAAGGAATGTTGTTGCACATGTCCAATAACTCTGACTTTCATTTTGGCAGAGATATGCCCCTTTTCATAAAACTTTAATCTGCAACCTAACCAAGCTGAAATAAGCACATGGCAGGCAACACAAGTGTTCCGTGGAACACCCTTCTAGCTAATGATATATACAACAGACATTATTAATGCTTCCACCACCTCAACCCAGCTCCAAAGTCTCCATTATTCCCTAAAAATAGCACTAAAATGAATAATAGACCTAATGATTCAGAGAGCTTGCTGCTCACAGCACTGTCGGATATATATATTATCAGCCACAAGAAAAACACGCAAACCTCCCCCTTAACTAACAGTCGAAACCAAAGACACAACATCCAAACTGAATTATCAACGGGGCATTTTTACTGCCTTCTAGGGAGGGTATCTGTGCAGGTGTTTCATCACTACTGCCTGGAAGGGGAAGGATTTCTATAGTTAATCCAAATCTCGTAAAGGAGGTTTTTGTCCGGTGTCAGTCTTGGGTGTCCCTCTCTCTCCTATACACCTCATGCATTTATTTATTTCATACTGGATAAGGTTATCCGCGTTTTATATGGATGATGGAAAGCCTGATCTTACACATGGGGGAAGATAAAGGTCAGGCGCTGATATCAGCAATGACAACTGCATGACGTCATTGTGTAAATGAACATGCACAACGTTAGTAATTGGCGACGTCAATGCGCAGAATGTAAATGATATGAAAGAAAAATAATCAATCATGTGTATCCGGTTCAGAAAATCCAACCCTCGGTATAACTGTTTTAAACGGAACCTCGGCAGAGCCAGGGGTCAGATACAAATAATTATACGTCGTGTTGGAATTCCCGATCTTCACCAGATACCCCCGTGTGGTTGCCGGGTTAGCATGCAACCACTATAAATCCCGCTAGAGGCAGAGGGATAGGAGTCCCCCCACCACTCACCCCGCCCCAGGAGTCCCCCCACCACTCACCCCGCCCCACACACCCCTTCACTTTGTCATTTTTGTTATGACACCGCATATGCAAATGTGGAAAGGTGGTCCTTCGTAAATGGAGTTCTACAATAGAATGTGCAGCAACTCCGCAGTTCTGCAGGTTAGAAGGTTCTAGGCCCATTTTCCATGATGTATCTAGATGTAAATGGAGGATGGGCCTGGCATGTTCATCCCTGTTTGGCGCCATATAACCTTTCTTGTGTTGGTGCGCCGTAAACCCCCAATTCATTTCCATGAAAGATTCTTATAACATTACATTACAATATCATATTCCCACTTTAAACAAATCAAGTCAATTAAAATGGTTTATTCAGCACAGACATTACAATGTTTTTCGGCAAATAATATAAGGACTATACATTATATTTAAGAAATAGAACATCGTTTACTGCGAATTATCGTTTAATATATCACGGTTTGGAGTTCAATTGTAAACAATAATTTCACGAGCCCGACAAAATACAACAGATAAGCAATGTGATTTCTAATATTTAAATAAAACTAACAACAATGTGATTTATACGGAAAGAAATAGTAGAACTATCCACTAATATGCTTCGTTGACTCACGTGTGTCACTGATTCGCATGTATTTAAATGATTCGCCACCTTTTCGTCTATTTCAAAACAAACATTGCCGTTGTGCCGGATAGTCACGGAATGTTTGATGATTGTTTTAATTAATACTTATCATTAACTGTAATAACACAATAAGTAACGACTTCTTTCTCTAAGTTGACCGCAAACGCGTCCATGTTTGTTTATTTATTCGTCACTTTGTGCAGTGATTTATGAAGTGGTTTGTTACGTCTCTGCTTTGTGTAAATGGTTATTATGATCCAACTAAGGTTTCTAAAGAGTTGATAATGATCACCGATGAAGTAATTATCGTGTCATGTTTGCGGTCTTTCTTCAGTAGAAAAACAAATATTGAAATAGTAAAACAACAAGAACATGTCAGAAAGAGATTAATATATTCTGTACCTATAATATACACAATGTGCTTAATTTATGCAGTACAATCAAATATCAGACCCGCAATATGTAATAAAAGAGATTATATATGCTTAAACAAAAGCCATGCTTATGTCCCACAACAATGTCCTCGTTGAGTAAACATAATCAATATTGAAGAGTAAATCAACCGTCTCTCGTTTTCTTAGAAATTCTGATTCTTTGAATTTCAAAAATGTCTCAAACGAAAAACAGTCTTATCCAGTACATGAATCTGAATGTTGAGGCGCAATGCTGCGAACAAATAATGTGACATTTACCTGTCATTGATAGGATGTAAAAGTTTTAACTAAAAACAATTCTACACCAGCTCCCTGAAAATGCACGTAAACGTATGGCTGTTTTTATAAACTATAAAGCTATACTAGTACTTGAAACAAATGTAAAACGGAGGGTGTTTAATTTCGTCAATTGTAACTGTTTTAAGTTTATATCCGAATCCTAGATTTTATTTCGTGTAAGTTTACAACAATGTCTCCTGTTTCACATAAGATATGCCGGATTGTGAATAATAGTATGAAAATTACATTCATAAAAGTAGTTGGGTGTCCAAGTGTCATGATGTTATCTCGAGTGTTATAAAATGATAAGTCAATTCACCTCCCATTTTTCATACGTGACAATAAACCTGTTGACAATATGCGATCTTAATGCCTTATATCATCACGTAATCCGTAAAACAATCGTCACCCTATACTTTAAGTGTTAAGGGGTTTTAACATGAAATCAACTTGAATATTAAAGTTCGCTAAATTGCTTAATTATAGTAAATAACCATGCACATGCTTAATGGAAGTCTCAGGTGATGTTAGGTTTAACGAGAAAGCTCTATTTAATAATCAATGGCGCCGTTAAGTGCACAAGTAAAAAAGGGCATTTTTAATTATCGATAGTGCCGTTCAAAAATTAAAAAAAGACAAAGAGGAAGTAATCATCAAGGTACACAAGTTAAATGGAAAGCCTCATTAATTCTCAATGGTGCCATATTGTACAAAAGTCAAAGTGTCAAAAGTCCTTGAATGCTACTTTTCCTGTTCGATTTTTATATCTACATTTAATATTTCAATGGTGCCTTTATGTATAAAAGTCAAAGTTAATTCATCTTTAATTTCTCAATGGTGCCGGTATGTACAAAAGTCAAAGAATATTCATTGTTAATATCTCAATGGTGACGTTATTTACGAAAGTTTAAGAGAAAACACCTTTTAATTCTCAGTGGTGCCGTTAGGTACAAAAGCCATAGAGAAAGCACCTTTAAAAGCTCAAATGTGCCGTAAGGTACCGTTTGAAAAAGAAAGAACAAGGCTTGGAACTACATACACATGGGTATTCTTCTTGGGCATGTATCGGTCCAGGTCCCTTATTATGTCACATTCAGAAAAGCGACAGTCAGCTAAACTTTAATTTGAATATTCTTTGAATGCATTTGTGAAAAGTTGGGTACAACTTTATGACACTTGCGCTAAGTATACTGTACACTTAAGAAGCGCTTAACTAGCATCCACATACCCAGTACGACACATTGTACACGTTTTAATCTACCAGACACTAAAACATGAGTATGAAGTGGGTTTTGTCTCCTTAATTTGTTTCGCTTAAAACAGTTTTAGCATTAATGGGAATGGCATAAATCTGCGGAAATACGTTTGCTTGTATTACACAAGAAATGTGTTCAAATGTCAATGGTAAATTCCGATTCCTTTCTCGATTACCATCTCTCAGTTGAAAATTGAGAAATAATAAGCACAATTTATGACAAGAGAGATCATTTTAATTTCGATATCGTTAACTATCCCTATTTAGACGGGGATATTCATAGAGCAACATCTTATGGGGTATATGTTTCTCAACTTATTTATATTTCTTAAGCTTGTAGTGGAGTTGTCGACGAATATTTGTAACCTGTGTATTCCATCGTTACCATAAAGTTCGAAAAAAACTTTTCAACACTTTTATTATCGTAACCCTGATCTGAAACATAACATACATTTGGGAACTCTTCTACGACAAGGACTATCACAACTTGACTTCTATGGTGACATGATTAACAAACTTGGTAAGATACTTAGTCATGATCTCTTCCATAGAATCTTTATTAAACGTGTTTATTAAAACAGTTGATCAAAAGAGGTCATGATACTATCATTGTACAACGTGCTGCATGTTAATGGTGGATCCATTTACAGTTCGACACCATGCTTTCTTCTTTAACTGTACGATGGCCGGACATATTATGATGACGTCTACATAAATCTAGTATGGAGGGTAATGAAGAAGAAGATTTTATTCATAAATCAATAGGCCATAGGCCCGTGAGATACTACAAATGCATATATACATAGAACATATGAATAGCAATAAACATATTTAGAGTTTTAAGTATTTACATGAACATTATTCTGTTATAAACGTAATATTATATTATTTGTATTCCTAATTGATAGAAATAACGGAGAAGGTGATACTATTGTATAAACTAATGTTTGGTGTCTTTAACATGAAAAAGGCTACTCCATCATACATGATTTATGGAGAACTTGTCAATACCCCGTTATATATTGATATTAATAAGAGGGCAGTTGCCTACTGGACAAGATTAATAGAAAATATCAGTAGTGACAGTACAACGAAACTCTCTTCAAAATTATATATTTTGATAAGAGAACTACATTATTCGGATCTCGTCAAGTCTACCTGGATAGAAAATATTAAACACATGTTATGCACGTCTGGCTTTTCCGGAATTTGGTACAGCCTGGACTTTTTAAATGGAAAGTGGTTCGTTAAATCGTTCAGCCAAAAACTTAAAGATATCTTCATCCAAAATTGGCATTCCGAGCTTGGTCGTACTTCGGACACAAACATCTACAAATATTTGAAAACTAGTTTTAAACAAAGTTTTTATATTAAAGCATTAACAGTTTTAAACTGTAAGAAGCTTATAGCATTTTTAACAAGAAATCACAGGTTACCAATAGAGGTCGGAAGATGGAGGAATATCCCAACATCTGACAGAAAATGCACCCAATGTAATGATCTTGGGGATGAGTTTCATTTTGTTTTAGTATGCCCGTTATTTCATAATGATAGAAAAAAGTATATTAACAAATATTTTTACTCACGACCAAACATGCCGAAATTCATAGAATTGTTCACAAATGAAAATAAATGTAATATAAATAAACTGAGTGTATTCTGTAGTAAAATAACAGATTATTTTAAAGGGATAAACTGATAATTTCTGGTATATGTATTTAAATAATAAAAAACGACTCTGAGTGTAAATAGATGTGTTAATATATGTACCAATACAACCTTTTTATTTGTGATAAAAATATATATTTGATAATTAGTATACCGATAATAGCACACAGTCTTTAGTGTATTTCGTTAAGTTTCGATCCTATTTCAACTAAAGGCTGCGCTCAATGTCTTGTCGTATACTATTTATATTATTGAGCGTCGTAGACACAGCTTTCAATATTCGGAATGTGGTTTCAGGCGATTTGTTCAATATCTACAAGTATGAGCACTAGTTAAGGTTTTGTTGTTGTTGTTTATTCAACTACTATTAAATTGTTGTCTTTACATAACATGTAATCACTATTGTATTATTACATATATAATTTTACAACATTAGCCATTAACAGTTATATATAGGTAAATGTCTATATATAAATATCTAAGTACATAAAAACAGACTTAATAAAACTGTTAAATCTATAAAAAGTATGATACAAAACAGATGACTTTCTGTAAAATAAGTATCTGAACTGTTAAAAATTGAATAAATGTAAAAATTAATATAGTTAAAATTGAATGAAATTTTCTTGACTCATGTACTATTTTTCTCAACTATCATTAATAATATGAACAAGTTTTGAACAAGTTTATTATCAAAATTTCATTAGGCAAATAGCCCATGAGGATATACATTTTGTTTTACAACACATGACTGACAGTCAAAATATACAATATTCACAACTAATTAATTTTACAAATGCACTATTTGTTATGATAACATCATATATATATATTTTTAATAATAATTCCTTTCATTTGTGTGGAGAAGGCTTTTAGCCATTACAGTTGTACACAATATACAGGTCAGATTTGCTTAATTTAAACATGTAGCTACTACCAACAGACAAGTTTGTGAATTAATTCAATTATTTGCAAACAAACATTCATTTCGTTTATTAAAAGATTTATAAACAAAAATAGCCACGTTTCTAATTTCTTTTTGACATTCTGAGTTAATTAACAAAATAAGTTTCTGCATATTTGGCCTATCCCAATAATATTTTTTGATATATTGTTTTCTGAACTCCGAGTATATAGGACATTCTAACATAAAATGAAACTCGTCTTCTAGGATATTACAAAATTTACATTTTCTCTCATTTACCGGAATTCTATTAGGTTTATTCCAACGTCCTGCTTCTATTTCTAGTCTGTGCGAGGATACTCTTAATTTTGCCATGGCAATTCTGAATTTTGATATATTACAAATATTAAGATAAGGTTGAAACTTGAAAACACATATACAGTTATAAAAGCGTGCTCTACTTGAATCAGCTAGTCTACTATTCCAAGTTTGGCTAAAGTTGTCATGTAATCTCTGTTTAACAACATACAGAAACAATTTAGGATTACCCACCGTTTGGGCTAACCACGCATCATTGAAACCCATAATGCCTAATATATCTCAAATTAAAGATGCCCAATTTTTTATGTTGGGTTGAGCATTTATATCATTTAACATCAAAACATATATTTGTTTTACATATTTATTTTCATTACTTTGTAATATCTTAACCCAGTATTTTATAATATTAAAATGACGATGACATAACATAGACTTTCTACCCAGTTCTCCATATATAAAATCGTTTTGACTTCTTTACTCCCAATAACCTTTTACAAAATTGCTTATGTACTCTTTCAATGGCATTCGCCTGTAGAAACCCCCAAACTTCAGATCCATAGTTCAAAATGGGTGTAATCAGCTTATCAAACAAATCTAGCCTATGTTCAACCGATAACGCCGTAAATTTGTAAAGACATTTATTCATTTTAAAAATTGCTTTCAAAGCTTGGCCTGCAAGTGTTGCCTGAGCATCAGAAAAAGAGCCACCAGTTGTAAATACAATACCTAGATAACTAAAACTGTTTACTATATCTAATGCATTTTCTTTATAATAAAAGATTAGACCTCTCGGTAATGAACCACCTTTTTTGAATACCATTTTCTTTGTTTTTGAACCATTAACAACAAGTTTCCATCTATCACAGTATTCTGAAAGTAAGTTTAAGCTATTTTGTAACTCTTCACTACTATTTGCAAAAATAACAATATCATCAGCATATAATATAAGAAATACTTTAAACATGTTAACATCAATACCTTCAATACCATTATTCATAAATGTTTCTTCAATATCATTCAAAAACATTGAGAATAAGAAAGGAGATAAACATTCACCTTGTCTAACCCCTAGCATACAACTGTACTCTTCACTCAACAAATTACAATATTTAACTCTTGATTTCACAGATTGGTACATAGAATGAATAATATTAAACATTTTACCCCGAATTCCCAGTTTAATCATTTTAAACCATAGGTTTTCTCGAACTACATAATCAAAAGCTTTTGTAAAATCAACAAACGCACAATAAAGTTTTTTACCTGTATTTATAAAATGAGAGATTAATCCATGCAAGACAAACACATTATCCACTGTACCCATGTTTGACCTAAAACCAGCTTGCGCTTCAATGTATACACCATAATTTTCAGCCCAGCTTGTGAGTCTGTTATTCAAAATTCTTGAAAACAATTTACCCAAAGTACTAAATAAGGTAATACCACGATAATTGTCTACATTGTTAATGCTTCCCTTTTTGTGTAAAGGTATAACATGACCCCCTGACCAGCTGTCAGGAAAATATCCTAATTCGAATATTTTATTGAACAATTCACGTAATACCGGAGATAAAATATGCTTACCATGTATACAAAATTCATTTAAAAATAGGTCCGGTCCTCCTGATCGGTTTGACTTAAGTTGGTTTATTCCTTTAATAATTTCTTGTTCAGTAATCTCAATATTTAATTCATTAAATATAATGTTAAATTCATCATTTTCATATCTATCAATAAAATATAATACATCTTCATCAGGTGTAAAGAATTGACTCTCTGGGTTATTAACAGCCCTAAAATATTGCTCAAAAGCACTAATCTGAATGTTGGGTTGCTTTATTCCAGCACACCTTTTTAGCATATTCCAGTACATCTTAGCATTTCTATGTTTAGCCTGTATTAGTTTGTTTGTTTCAATTTTATCATACTCGTATCTACATTTACGTATAAGTGACTTGTATTTTGATCTAGCATTTACCATATCTACTCTGTTAACATCGCTCTTGTCTAACCGATATTTATTCAGCATATATACAAAATTCGATTTACTATTAACGCATTCATCCGTATACCAAGGACTCTCTAACGTTGTATCTTTAGATGAATAGTTTTCAGAAGAAATAACCTTATTTTTAAATAAAGGCGAGACAACTTCATCAATAATGTTAGAAAATCCTTCAATACAAGTATTAACATCGTCACTATTTGAACATTCATTTACAGATTGATTAAACCTATACAACTTTTGTGTGATATCAAGGGATGAAAGTTTCTCAACGTAATCATATCTCTTCTCGTTTTTCCATGCACACTTATACGTTACTCTCTTATCATTACAATTTATATTCTCACTTATGCTAACTGGTTTGTAAAATTCAAAAGAAAACGATATAAGACAATGATCACTTAAAATATTGGGTTCAAGAACATCAAACGTCGATGCACTTTGGAAAATATGGTCGGTACTTATAACATAATCAACTAAACTACTTCCACGATTACCAACAAAGGTATTACTTCCAATACCTTTGTCATTCCCCACTCGCCCGTTCAAAATACGTAAACCAGTCTGTTTACATAAATCTAACAGACAATGCCCATTACTGTTTATTCTACCGTTATCCTGCGAAAATCGTTTAAGTTCATCATCACATGTGTACTCATCGGGTAATAACTGCATATGTATATCGCTATCATCAATAACGTAATCGGCCAATCCAGCAGTTCGGCTATTCATATCACCGCATAAAACAAAATTTAAACCTTTTTCATATTTTACATTTACAGATGTAATAAAATCAATAATTCTATCAAAAATATTCGTTTCAATCAACGCTTGTCTACTACTGCTCTCTGGAACGACATAACACAAGCATACCAATAAATCAATATGTAAATAGTCGTTTCCTATTAGTTCCGTCAGTGTGTTATGTATTTATACATGTATGTTATTGCTGTAATTTGCTTTATCTGTTCACTGATTTGTGAAATTAAGCAGTTTGAAATAAAGTAAAGTAAGTGTTTCTCTCCACTCTATTGTGTATCGCCGTGCCCTTAAACGTGTTTTCTCGTGTTGCTCTGACTTCTGCCAAGTATGTGAACACTTGCTTTGTGACTTTCTAGGCGTTTTAATATTATTTTATATTAATATATGCATGATTATCTTTATGTTATTTTGCCTATTAAAGCTGCCTAGTTTGTTAGAGGATATAGCCTGGCGGGGATTTCAGTTTTACACTGTCACGTTTTATTGGGATGACGATAGGGTAAGAGTACTATTTGGTGCACCCAAGAACGTGTAAGAAGGAGGTTAATATGTTCTTTACCGATATTATTCACAATGTGCTTAATGTATGCCATACAATAAAATATCATTTCGGAAATATAAAATAAAAGAAAAGAAATTATTTATACTCAAATAAAATAAGCAGTGTTTATTTCCCTGAATCTGGTCTTCGTTGATAACTAGTATAGGAAAGAAAATCAAACATCTGCCGAGATTGTCACGTGATATAATGTATTGTCAAACAACCCTATCCGGACAAGCACAGAAAGCAGTTTTTATGTTAAATAAATATGTATACAGTTTTACCAATATTACACCGAGACATTATTTATACCTATTTGATAAGTTGGTAACTCCTATACTTAATTACGGAAGCGAAGTGCGGTGTTTCTGTCAAGCTAATCAGATTGAACGAGTACATATGCAGTTCTGTAAACATTTACTGGGAGTAAAAACGTCAACGCAGAATCATTTTATGTATGGGGAATTGGGTAGAATAAACTACGCGACACGTAGACTATATGATATTGGTTAAAAGTTACTGATACGGACGAAAGAAAGTATATTAACTGTGTGCATAATATGATTTTAAATGACATAAACGATAGACCAAACACCAACAATTGGGCCTCCTCCATTAAAACAGCGTTAGGAAAGTTGGGCTTTTTTGAGATATGGTTAATAACAGAACAACAGAACAGAACAAACTTTTATTCAGACTTAAACTATACAGTTTCTCGTCTACAACATGTTTACAATATATAAATCAAGTCAGAAAAATAATAAACTAAGCAAATATACAATTTACACAAACAGATAAACAAATGTACACAGAGTGGTAAATAAAGAACTGTTCCTAATGTTTTAAAGCAAAGGTTGTCAGATCATTTTGTACAAACTTGGAACACTAGACTAAATGAGTCCAGTAGAGCATCATTCTATAAAGCGTTTTCATCATTTGAATTTCAAAAATATTTGGATAGCGTTAACATTAGGAATTTAGAATTGCTCTTTCCAAATTACGCGTATCTTCTCACCGATTAGAAATAGAAGCAGGTCGACGGTCAAAACCATATATTACTCCTAGAGAAAGCCGAAAGTGTAAACTTTGCAACTGTGTTGAAAACGAGTTTCATTTTATGTTCGAATGTTCATTATATATCGATTTACGAGTTGCACTAATCAGACCATATTACTATAGAAGGAAAAGTATGCTTAAAGTGGTAGAACGTTTGCAATCTACAAACAAACGGGATATTAAAAATATCGCTGAATATATTTATAAAAGTTTAAAGTTTAGGTATGATACATTATTGACAAAATAAGTTACATACTACACAAATCTTACTATATTTTTTTATGGTAATATTTGTATTTAAAGCGTAGAACCTTTGCATTCTCCAAGCAAAATCTTACAAACATCCTATAATCTATTGTTATGGTATGTACATATGTCATTTTGTTTCATGGTAATATGTGTATACACTTACCATTTACTAAAACTGTAATTTAAATACAACTATCTGCGTACATGCATGTGGTTGGCTATATGCCAAACATAAAGTATATGTATGTATGCCTCTGTTCAAGTAATATATTTTCCTGCGTTGCGTTTTGCAGGGAAAAGATATGTAGATAAAGGGGCGCCCATTACATTTTGACTTAAATATACCCGTTTTGAATTATATCTTTCCTTTTGTTTCGATTTCGCAGGGAAAGGTATGATCGATAGACAGGTATCTAAAAAATATTTGACTCATGTAAGTCAATTATACCTTACTAATTAAAATCAACGAAGAATGGTATTTTTGTTTGCTTGATTAACATTTAATCTTATTATTTAACTTATTATATGAGTGATGTATTTTAGATATAAGTACACATATTAACACTGTCCACTATGATCGAGAAACGAAAAGTTTAATGCTTATGTATTTCATTGATTTGCTCAACGGTCTTCTTAGACTTTTTGCAATATTGTTACATGCACCTTTGCAAGGTTTATGGAGGATGGCCTCGAACCTCCATAGACCTATGACGAGTCAAATTAAGTTTCTTCTTATTCTATAAAGTTGTGTACGAGTCCTGTATGTGTGTTTCTAGACATCTTTCATCGTTGTCGTCTGCTTTACATAAGATATGATTGTGATAACAATTAGTTGAATGTCTAAATCCTCATCAAGTGTCATGATTTTATCTCTAGTGCTATAAAATGATAAGTCAATTTACCTCCCACTTTTTCATAAGTGACAATAAACCTGTTGACAAGATGAGATCTTAATTTCTAAGTTTATCATATCATCCATACAAAAATCATTTCCTTATAATAAGTAAAAAAAAATTAGGTATGATTAACTTGATTATTTAAGTTCGCTGAATTCAATGACGTACGGCAATCTTGATTTTTTAAAAACTCACTGCGTCCAGTTAGTTTTCCTTTTTTTTTTGCAATCATTATTACTAATTATTATAAGATTTCAAAGCAAATTATTTTTAGATATTACTAACTAAATATTATATTTCAACAATACTATATTTTAAATAGTGATAGAATAACGAAGACATCTGAAATCTCTGATATGCAAGCAGATTTAATGGCAAAATGATACAGGATTAATAAATCCAGGTGCTTGTTTTAATTCTTGATATAAACTGAAAATTGCCGTGTGGGACATTGCCGTTTGGGACACACGGCAATTTGATAACCATAGTAGAATAGAATAGAATAGAATATATTTTATTTCCAATCATGGGCCATCACTGGCATAGTAATCACATAATAATGTTGACATATATGAGGTTATAAAATAACATAAGCTTAATTCTGATTATACAACACAATTAACATAAGTAAACAACTAATTAGATAAGGCATAAAAGAACAATAACAGTTTATCAATTCAATTCAAGAACTTCAACAAGTTCTTACAGTTATTAAGTGCACATTATATTTATGAAAAATCCATGATTTATAACACTAACATGACAGACCTGTTTTGTTACTTATATTACAGTTCAAATGATTAAATCTCATGGTATAACATGTGTAAATAAATCCTGCTGTTCTATTGATTATATATTCGTCTTCATTACATAACAAGAAAGCAAACCGATTTTTGTATGATAAAGTATTGAAATTTTTACATGTTTTAGAGATCTCTGTTGTAAATTCATTTCTTACTGTAGCATATTTTGGACATTCCAACATAAAATGAATTTCACTTTCAATTTGATTAGTATCACAAAGTTTACAGAGTCTGTCTGTTAATGGAATATTCTTGTACCGACCAAGTTCTATTTCCAGTTTATGTGCGCTTAGTATGATAGATTGGACACACGGCAATTTGATAACCATAGTACGATAGTAGTTTTTCTATGTCAGGTATAAGCGCCAAAGAAAACTCGCCTTTTAATATGCAATGGTGCCATTATGTGCAAAGGTCAAAGAGAAATCATCTTTCAATTCGACATGGTGCAGTAAGGTACAAAAGTCAAATTGAAAAAAGAAGAGGAATCACCTCACCTCACATCAATTATAAATGGTGCCGTTTACACAATATTAGAACTATCAGTCTTCGAACTACACTAATTGGTGTTCTGCTTGGGCATGTATCGGTGTGTGTCCCATAAAATTAAAGTATCCGAAACTTCGCAATTATGTCACATGCAGAAAGGGCGACAATCATATACACTTTAATTTGAATATTCTTTTAACGAATTTGTGAAAAGTTGATTACAATTGTATGACACTTGTGCTAAGTGTAACGTCCATTTAGGAAGCGGTTAACTGACATCCGCATGTAGAGTACGGCACATTGTGTTTTTAATCTACCTAACAATAAAAAATATAGTAAAACTGCAATTAGATTTCACACGTTTATTGAGGTTTTTAAACTCTCACAAGAACATAAGTAATAGAGTATGAAATGCGTTTTATTCGTTAATAATAATCTTATGATTCTTACAGTTCGACGGACACAGGACTAACGGATAAATATTATCGAAAAAGAAACCCACGCAAAAACCTCCCTCTTAACAAACAGGCAAATACAAAAACACACCGTGAAAAATGAATGATCAAACTGGGTGAAGTGGTGGGGGTGAAGGTGTGTGATTGCCTTGTAGGTAGAGGCACTTTGTCCAGTTATTCCAACACTAATTTCTGGTAATGGATGCTTTCTCAAGTTATTCCAACACTAATAAGTGGGGTTTGTCTGGTGTGGGGCGTGTTGTGGTTCTTTATGAGGCCTCCCCCTCTATATCCACAAATACAATTCTATATTACAATACATTCTCATATTCTTACTTCAAATTCGAAATTACTCAAGTTGATAAATACTGAAAAGGGGATCCCTTGAGAACAAATAACACAAACAAGAGATTAAAGTAGCAGTCTCGGTTAATTTGAGTCTGTTCATGAGAGGCAATTTAAAATGCAACGCCTCCCACTACGCCCCCTAGCACCGGCTTAAGCGGAATTCTACTTTAAAAACACAAAGAGATGATCCCAAGGGATTAGTAAGTAATAACACTACCGATGTGTAGTCGGGGCGACTTTTTACAGCCTCCATACAGCACTAAACAAACGCTAGTGTAGATGTCAATAAAATAATGAAAAGGGTATCCCATGAATGAAGTCGCAAACATTACAATTTCTTTCGCCAATATAACATACAAAGGATACAATACATTACAATACAAAGAGAAACGTATGTTATAAATTAACAAAAGCGCAGGATATGATTCAAAATGTAAAAATACTGATATTTCAATATTTAACATAGACTTTTGCTTTATTTTTAATGTACAACTACTTATAAGTAAGATTCATGGTATCTATAGTCACGATGTTAGTAATAATAATAGTAGAGTGGCACATACATGTATCTATAGTCACGATGTTAGTAATAATAATAGTAGAGTGGCACATACATGTATCTATAGTCACGATGTTAGTAATAATAATAGTAGAGTGGCACATACATGTATCTATAGTCACGATGTTAGTAATAATAATAGTAGAGTGGCACATACATGTATCTATAGTCACGATGTTAGTAATAATAATAGTAGAGTGACACATACATGTATTAACACATGCAAATTACTATCAATGTGTATTAATACAACAAACACGCAATTTGAATGTGATTTCTACTTTAAAGGCAATGTAGCGCCACAGCCAAACTATCTTTATTATTGAGAGTTCTGAAAAAATGAATAAAGGTGAAAGAATTTCCAAAATCGGATGATAAACAAAGAAGTTATGATTATTTGAAAGTTCTGTTGAAACGGATATGGAAGCCGCCATTTTGAGAGCTATGACATCACAGTTCTAATGACCATATATGGAATATTTATAAATATGAAAAATTACTGATTAATATGAAAAAATGACAGCTACTTGATGAAAAATATGTATACTTAATGACAATAATGCTTTATATTACCAGTAAAGGATTTTGCATTCATTTGCAGCGACTTTCTTTGCTTTAAATGATTTTGATCAATATTCCATATATGGTAATTTGGAACTATTACGTCATAGTTCTAAAAATGGCGGCTCTCATATTCGTTTTAGAACAACCTTTAAATGGTCACATCTTTTTTGTTTATCATCCGATTTTGATAATTCTTTCACCTTTTTCCAAGTTTTTCAGAACTCTCAGTAATAAAGCTGTGTGGCGGTGGCGCTACATTCCCTTTAAGACAAAAAGTAGAATTATCCCCCAGTTTGATTCTTTGGCTCGCGTGCATCACCGATTGATTTTTATTATGGATTAAGTTGTTCGCCGTCTTTTCGTCTATTTTAAAATAAGCATTGCTGCTGTGCCCGATTATACTGAATGTTTGATGATTGTTTTAATTGGTACTTATCATTAACTGCAATAACAAAATAACTGTATGCAGAGTTCTTTAACTAATCTGACAGCTAATCCGTTCATGTTTGTTTATTTATTCGTCACTTTGTTTAAACGGTTATGATGATACTAGTATAGGTTCCTAAAGAGGCGATAATGATCATCGATGAAGTAATTATCGTGTCATGTTTGCTGTCTTTCTTACGAAACAAATATTGAAAGAGAAAACCAACATGAACGTGACAGAGGGAGTTTAATATAGTCTCCGTCTATAGTATACACACTGTGCTTAATGGATGCAATACAATCAACTATTATATCCGCAATATGTAATAAAAGACAGAGATTATATATGCTTAAACAAAAGCCATGTTTATTTCCCACAACCTTTTCCTCGTTGAGTAAACATAACCAATATTGAAGAGTAAATACATGGATGCGTTAATGTCCAATAACTCGAACAGAACAATTATAAACTTATCAAAATATGTTTATTATGCACTTAAACTTCGAAATGAAATGCAAGTTTTAATTTCTTTACCACATTTCAACTTTTTTCCCATTTAAGCTATTACGCTTCACTGTAAACTTCAATGTAGATTTTGTATGCCATGTGTTTTTTTTGTTGTTGTTTTTTTCTTATTTTCTGTCTTTTTATTTCTTTGATGTTCTCACTGTATTGTATATGCATTGTGTATAGGCTATAAACGTTGTACTGAATGTTTAATGCTGAATAAAGTAATTATTATTATTGAAGAGTAAATCAAACGTCTCCCGTTTTCTTCCACTCCACTGCACTACCTATGTATGCCAAATGTGTGTGTTTTTATATGTATGAATTGTAGAATATTATATGTTATATACAAATACGTTTTATCATTACTATACACAAATTGAATTTACTATCTACATCATTATTTACTATCTACATCATTATTTACTATCTACATCATTATTCGACTGGGCGGAATTTTACCTTCGTACACAATGTAATTTGTCAGTATTTTTAAATGAAACACATTAATAAACAATAGCATCTCAAATATCTTTGTCATCTCATTTACTTTCAAGCATGTCTGAAACGAAAAACAGTCTTATCCAGAACATGATACTGAATGTTGAGGCAATTTTGCGAACAAATAATGTGACATTTACCTGTCAGTGATATGATGTAAAATTTGTAACTGAAAACAATTCTACATCAGCTCCCTGAAAATGCACTTAAAAGTATGGTGTTTATATAAAGTATAAAGCTATACATGTACAAAAAAGGGTGTTTAATTTGTCAATTGCAACTGTTTTAAGTTTATATAGGAGTCCTAGATTTTTTCTAAGTTTGCCTGTGTCACATCAGATAGGACTGTGAATAAGAATATGAAAATTACATTCATAAAAGTAGTTGCCTGTCTAAATCCTCATCCAGTGTCATGATTTTATCTCGAGTGTTATAAAATGATAAGTCAATTCACCTCCCATTTTTCATAAGTGACAATAAACCTGTTGACAATATGCGATCTTAATGTCTTATTTCATCACGTAATCCGTAAAACAATCGTTGACCTATACTTTAAGTGTTAAAGGGTATTAACATGAAATCAACTTGAATATTAAAGTTCGCTAAATTGCTTAATTATAATAAATAACCATGCACATGCTTAATGGAAGTCTCAGGTGATGTTAGGTTTAACGAGAAAGACCGTTTAATGCGCAATGGTGCCGTTACGTGCACAAGTAAAAAAGCGCATTTTAATTATCGATGGTGTCGTTAAATATCAAAACCAAAAGGGAAAAGCACATTATTATTATCAAAGGTACACAAGTCAAACAGAAAGCATCATTTAATTCTCAATGGTGGCGTATGGTGCACAAGTCAAAGATAATGCACCTTTTAATTCTCATTGGTGCCGTAAGGTACAGAAGCCAGAAAGAACGCACCTTTTAATGCTAAATGGTGCCGTACGGTACAAAAGTCATATCGTAAAAGGGGAGTCACTTGCCAATTTGCCGTTTGAAAAAAAAAAAATCTTCGAACTACATACATTGGTATCGGTTTTGGGCCAGTATCGGTCCAGCTCATATAAAATGAAAGTATCCGGAACTTCGCAATTTTGTCACATTCAGAAGGCGACGATCAGATAAACTTTAATTTGAATATCTCACATAAAATGAAAGTATCCGGAACTTCGCAATTTTGTCACATTCAACAACCAAATAAACTTTAATTTGAATATTATTTTAATGAATTATAAATAACAACTTCATGGCACTTGCTCTAGGTGGTGTCTTCCTGAAATCCCCACTTTTCACTTGAAACACCCACAAAAAAAAAGTGGGTGTTTTGTTTCAGGAATTTTGCTTTTTCCAATTAACACCTTCCTACGGTCAAATTATAGCTATAGTCTGTTTCTTAGGATGATTTAATAAAACAACACAAGTTTTTTTATACATTTATATCATCTTTTTTTGGATAATTTAATGGATTTTATTTAATATTATAATATATTTTAAAAAAAGATCAAAGAAACCTAATTAATCTTAATTAATTGATATAAACTGTTATACTTTGATATAATAATAATAATAATAATTAATTGGCAATTATGATTATTTAATATCAATATTAATTTATGGTCCTATAGGTAAAACAGACTATAGTCCGTAACCATGGGTTACATAAATTAAAAGTGGGTGTTTCAGGAAATTGAAAATTTAAAAAGTGGGGGTTTCAGGAATATGAAAATTAGAAAGTGGGTGTTTCAGGCATAAACCCTCTAGGTATGGCGTAAACTTAAGGAGCGGCGCTTAACTGACACCCGCATGCACAGTACGACACATTGTATACCGTTTTAATCTACCTGACAAAAAATAAGAGTAAGAGTAAAATTGCAATTAAATTTCACACGTTTAAGGAGTGGTTTAAATATTCTCACAATAACAGGACAAAACAATTTATAGTATGCAGTGGGTTTTACTTCGTTAATTTGTTTCGCTTAAAACAGTTTTAGCATTAATGGAAATGGCAACACTTTGCGGGAACATTTAACAAGTAAAGCAAGTGTCATTGTATTACAGAACAAATGGGTTCACATGTCAATGGTTAATGCCGATTATTTTCAAAATTTCCATCTCTCAGTTGAAAATTGAGAAATAATATGCACAGTTTATGAAAAGAGAGATTATTTTAATTTCAATATATTTTTAATTATCCCTATTTAGATGGGGATACTCCTAAAGCAACATCATATGGGTTATATTTTTCTCCACGTTTTTTTTTTAGCTTGTAGCCGAGTTGATGACTAATATTTAACTAAAAGGCTATTCTATCAGAGATACCGATACCATAAACTTCGAAAAACCGTTGCAACATTTTACTATCGTAACGCTGATCTAGCTTAAAACATAAAAATAATTCTTCTGCGACAAGGACTATCACAACTTGACTTCTATGGTGACGTGATTTACAAACTTTGTAAGATATGTTTAGCCATGATAACTTTTATACAATCTTTATTAAACTTGTTTATTAAAAAAAGTTATCAAAAGAGGTTATGCTCCTATCGTTTTGCAACGTGCTGCATGTTTAATAGTTGACCCAACAGTTCGTCACTATGCTCAATATCTGCTTATTTACGGACAGTGTCCCTTTAAATAAAATATCCCTCGATCTGACTAATTTAGACATCTGCCGAGATTGTCACGTGATATAAAGGTGGGTAAGAGTATTAGATGTGTTTTCTAGACATCTTTCATCGTTGTCGCCTGTTTCACTTAAGATATGATTGTGAATAAGAATATGAACATTACATTGATAACAATTAGTTGAATGTCTTAATTCTCATCAAGTGTCATGATTTTATCTCTAGTGCTATAAAATGATAAATCAATTCACCTCCCATTTTTCATAAGTTACAATAAACCTGTTGACAAGATGCGATCTTAATTTCTAAGTTTATCATATAATCCATACAAAAATCATTACCTTATAATAAGTATTTAAAGTTTTCTTTGACGTATTATTAACTTGATTATTTAAATTCGCTTAATTCTTAGTTTTGGCAATATTGATTTTTTAAAAACTCACGGCGTCACGTTAGTTTTCCTACATAACTTGCATTTGTGCTATCATTAATATTAACAGTGAACTAATAATCTCGTATTACTTCACTGATATTAATTAGTAAAGAGTTCAAAGCAAATTGTTTTTACATATTACTAACTATATATTATATTGCACCAATGACATATTAAATTGATAAAATAACGAAGGCAACTGAAATCTCTTTTTTATTTGCTTATATACAATCAGTTTGAAATATAGATATAAAAATAGAACAGGAAAAGCAGCATTCAACGACGACAGTCTACCACAAACACACACAGAAGCAAAGAACAAATTTAAAGATGAATAAAAGGCCAAATAAGACACCACAAACACAAACGTGTTGACAATAGGGCTACCGCCTTGGAACGGTCAGTGGCAAAAAAGGCCGCTGGGGGTTTAAACCAGGTTCAGAATGATACAGGACTAATAAATCCAGGTGCTAATCTTAATGCCTGATATAAAAATTGGATTGCAAGTGTTAAAAATCTTTTAAATAGTCATGGACTTGGATATGCTTTTTATAATGCAGTCCAGTTAAATGTAAAATCATTTCTAAATGTTATTAAACAAAAAGTTATTGACAATTTTATTCAACAGTGGCATGTATCAATTGATAATAGTCCAGGTTAAGACTCATATAAATGTTTTAAGAATAATTTTGAGTACGAAACTTATTTAGATATGTTGCCTTACTCATTGAGATGTATTTTTTCTAAAATTAGGTTGTCATCTCATCCTCTTAGGATTCAGACGGGCAGATTTGCTCCAAACAGGTTAGCACGAAATGAAAGAATTTGTCTATATTGTGATTCTGGGGATATAGAAGCTGATGAAATCAAATAACAAAAAAATATTACAAAATTTGTGTAAGTATATTAGAGAATCTCTTAGTATTAGATATTCTCTAATTGTGAACCAGTAATGTATTCATCCTCTCTCTTGTCACGTGATGTATTGTAAACTTAGATATGTATTAGATGATGTACTATGTACAAATCTGAATAAAATTATGTTCTGTTCTGTTCTGTTCTATAAAACTGAAGATTGTCATGTTGCCTTTAATAATCATAACATGAATGATAGTAGTCTATTGTGATGTCAGGTGTAAGTGCCAAAGATAAATCGCCTTTTAACTTGCAATGGTTCCGTTATGTAGAAATGTCAAAGAAAAATAACCTTTTAATTCGACATGATGCCGTAAGGTACAAAAGACAAATTAAAAAATAAAGGAATAACCTTAACTCACATCAATTCTAAATGGTGCCGTTTACAAAATATTAGAACTATCAGTCTTCGAACTACGCTCACTGTCATGTATCGGTGTGGGTCCCACAAAATGAAAGTATCCGGAACTTCGTCACATGCAAAAAGGGCGACAATCAGATAAACTTTAATTTGAATATTCTTTGAATGAATTTGTGAAAAGTTGATTACAATTTTATGACACTTGTGCTAAGTGTACCGTCCACTACTGACATCCGCATGTAGAGTACGGCACATTGTGTTTTTTAATCTACCTAACAATAAAAAAAAATAGTAAAATTGCAATTAGATTTTACACGTTGAAGGAGGAGTCTAAACTACCCCAAAAACATACACATGCAGTATGAAGTGGTTTTTTACGTTAATAATAACTTAATGATTCTTAGAGTTGGTACAACACTAACTGATATACTAATATATATTATCTGACAAGAAAACCACGCAAAACATCCCTCTTAACAAACAGGCAAAAATACAACGTGCAAAATGAATCATCAAATTGGGTGAGGGTGGTGGGGGAGGAGGGTTGACTACCTTGTAGGTAGAGACACTTTACAAAAGGTTTCGCACGTTTAATGAGGAGTTTAAACCCTCACCCAGACCTAATAACAAATTATTAATGTCTGTGATACAACAAACACGCAATGTGATGTCTTCTTCAAGAAGACTTATCCCCAGTATGGCTCTTTGACACGCGTGCATCACCGCTTTGGTTTTTATTATGGATTAAGTTGTACGCCGTATTCTCGTCTATTTCAAAATAAGCATTGCTGCTGTGCCCGATTAACTGAATGTTTGATGATTGTTTTAATTGGTACTTATCATTAACTGCAATAACAAAATATCTGTATAAAGATATTTTTAACTAAACTGACCGCTAATCCGTTTATGTTTGTTTATTTCTTCGTCACTTTGTTTAATTACTCATTATGATCCAATTATAGGTTCCTAAAGACGCGATAATCATCATCGATGGAGTAATTATCGTGTCATGTTGGCTGTTCTGTTTTGAGAAAGAAACAATATTGAAAATATAATACAACAATGTGTCATAAAGAGATTATATTCTTTATTTGATAGTATACGCAATGTATAATATAATATATTATACATGTAATACAATCCAATATCTGTTCGGCAATATGTGATAAATTGTTTTTTTATACTGACATAAAATAAGCAATGTTTATGATCCGTCATTCATTGACAATATTAAGGGAGAAAATCGGGAGAAAAAATCTCACGTTTTCTTTCAAATCTCTCTCTCTCTCTCTCATATATTGTTACGACAGAAGTTGTGCGTCAAATATCATTTGTTGACGTAAACACGGCGTATCGAGATATTTGGATACCAAATTCAAATGTATCATCAATGATGACTACTTATTCGGAGAACTAAGAAGAAATCTTTATCACGTCTCTGACTTACTGTACCAAAATTCCAAATTAACGTGAATTCAGTTGTATTTAAACGGATATAGCGTAATTCTTTACGAGCGTTTTAGGCTCGTCCTCGTGTGTTTACATTGCCATATACACCTTATTGGGTGTCTCGCCTTAATGAACCGCCAAAGACTTTATCTATTTTAAAAGATTACAATCTGACTTAAAAGTTAATCTGTCATAATAACTTTATCCTTCAGTAAAGTCAATTTTACAATATGAAAGTTAAATTTGATTAAATTTTTATTTCTTTTCTATAGGTCAAATTGTTCGAAAAAATCTGCAGACGCTAAATTGCATTTATGCTAAATATCGGTATAAGATGTTGTATTTAATTAATAAATTTACGCAACAGACACTAACTAAATCCTGGACGTGGTCCGTAGCGCCAGTATGGGGCATACAACCGTATATGTTACATACTTTTTGGTCAAATCATCGTTTACAAATACAACGTGCGGATATAGTTTTGTCCGTAGTAGTCTATTTGGCGGCTAGCTACCCGCGTATGTAGTCAGTTAGGAAGGGACAGTTTAACAATCTGAATGGGTTTATTAGAGTGTTATCCTTAATGCGGTGTAATAACTGCCCATGTTTAGTAAATAAGCAGGAGAGGGCGACCTGTCCTGGCTTTGCCGATGCCTATCGTTCTAATCGCTCACAACGGTTGTATCTTTCAATCTTATCAGACCTTCTTAAACTGTCTATATTAGAATTAATATTGTCCAATTCAACGAGCAACAGGGATTTCTCTTATTAAAAAACACTTAACCCTGTGGCTTTTTACAAAATCGTCTTTTCATAGAATTCATAATACTGTGTCAGATTGAGGTAATTACCTATTATCAGGAAATAGATTTGATCTTATCTTACTTTCCTTTTCCACAGTTCCCAGGGGGTGGAGTTCGGCTAGGAGGTGTCGTTACCCCGGTGTTATTACTGTATACAATTCGAACAATCGATGCATTCAATTTTCAATTGGTAGGCAGTTAATCTAAGGGGTAATTATGATTTCTTGATTGTGACCGCATTTGACACAAGGCGCCTTCAAATGAACAGTACCCCGAGTAATTGTCTGACCAATCAGAATACAATAACGTTTCAAAACAATTCTAAAGAGCGGAAGGCTTTAACTTTAGATAATTGCCTGTCCATCAAAATGTAACACTTGTGCCGAGTACTTATAGTGCAACCTGGTTTATTTTCAACATCATATCTCCACTGGAGTCTGAAACAGAAACATCTCGTGTTTTATAATTTAGCATTGTGTAATCACCATATAGGGAAGAACTTGTGAAAAATGTGAACAACTTTAATTTATTAGACTGGATTATCTATAGTTATAAAACATCTGCAGAGGAAATTTACATTGAGTATCACTGCGATAGGGATATATGTGTCAGTAAGAATAAACAGTCAATCGCAATTCATTTACATTTTGCCAGTGCGCAACAGCTTCAACAGATCTTAATGTAAAAAAATAATAGTTTTATCTAATGAATACGCAATGATTGACACTGCCATACACACTAGAGAAACAGTCATGAGTTCGAAGCCGGCCGACTGTCCAGCTGAAAAGAAACCGTTGAGTTTCTCCATCAGCCGAATCCTTAGCGATACCGATGATAAGAAATCGAATGCAGCCATTCATGTAACACGTGGTGCTGAATTACCCAGGGTTCCATTGACAACCATCCACCATTTTGGTTCAGAGGCAGAAGCCAGCTATTATGCCAATTTCGGTAAGTTTTCGCTTTTTTATACCTGCATAACAACAGATAAACTGTTAGCTTGGTCTTATAACACCAATAAGGTACCCTAAATAAAAATGAGTTTTATACGACTGCTGTGTAAGTAAAACATATACGACACTATACCAAAGAGGTAATAATATCTCTTAAATCTCTGAAATAACTTTTTTCTTTCATGAACATATTTTTTTTATTGTTTTAAACATTTCAATAGTTTTATTCGATTTAAATTATATGGCCAAAAATCACGGATAACTCTTATGTGGAATATATGTATATTAGCTGTCATACACAGAGTTAGTTGAAACTAATTCGATTCAAACTGATTACTGACAACTTTATAATAAATAAATAATATACCAGGACTTTTTTTTTAATTGGACCTGACAACTTTATTGTTACGGAATGTTAAATGTTTAAAGGAGGTTTACCACTAAAAAAATCATTCAATTACACCTAGTGAGCGGATGCTTCATAAAGTCCATTACGAAAAGGGTATCATCTACACGAACAGTAATTATTTTTAAAAGTGTCGTTGTTTTGTTAACTCCCCTTTGTCATAGTTTAGTAATGTTTAATGTTACCTGATAATGACTGTTATATAATGATACAACACACTTAGCGTGAGCGTTAAATATGTTTGTGTTTAAATGTATTCAATATTTACTTTTTAAAAGGAGTTCTTCATGCTCAGTTGTCCAAGAAATCTAACATCTTAAAAATGATCCAATTGATAATACAAATGTCATTTCATTCAAAATATTGTGTAAGCTCCGCGTTGGTCAGGTCTAAAATTTGAATTCAAGCTCACCATATATTTTGAATGTATTCGGACTAAACATGCTTAGATTGACCCTCGTGCGTAACCTAGGATAGCACATAGTACTGTGCAAAACGATTTTCCTTGTAAATAAGGAGTCATTACTAATGTAAATAATCATTCATTAATTATGTTTAGGCTTTAGTAATAAGAACTACCATTATTTGTCAATTTTAAGTATAGGACTCAGGTAACGCCTTTAAAATGTGACTCCTTTCAAAAGTTTGCATAGACGATACAAAAATACCGCGGTCATCAAACATGGAATAAATTCGTCGTTAAACTCTTCTATCGGTATATTTAATATGCTAAAACGTGGGACGAATGTGCAAGTGCTGTAAAGTATTTTTCTCATCACGTGTGCAGCCTTACTTATAAAATAAAATGTATTACACTAATTAAGTTGCCTTTATATAAAGATACTAGGTAAATTCATCGTTTGGTATATTAAAGCGACACACAGCAATCTTGTTTGTTTAAAACTCAAGGCATCCCGTTAGTTTTTCTATATAACTTGCATTTTTCAATCTTTAATATTAATTATAAAAATAGAATAAAGCAAATTGTTTTTGCATGGTATTACCTGTTTATTATATTGCATTAATAATATACTTGAACTTATTGTAGAATAAAAAGGAAAATATATATATGCAAGCATGTTTCAAGGTAAAATGATACTGGATTACTAAAGTGATACGCTAAGTTTAATTCAAGATTGGCATATGTCCCTTTAACCTTTTGGTATAAAATAACACTTTGGTATATTAATAGTTTGGCATGATATTAACTTTTTACTCCTATACTTTCAGAATCTGAAGTACAGCCACGTGCATGCAGTACCCCGGAGAATGACGAATACCCGTCACCTACACCTTACTACCAGCACGTGTCATACAGTAACCAACCACAGAACAGTTACATTAACCATAGTGAAACCAACAATAGACTGGCACCAGAACAGACAGACATTCCTCTTAAACACAGCTTTAAATCTTTAGAAAACTCACATGATAGAAGTTTAGACTCAATGGGAGAAAGTTATCATCATTCTCCAAGTCCGTTTAAGTCTAAGAAAAAGAAGACACGGACTGTTTTTTCGAGGAGCCAGATTTATCAGCTCGAAACAGCGTTTGACATGAAAAGGTACCTTTCAAGCGCTGAACGTTCTGGGCTTGCAACGCAGTTGAATTTATCGGAGACACAAATCAAAATATGGTTTCAGAACAGGAGAAACAAGTGGAAACGTCAAATTAACGGCGAAATGGATGAAATTCCTCTTCCTCCAGCATTTGCAGCTGGTCTGCTTTCGCCGCCATTTTGTCAGCCATCTTTGAACAATTTTGGTCACGTGAGAGATGCTAGAGATGAATTATTACGCAGTACTCTGTCACTTCCGCCGTATTACTCACATCCGTATGCACACGAATCGAGATTACGGCCTTCATATCTACCATAGTTTCATTAAAATCACGCATAGAGCAAAACGGTGAATGTTTTGAACATGCATTTGTTATATTGTGTATACCATTAAATTATGGTTTATGAAAAACTTGAACATTGATGTTAATGTTAAGCCTTTCAGTTCGATGGTGTATGCTTGTTGTTATTTGTTTATTGTTATTGTGTTATTTTTGATTTCATTTTTTTTTTTTCGAAATAAACCGATAAATCATGAACAATGTTGTTGTTTTTAAAGTAAAACACTCTTCCTTCGTTTAATTACTAAGTTAACCATATGTCTAATGTTGGGTAAATATTACTCAAGACTAATTTCGGATTTACACTTTCCGCATTTGACTCACGCACGCAGGCGCGCGCGCTTGCGCTCGCTTGCCCAATCAAGAAATCAGTCACTTATATTAAATATCATAATAATACTATCATAAACAAAAATAATAATGTTTTTAAATAATTAAAAAAATACTATAATAATGACGAAAAGGTAAAATCATGAAGAGCTGTAAAAAGCAAAAACTCTAAGTACACGTATACTGATGCTCTATATAAGATAATGATTTTTACGGATTACAAAGGATAACATCAGACATTCAGATCTTATGTTGTCAACAAGTTAATGTCATTTATGAAAAATGGGAGGTGCGTGGATTTATAATTGTATAGCACTAGCGATAAAATCATGACACATCGATGAGGATTTAGACACGCAACTAATTTTATCACACTGAATTTATACATTCATATCATACGCATATTTACAGTTATAAATTCAGATTGTCAACTTTACCAAATCCAAAGCCAGACAAGATTCAAGAATTAAAGAAACTTTTATTTTTAACTTTTTGCGGGATGGAAAACCTGATAATGTCAAAAGAACTACTGTCTGTCTTAATTAGGCCACCCTTAAGAATATTTATGTTTGCCCTTTCCCAACCCTAATATCAAATTTTGGGTAGGTCGGTAGGCAAATACTTTTTATTTTTAAAAAGTCAAATTTAACAAAACATAATTTTCGGGTCGGTCGGGAAAGGGCAAACATAATATTTTTAAGTGTGGCCTTACTCGCAGGGTGATCGATTTGAACATGTTTGAACATATTCTTTTTCTTGCATACCGGATAAGGCTATCCACGTTTTACATGGGGGATGGAAAGTATTTTCTTGCATACCGGACAAGGATATCCGTCATTTTACCGGGGCTAGATATTTCCTTCTCACCCTAGGGTCGAGATAAAATTCACGCGCGCCATCATCCGGTATGCATGAAAACATGCAAAACGTTCTTTTTCTTGCATACCGGATAAGGCTATCCACGTTTTACATGGGGGATGGAAAGTATTTTCTTGCATACCGGACAAGGATATCCGTCATTTTACCGGGGCTAGATATTTCCTTCTCACCCTAGGGTCGAGATAAAATTCACGCCATCATCCGGTATGCATGAAAACATGCAAAACGTTAGTAGCTGGCGGCGTCAACGCACAACATGTCTCTGATATGCAAGAAAAAGAATCTATCATGGGTATTCGGTTCAGATAGGGAATTCCAACCCTCGGTATAAGTGTTTTAATCGGAACCTCGGCAGAGCCTCGGTTCCGATAAAATCACTTATACCTCGGGTTGGAAATCACTATCTTCACCGGATACCCATGAAAGATTCTTATAATCTTTATGGGTAACGATAAAAATCACGCGCGCACCAACATCCGGTGTGCAGGAAAACATGCAACCCGTTAGTAGCTGGCGGCGTCAACGTTCAACATGTCTCTCATAGATTCGGTTCAGAGAGGAAATTCCAACCCTCGGTATAAGTAATTTAATCGGAACATCGGAAGAGCCTCTGTTCCGATAAAAACACTTTTACCTCGTGTTGGAATTCCCTTTCTTCACCGGATACCCATGAAAGATTCTCATAATCTCACTCAAACTTACTTGGATCAGAAGATTACTACTATCAGACAAAACAATCTCTGAATATTTTCAATGAAGTGTATGCATGTATTTTAAAATTCTCATGTGTTGGTGATGATTATATATCTAGACATATAAATAAAATACACAATCCATTCTGGAAAGATATCTTTGTCAGCTATAAACTGTTTGCATGTAGTTCAGAACCAAAATCTTGGAACACATTTCAGTGTTTACCTTTATGGCATAATCCACATATTAAGTTCGGACAAACTTCCATTTTTTTAAGACATTAAGGAGGAAATTTCATAAATGACATTATGAACAACAACGGAATTTTATTGACACTGACAGAATTTAGAAATTAACATTCAAACCATTTTTGTAGAATATGAAGGCATAAATCAAAGTATATAAATAAATGTAACATCACTCATTTCTCGAGCAGTAGTTCAGCTCCTATTATACCTCTCCATATAGGAAAAATTCTGAAGGATGAAAAAGGATGCAGATCCATTTAAGATGCAATGCTATCCAATAAAGCTGCAACAGAGTTAGCAAGAAAGTGGATAAATGATGTCTATATTACACTCAATTTACTGGTCTAAATTATTTCATATACCTGTTATATCGACAAAAAATCAAATCTACAATGGTTGCAATTTAGAATAAATCATAGACTTTTGTGAACAAACCTTTTAGTATTTACTTTAAAAAAAAGATGAATATTTCTCCCATTTCTGCTCATGTGAGATAGGCATTTTCCTCATGTGAGATTATAAGTATCCATCATGAGTATCCATGTGAGATAGGTAAATCTCACCCGAGGGTCATAATTGTAACCAGGGACGAGGCTCTGCCGAGGAGAGAGCAGAGCCTCGTCCCTGGTTACAATTCTGACCCTCGGGTGAGATTTACCTATGATGAGATAGGTAAATCTCACCCGAGGGTCAGAATTGTAACCAGGGACGAGGCTCTGCAGAGAGCAGATTTACCTATGATGAGATAGGTAAATCTCACCCGAGGGTCAGAATTGTAACCAGGGACGAGGCTCTGCTCTCTCCCCGAGCAGAGCCTCGTCCCTGGTTACAATTATGACCCTCGGGTGAGATTTACCTATCTCACATGGATAAACTCATGGTGGATACTTTTTCTTGCATATCAATGACATTTTGTGCATCGACGTCACCAATAACTAACATTTTAATGTGTTTTAACACAATGACGTCATGCATCTGTTCACGTTATTGACGTCATTATTGTTGCGCGTGAATTTTATCTCGACCCTAGGGTGAGATGCAAATATCTAGCCCCGGTGAAATGACGGATATCCTTGTCCGGTATGCAAGAATTACCTATCTCACATGGATAAACTCATGGTGGATACTTTTTCTTGCATATCAATGACATTTTGTGCATTGACGTCACCAATAACTAACATTTTAATGTGTTTTAACACAATGACGTCATGCATCTGTTCACGTTATTGACGTCATTATTGTTGCGCGTGAATTTTATCTCGACCCTAGTTGAGATGGAAATTTCTTGCATACCGGACAAGGAAATCCGTCATTTTACCGGGGCTAGATATTTCCATCTCACCCTAGGGTCGAGATAAAATTCACGGGTATGCAAGAAAACTCTATCTTACATGACATGTGACTTACGACGTAATGACGTTACGTCGACGTCGCCTTATTCTGGCGTTAACTCAGCAGTCATTGATTTTATGCCGGTAATAAACAAATAATGGGAGAAAAATAATCCATCATGAGTGATCCATGTGAGATAGGGAAATCTCACCCTCGGGATCAGAATTGCAACCAAGCACTCGGCAGAGACTCGTCCCTGGTTGCAATTCTAACCCCTCGGGTGAGATTTCTCTATCTCACATGGATATTCATGATGGATTCTTATATTCTATTATTAATTAACTTCACTATATTAGCCTTATTTTACTAGAAACTCCACTGGTTGTGTACCAGTTATCGTCATTCGCCAGATTTCGTCATTATCAATAAAACGCTCGATGTTGTGATTATTTTTCGACCCTACTTTACAGATCACTACACACTATCATCAGACGATTTGAGAGGAAAAAATATTTTAGAAATGTTAACATACACTCTCAAACCAACACGTTTACCTATATAAATACCGTTATAAACAAAACACAATGGGGGAATCACGCGCTAATGCGCATGCGCAGGAAATTTTCCTTTTAAAATAGCTGACCTTTTACGTCGAACCATTGAATCAATTTGACATGCCCAAAAAACTAAAAGCATGTGCAAACAATTTTCAGCCAATGATGACAACTAGTTCACATCAATCAATTTAAATTTGCGGACAGTTATTTCCTTTTAAATTATGAACGTCGAAGTGAAGTAAATTACATCCGATACCTACAGTTGAAAAAACATTTTAAATTGTAGATATCATTTTTTTCTAGATATTTTTTTTGGGGTATTCATATGCAATGGTATATTTATGTTTCAATTAATAACTATACACACGTTTTCATCATCCCAAACATGGATTATTAAACTGAACATGACGATAACTACTACATTCGGCTCAAACGACCGGCCCAATTCAGTCTATATTTAGTAACGGTCACGTGACACTTGTTACTGAGAATAGGAACAATGTAAACAAGGAATATTTACGGCAAAGGGGCAAGCTTCTCTACCGGCAAAAATATATATGAGAAGACTAGTTTTGATTTAAATATATTCAAGAATCAACATAAAAATGACGATATCTGGTATACAGCCAGTACACACAATACGACGCAAACTCGGCCAATATGAACTGGAAGTCGGCCAATATGAAAAAACAAGGCCAATATGAAAAAACTCGCCAATACGAGATTTAAGTGACGTCATTCGCGTTAAGTAACGTCATTCTCGCTCAGATTTAAGTGACGTCGTTCACGTTAAGTAACGTCATTCGCGCTCGCTTTTTGACATATAATTTATAAATGTAATTAACGCTACTATAAATAAACGCAAAGTATGTCAAAATAATTTGATTTGAACAAATTATACCGTAGTGGCTGTTAATTAATAAAATTGTCATTAATTAAGTGGTTTCATATTGTCCGAGTTATTGGCCTTCGGCCTTGGGCCAATATGACAGTCCTTGGACCAATAACTGGGCCAATATGAAACCACTTAATTAATAACATCATAATACAGATCTTTGCTCTTTTTGTAATGAAGATATAGAAACAATAAAACACCTATTCTATGAATGTAATGTAGTAAAATATGTTTGGCAAGTACAAATATCTTTCATAATAACTGTAAGGATATTAATACAGTAGGGTCAGTAACTGACATCATCTTTGGAAATAATAAGTATGATGTTGTTTTAAATAATCTCCTCCTTACTGCCAGAAAATTATATATTCAATCAAAAATTAATAAAACACTATTCCTACTTTAATAATTTTTAAAAAACTATATTTAAATACTGTTTAAAGTTGAGAAATGTATAGTCTGCAAGGATATGAAACAAGACATGTTTGGGGAAAATACATGACTATACTATAAAAAAAAAAAAAAAAAAAAAAGTTACACAACAAATAAAATATATGGTGGACCTCGCTTCAAAAAACATTTTAGTTGATTTGATGAATTCAACATCTGTTATTTTGCATTTATAAGATTCCCACTTTGTATATAAAGTTTTCCATTTACTCCATTAATACACACTTTTTCTTCCTTTTATAATATCACTTTTTATGTGTTTCATTGAGTTTCTATGTTAAACATAAAAAGCTGTTTCAACCACAGGTGGCTGTATCGGTGCTGGGAATTTAAAAAAAACATTAAAAAAAACAACATTAACAAAATAAAAAAATAAAAATAATAATAATAATTTCCCAGCACCGATACAGCCACCTGTGGTTCCAACATGAAAAGCTATTCCAAGATGAAATCCTTCTAGAATCCCAGCACCGATACAGCCACCTGTGGTTCCAACATGAAAAGCTATTCCAACATGACATGCTTCTAGAATTGTAACAGATAACTGTTATTCGTGTTATCTCCCCTGAATACAGGGCAATACAATATCTCTTTATCGCCCTTATTAGATAGGACTATTTAAATATTCTTTCTGATTATTATATAAGTGAACTACATCTGACAGTGATGTGTAGTAGAGAAAGACACTTGATATTATTCATGGAATATGTTAAACATGGATCATTGACTGGTTTAAAATGAGTTCTCTCATTAAATAAACCTTTATAACATACTGTTGTAATTTCTCCACTACTTATAAAGACACATGGCAATTTTTAAGTTTGTATGAAACATTAAAATAATCACCTAAATTTACTAATGAAGTGACACATTTGAACTACACATTTGACCTACTCGCATATATATAGACTTCTGTTTTATTTTTTCAATAAAGGGTAATTTTAAGGTTATTTATTCCCTCATTAGTTTTAAAAGATTTACAGTGCTCCTGACGCAGTTGATAATAATATGAAATATGCAAAAGTTTGTCAATATGTGTAACTAAACTTACAACACACTACAAAGAGACTGCCATGTGTCAGCATAATAAGTAACACAAAAAATATGAATTGTCATGGATGATTGGAATTGAAACAAAAGCCCAGTATAAAATACTGAACATACAAAAGTCTGATGACAGATCAGGTCAGCCATATAAGAGTCAGTAGTGCTTACATTGAATATTATAATGGTTATTTGGCAGAAACAGCTAAACAATTACAGGTTAAGAGATAAAGGGCTATTCCAAATGTCACAAATCCAATATACTAGCTACATGCCAGAATTCTAATGATACATGTACTGTCAAGTTATATAATATTTCCTGATTGTACGTTTAGAAAAAATAATAAGTGATAAAATATATTTACTATATGCATGTATATAAATATATATAACTCAACAATAACACCGTTAGGAAAACAAAAAAAAACAAAAAAAAAAAAAAAAAAAAACAAATCAGATTGTGTCAAAAGCGGTGACAATCCTGAAAACACTTCAAACCTCACATGTTACCCAAATGTAACTAGCATATGTTTAAAATGTGTGTCGAGGGCTCAGTGCGAAATTATTGTACCTTGTGGTTTATTTGTGTATAGTTACAATAGTTTCGCGTTCATCATCATCAACATCATCACCATCATCATCATCGAACAAAATATTCACCATCACATTATCAATCATCATTATTAACAACTATCATCATTAGGTCTCACACCTCAATTAATTTTCCCATAAGGTTACTGTATAGCCTTTTCCAACATCTGAGCTTCAAATCAGGCCAGCATACATTCTTGTTGGTTTAATATCGTCAGCCAAGACCAGTAAATGTAAAACAATAAAATACATAAGTTAGCCAGGTTTTTCTTCTTCTCGCTCATGTTTATGTGACCCCTATGGAAAATACACAATTCATACACCAGCCAGCTGAATATGTGGTGATTAGGTCAAACACTGCTGACATTTGAATGAAACCTCATGTCAACATTGTATTTACTGTTTCATCTGTCTTTGACACTGCAAATGCATGCTAAAGAAAAGAAAAACTTATTTTTCAAATTAAAGAATTGCTTAAAATTGAGAAAAAAAAAATTATTTTCTGTTTTCCTTTTGAGCTTTCTGAAGCAAAGGAAAACATATTTTTCAATTAAAAATTGCCTGATCATCATCAACATCATCATCATCATCATAAGTATTATTAACAAATATCATCATTAGCAGCAGCATTATCTATACGTCTCACACCACAATTAATTTTCCATAGGATCCCATTGTAATGTTTTTGTTCGTGGCATAGAGATAAAAAAGATTTTGCAACATGTATTTATGCTTAAATTCTTCATTGATCCAATATCTGCATGTTATTAACTTTTAACAAATATTTACCAGATTGAACTTTTTTTAATTTCATGTTGGCGTGACACCTATCAAAATTTAGACAAAAATACAACCCTGTGGAGATTAGACCCATGATGTGTAAAATGAGGCAGAATTAGCTAGAAATCTTACATCAACATGCATTTTTCTGTGATCTCTTCCTAAAATGCTGTAAATTTAGAACCTGGTAAAGATAAATCAATGTATCCCGTAAAATGTAGAAAAGCGAACTTGTTTTTTTTATCTACCTCCTTCATCTGTAGGGCACGAGTATTCAAGGGAGATAATAGTGGTAGCAGTAATATCGATCAACAATATCGTTGTCGTCGTCACCACCGCCACCAGCGTCGTCGTCGTTGTCACCACCACCACCACCACAACCACAACCGCCGTCTCCGTCGACATCGCCACCGCCACCACCCAGGGACGTAGCATGGCCTGTTTTCAACATATTCCTAATACGAGGCGCAAAGCGCCAAGTGGGGGATGGACTTGGAGGAGGCTCCCCACCTCTCAGAAGTGGGGTTCGGGGGCCCTCCCCGGATTATGTTTGTTTATCGTGCTCGTTCAAGCGATATTTGTCAGGAATATATATCATCATTTTAAAATCAAGTTGAATGAAAAATGTGCAACTATCAGTATCAGTTTTCAGCGTGTAATTTACAATGAGTAATTTGCATGATGAATAATTCGCATGTTTTTGTTCTTTACACACAATGTACGAAGTATTATAGCCACTTATCAATATTTGACCGAGTTACCTTTTACTTTATTTTGACATAAAAAAAGGCAGTTCTGTATGTAACTTGTCGGGATAACGGTGGGTCATAGCCGCCCTGGAGATGCGGATTTCAACAGGGGGTCAGAAAATAAGTAACATAAATAATTTCATGAGAGAATCCAGTAAAAACTTATGGAAATGTTGTTGTTGTTTTTTCCTGAAAGAATGCATTCGTGCATTCATAAATACGCAGAATGTAACGCACATGCGCAATGGAGAAGTTCTGTTTGTACCGTTTAAACGCCCGCTTCAAATATTCTTGATTTTGTAGAGCATACATTCACAGATCTATAATAATGTATAGTATCATACATACACGCATTTTCGCCCGCAATATACACAAAATTACCCAACAATAAGCTCTTCAGAAATGAGCTATAACATAAATGTGGTCCGATACTCCAAATGCAGGTCATGTGACCGGGCCGAAAATGCATATGGTTAAAGCCTTCGGGCCGTTATTGGGGTCTCGAGCCGATATGACGGGCAATAACGTTTTACTTTACTTTATTTCAAACTGCTTAATTTCACAAATCAGTGAACAGATAAAGCAAATTACAGCAATAACATACATGTATAAATACATAACACAATGACGGAACTAATAGGAAACGACTATTTACATATTATTAATGATAGTTGAGAAAAATAGTACATGAGTCAAAAAAATTACATTCACTTTAACTATATTAATGTTTACATTTATTCAATTTTTAACAGTTCAGTTACTTATTTTACAGAAAGTCATCTGTTTGGTATCATAATTTTTATAGATTTAACAGTTTTATTAAGTCTGTTTTTATGTACTTAGATATTTATATATAGACATTTACCTATATATAACAGTTAATGGCTAATGTTGTAAAATTATATATGTAATAATACAATAGTGATTACATGTTATGTAAAGACAACAATTTAATAGTAGTTGAATAAACAACAACAACAAAACCTTAACTAGTGCTCATACTTGTAGATATTGAACAAATCGCCTGAAACACCTTTCCGAATATTGAAAGCTGCGTCTACCCCGCTCAATAATATAAATAGTATACGACAAGACATTGAGCGCAGCCTTTAGTTGAAATAGGATCGAAACTTAACGAAATACACTAAAGACTGTGTTCTATTATCGGTATACTAATTATCAAATATATATTTTTTATCACAAATAAAAAGGTTGTATTGGTACATATATTTACACATATATTTACACTCAGAGTCGTTTTTTATTATTTAAATACATATACCAGAAATTATCAGTTTATCCCTTTAAAATAATCTGTTATTTTACTACAGAATACACTCAGTTTATTTATATTACATTTATTTTCATTTGTGAACAATTCTATGAATTTCGGCATGTTTGGTCGTGAGTAAAAATATTTGTTAATATACTTTTTCTATCATTATGAAATAACGGGCATACTAAAACAAAATGAAACTCATCCCCAAGATCATTACATTGGGTGCATTTTCTGTCAGATGTTGGGATATTCCTCCATCTTCCGACCTCTATTGGTAACCTGTGATTTCTTGTTAAAAATGCTATAAGCTTCTTACAGTTTAAAACTGTTAATGCTTTAATATAAAAACTTTGTTTAAAACTAGTTTTCAAAAATTTGTAGATGTTTGTGTCCGAAGTACGACCAAGCTCGGAATGCCAATTTTGGATGAAGATATCTTTAAGTTTTTGGCTGAACGATTTAACGAACCACTTTCCATTTACAAAGTCCTGGCTGTACCGAATTCCGGAAAAGCCAGACGTGCATAACATGTGTTTAATATTTTCTATCCAGGTAGACTTGACGAGATCCGAATAATGTAGTTCTCTTATCAAAATATATAATTTTGAAGAGAGTTTCGTTGTACTGTCACTACAGATATTTTCTATTAATCTTGTCCAGTAGGCAACTGTCCTCTTATTAATATCAATATATAACGGGGTAATGCCAAGTTCTCCATAAATCATGTATGATGGAGTAGTCTTTTTCATATTAAAGATATACTTGTAAAATTTTAGCTGTACTCTTTCTATTATATCTATTTTTCCACTACCCCACACTTCACTAGCGTACAAAAGT